>JAQFVV010007002.1:0-208755 GCA_028023455.1 Epiperipatus broadwayi | reverse complement strand
AAGTTATGTATTGCTATACACATTTGTGTGTGGTTATTCTATTTAAATTTGATACACATTTTGTAAATATATCTTATGTACATACGTACACAAACACATCTTTCATGTACTTGTTAAATTTTTTTTGTTTGCTTAATGCCCATGTGTGAGTTTATAATCCACAGATCAGTATCTCATGTATTAGATATTTAATCAATTTTTCTTATCAAAAAAAATAAATTTCTTTATTTAATCTAATTATTGCTTTATTAAGTATTTCTTTATGATTATAGTTTTGTTTTATTAATATGATTTATGTAGTGTAATATTTCTTTTGTATATTTAATCAATCTGGGAATGTATTCATATTATAAATGGTATGGAGTAATGGGTTAATAAAATATTCATATTATAATTCTAAAGCGACTACTGCCATAATTTTTTTTATTCTCTTTGTCATTTACTTTCTCTAACTATATTATTAATTAATTATGCGAGTTTTCCGATCCCCATTTTTTAACTGAGAAATGAGTACGCTGAGCTAGCAAATGGGAAATCATCTTACTGGGTCTTAAATCTCTATTTAGCACGATGACACTTATTTATTATTTTTTTATGAATAATTATTTAACAGCACACATGCCCTAATATTGTTTAAACTTGCATATCCTTTCAGGAGGAGAGTTAAATTTTCTTCTGAGAGTGGCACAAGGGGTTGATTTAGAGTCATCCCCTAAAGGTATATAAGAGTCAACCTTTCCAAAGTATCTTCTGTGTCTGTAACACTGTTACAGTAAATTTTTGATTTCTTCTTACTGCGGCATGTCACAATATTTTGCCTCATGTTCAGTTTATGTGCATGCTCATATTAACGGAGTAAACATTAACCGGTATAGAAATGATATTTTTGGCACCTAACATGTAAGCCTTACTTAACATGGTGAGTTTAGGAAAGACATGGCCGCTAAATGTATAAAGAGAAGAGAAAATCTCACAAAATCTCAAAAATATTGGGAATGATTTTTTTATAGAGATAAGATTTGAAAAAAAAGTTTACGATTACAAAACTCAATAAATAAAAATTCTAAACTTCATGTTGATTTTGAAGTGACGTTTGTCACTACAGTAGTACTCGTTTAGATTATATAATCGTGTGTGCATATTTAAAATAAAAAGTTTATGATTGAAAATCTTTATAGATAAGAATTCTAAGTTGTTTTTTATTTGAAGTGACGTTTGTCACTACAATAATACTGACTAGGTTTATTTTGTTGTATATACATATTTAATAAAAATAAAAGGCAGTATAAAAGTATAAACTGTGCAATTAATAAAAATAAACAGCAGTATATAGATATAATCAAATCTTAATATATAATAATTTTAAGCTTTATTTTGTTTTTGAAGCGACCTACATCACCACAATACTATTGATTTAAATTGTTTTGGCTATATATAAATATTTATAATAGAAATAAATTTAAAAAAAAAAGTTAAATAAATAAAACAATTGTAGAAAGAAATAGACTGCAGTATATTAAATTAAACTACGTATTGTATAAAAACGAGCGGCGGACTGCGGAAATAAAGATTTTTTTTGTAAAAAGAGAAAGTGGGGAAGTAAATCTTTATTGAATAATGTAGAATTGAGAAATTGCATGATAGGAAATTTTGTTTTTGATGGCATGTAACAGTTTAGAATTGTAATACTATTCGAGATCAATTTCTTTTTGTTTTGTTTTGAAAACAATTCCAATACATGCACAATTTCTTTTCATTTTGTTTTGAAAACAATTCCAATACATGCACAATTTAATGTTAGCTTGGTTTTTATATGTTTTTATTGATGTTTGAAGAGTGATCTCAGAATAATTTTATTATTTATAGTTAATAAATAAATGAGAAAATTATAACTTGGAAGGGAAAAATAAATGATGGTAGGGATAAGGGAAGCTCGGTATGGCATGTGCTGAATAATTTTATGAAAAGAAATAAGTAAAGAGAAATTAAGTTAAACAAAGTAGCATTAAACCATAGTCTTAAGAATTAATCAAATAAAATATAGTTAAAGCCATATAACAAAGAAAATTTATAATCAATTGAAAATAATACTATATATGTGGACAATATCACAGTCCAGAAAGCAAGAAAAGATAGATATGAGTGAATAGCACAATGAAATAAATGGGGAAATGGCAGAAGAAAGTGAGCCTTAAAGATCTGAAAGTGGAATAGAGGAAGCAATGGAGCCTCAAAGTGAAGGAAAACCCATGAGGGAAAATGAAAACTTATTGAAAATGATATAGATGTTTGTAAATACTATAAGACTTGACCTTAGTCAGATGTCTAATCAATTAAAAGAAAGGTCAGAGGAAATAGTACAAGATGTAGCTAAAAGGTTTGATGACTTTAGGGAAGAGTTATCCTTAGGGATTAAAACAAGGTTTCAAGGTGTAGAAGAAAAATGTAGGGGCCTCCATCAGATTATTAGTGATAAGTTGGAAGAAATCCAAACAAGGCAGCAAGTAATGGAAGCAGATTGCAAGAGAATACAAGAAATAGGCAAAAAGGTTGAAAAAAGTGGAAAAAGTTATAGCAACAGGATAGAGAAATTAGAAATGTGCAGAGTGGCAAGCGATGATAAAATAGGGGATGTCAGACAGTTAGCCAGATTGAACAACAGATGGCAGAGATGGAAAGGTTTATCAATACTGTGAGACTTGACCTCAACCAGATGTCAAGTGAGATGAAAGATATGAGAAGGGAAACGTCAAATAAAATAGAAAAGAGATTGAAGAGAAAGGGTGAATACCTTCAACAAAGTAATAAAGAAGAGTCAGAAAAGGAGACAAAACAAGAGTACAGCCATAGCAAGGCTAAAAATGAGAAAGAAAAAAAAATAACAGGAAAAGAAATGTCAAATCAAGTATGTTCATGGGATGACAGAGTACTGAACTACGCTCTGCAGAACTGTCCTAATATAACAGTGTTGCTGGAAGGGATTGAAGGAACAGCCTTATTGGACTCAGGGAGTCAAATCTCCATGATATTGAAGCAATTATACCAGCATATATTAAAAAAATCCAGAGGTCGAGATGCTCCCATTGAAACTCACCCAAGTAACACTAGCAAACAATTGCAAAGTAAAACTTGTGCTGAGACAAATCTGGCTGCAATTCGAAATCAATGGTCAAGTAACCTTCCATGTGTTTCTAACAATAAACAGTTTAATCCATGTGGTGGTGCTTACTTCAGACTTCTTGCATAGGAGCAAATGAATACTAGATATGAAAAGAAACTTCTCGTATGCAATGGCCAAGAAATCAGATTTTTACCCCTCAGCTATATCATAACAAATGGACATGCTGCCTTAATTAGGCTGCCTCAGAATCAGGCTGTGCCAGATATGCTGGTAGAAAAGGTGAATGAAGTGAGATCGGTCTCTGTGGAAAGTAAAGAAAGAATTAAAGCTATGCTGCAGGACTATAGCGATATATTCTCAGAAAATAATGGGATTATTGGGAGATACCAACAAAGAATTAAGCTGAAGCCAGGGAAACCATTCCAAGCATGATGTTACCCTTTACCTCATCAGTTTAAAGAGGAGGTGGAAAAGCAGTTGGAGCAGATGTTGGAGTGGGGAATTATTGAAAAATGTTATTCTTATTGCAATCCCCTAGTTATTGTAAGAAAACAAAAGGAGCC
Source organism: Epiperipatus broadwayi (assembly GCA_028023455.1). Lineage (NCBI taxonomy): Eukaryota > Metazoa > Onychophora > Udeonychophora > Euonychophora > Peripatidae > Epiperipatus > Epiperipatus broadwayi. The sequence continues at coordinate 205,071 of JAQFVV010007002.1, read as the reverse complement.
ATCAGGCTACGTTTAGATGCCCAGCAACTCAATAGGGCCACAATACCTGATTGTAACATTCCTCCACCCATGCATGATTTATTAATGAAGTTTAAAGGAAAGAAAGACTTTTCAACATTCAATTTGACTGCCAGTTATTGTCAGATGGAGCTGCACCCAGCAGACCGTCAGTACACAGTTTTTAGATATGGAGGGCATTCTTATCAATTTAACCGAATGCCTTTTGGTTTGGTCAACAGTGGAGCTGGTTTGCTAAGATGCCTGGACCAAGTTTTGTTGGCAGAAACAAAGAAAATCGTAACTATGTATGTGGATGATGTAGTTGTGGCATCCACATCGCTGGAGGAGCATCTCCAGCAGTTGGAATTATTCTTCAGAGTGCAGGAAAAAGGGGATTAAGATAAACATGAAGAAAAGTGTGTTTGTATTAGAGGAGATTGAATTCCTGGCTCATCTGGTTAGCCAGACAGGGATTAAACTTCATCCCAATAAAATAAAGGCCATCAGAGAATTTCCTGTGCCTAAAACTAAATGCCAGATTTGGACGTTCTTATGAATGTGCAATTTTTACAAAAGGTTTTGTGAAAAAATTGCCAACCAAATGGAACGTCTTTTGAAGCTGCTCAGAAAGGAAACAAGGTGGAACTGGCCTGCAGATCAAAAGGAAGCCTTCGAAAGGGTCAACATGAGCTTCATAAAACAGGTTGTGCTCGCATACCCAGACTTTGGCAAACAATTTTTACTTCAAACTGACAGTAGCAGGTATGGGTTGGGTGTCACCTTGTCTCAGATTCAACTGGATGGGAGAATAGTGGTGTTGTATTTCATAAGCCATTTATTGAAGGGGCCTGAGCTCAATTACATGGTCACAATGAAGGAGGCTCTAGCCATTGTATGGGCTTTCCAGAAATTTTAGCCCATATTATTGGGATCTGACATGATGGTGATCACTGACTACAAGAGTTTAGAGTTCCTCATCCATAGTTACCTCACTGATAGCTACCTTGTGAGATGGAGTCTGTTCCTCTGAGAGTTCAATTACATGGTTCAGTAGTGCAAAGGGGCTGAAAATGTAGTTGCTGATACCTTAATTCACTATCCCATGCTTCTTTAGCAGAGGCTTTTGAATGTGGACCAAGCATACATGATGAACATGACCTTATGTGTGGATGAATCCATAGAGCATGAACTAGCTCAGATAGATGTAGAGCAATGAGATGATGCAGGTTTAAATCAAATTATAATACAGTGTCAGGACAAAACCCTAAGAGATGATTTCAATACCCAAAATGACCATGCAATGATACACACTTATGGAGGAAATACTGCATTATCAACTTCAAGAAGGAAAAGATGAATGCAGGGTCATGGTACTATTGAAGATGAGGCACTCTCTCATTCAATATATCCATTGCTTATATGGACATTACAGAACCCCAAAAAACAGAAGATTAACTCAAGTTCTGGTTTTATTGGCCACAAATGTATGAGGACATAATGTATGTGATGAACACATGTGAAATATGCCAGAGGATAAAACCACCCAACAAAAGTTATGTGAACCCCATGGAGTCGATTATACCTCAAAACTCAAGGGAGATTATGGCCATCAATTTTTATGGACCTCTGTCACCCTTCAATCAGAAAAGATACTTGTTGATAGTGTATTACCTTTTCTCCAAATTTGTGGCCACTTATACATTATCTAGGACTACTACACAAGAAACTATTAAAGTACTGCAATCCCTGCATTTCCCATGGATTAGGAAACCTCAGATCATGGGACACCTTCATATCAGAAGAATGGAAACAGTGGACAAATAAACAGGGAATCAAACATATACTCACCTCCATCCGCAACCCTCAGTCAACCCACTTGCAAGTGGGTTATGTGGGAGCTAGGGAGAGTTTTTTATACTTATCTACCTGACAACCATAGAGGGTGGGTCAAGCAATTACCTTGAGTACTAGACTTTATTAATTGGTCCATTAGTGAATCCACAGGACTATCTCCAATACGCCTTCACTTCGGAAAACTAAACCCTAAGTTGTTTAAGATAAAATTACCCAAAGGTACAGGTGAAACTGTGGACATGGAAACAGACAGAAAGGAGACTTATGCCCAAATGCAGCATATGAGCACTATGAGGAAGAAATGGAAGGGTGCGTCAAAGCATCAATTCAAAATAGGGGATAGAGTGATGGTAAGGACTCCCCATGTAAGTAGGCTGGAGAAATTTCGGTTTAAAAAAATTCTGTAACCTTATGAAGTTCCATTCGAAATTGTGGAATGCAAAGGAAATAATGCTTTCCCGATTAAGACAGAGCAAGGGATCAAGGGCACTTACAATGTGAGAGCCTTGAAACCTGTAGTATAAAATAATAAGTTTTTGTAAAATACGATTAATAATAAAGACATTAAAATGATAAACTCCATTTAAACATCTCATGTCAGAGGGGGGTATTGTGCCATTCACATTTGATGTGGCCAAGCACAAGATAAGGTCAGATGAATTAATGGTCGAAAATACGTAAAAAGGCCATTAAATGGGGGGTGGTGGTGGATATACTAGTTATATAATTAAAATTTGTTATAAATTAAGAGAGAGAACTGTGGTGATAATATAAACTCACACACATATATGATTAAAGCTAATATTTAAAGGCTTAGAAATTTGTATTTGTAATTTTTATTTTTATTTTTTTAATGAAAAAGAAACTCCAAAATGTATTTATAATTTTAAATATTGTTCTTTGTTAAAGAAACAGTGTTTATTTAACAAATTGTTATTCTGTATTTATATTTTTTTGAGTGTTTACAAAATGTAAAAAGGAAAATTTTAAATATTACTATTTAAAAATAAGTTAGAAATAATTTAAAGATTGAGGTTTTAGTGGTCGTTTTTCTCTTCTGTTGCATTTGAGCAAGTCATTGTCTTAAATTTAAGAAAAGCCTAAAGGCATTCTGATTTCCTGTCTATTCTAAAATAATTTCAACTGGACAAAAGGCACTTGATTAAGCTTGCGATAATGCAGGGAGAGAAGAATGCGCATTCTAAGTGAAATATTTTTGTTAAAACTTCGATTGTAATAATGTAATTACTAAAGAAGAAATGAAAAAGATGTTATCATTTATAAAAATTTTCATTAGTGATCTGAATGGAGATATAAAAAAATATTAAAAAAAACTAAATGGAAATCAAATTCTTAGAACAATTAGTAAAACCAAAAAAAGATTTAATTAATTGATTTTCTTTCTTGGAAGGGATACATGAATTGAGGTGGTATTGAGGAGAGATAGATCTGTTCTGAAGTTGGGAGAAGGCAGTTCATTTTTGTTTTTCAAAGACAAATCTTATTAGTTGCCCAAGTCTAAGTTTATTGTTAAACTAATACTATTAATGGAACCATGCAAAGTTTTGCAATCTTTTTAGCAAGCATGCTGACTCTGATTCAATCAAATCTGAGGGATTTACTCTAATTAAAAATGCATTCAGTCATTCTAAACAAACGGACACTAATTCATGCAGTCATTCAAATAACCATTCGAGCAGTTAACCAGTGAGTAGCCAATGGTTTAAACATCGGACTACTAAGTGGTGTTGAGTAGCATCAGTTATTTAGTCAACTAATGGAAAGCTAAATGAGCAGATGATTATTCCACCATATACTCGGTTTATGCTGATGGAATTTTAATTGCAACATGCCATTGAAGCCAGTAATAAATCTAGAATTAGGAAAACAAGAAAAGACTGTTTATAGTGTGTAATATTCATTGTGCAGCCTAAAGATGCACATCAAGCCTTTTCCTGTATATTGAATGATTGTGGAGTAGAAAGCCACTTCAGCGTGTCCATCCAGCTCCGCCCTTGTCATCCCAACAGAATGTAAACCCTGAGATTCAAGCATCAAGGTGATGATGATCAATTCTATGAACTTATAACACAGACAAGTCCTGCCCTTGTGGCAGTAGATGAATGTATAGCCCACTCAAAACCCATATAAGAATGAAGCTTATAGACTTTATCGGGTATATTATTTTATTGGGTGAGTGTTTATTCTATTTAAATTTGATACACATTTTGTAAATATATCTTATGTACATACGTATACAAACACATCTTTCATGTAACTTGTTAAATTTTCCTTGTTTGCTTAATGCCCATGTGTGAGAAACCAAAAATTTTTTAAAAAAAAATTTTCCTTTTTTTTTTTTTTTATAATCCACAGATCACTATCTCACATATTAGTTATTTAATCAATTTTTCTTATCAAGAAAGAAATTTTCCTTTATTTAATCTAATTATTGCTTTATTAAGTATTTCTTTATGATTATAGTTTTGTTTTATTAATATGATTTATGTAGTGTAATATTTGTTTCATATATTTAATCGATCTGGGAATGTATTCATATTATAAATGGTATGGGGTAATGGGTTAATAAAATATTTATATTATAATTCTAAAGCGACTACTGCCATAATTTTTTTTATTCTCTTTGTCATTTACTTTCTCTAACTATATTATTAATTAATTATGCAAGTTTTCCGATCCCCATTCTTTAACTGAGCAAAGAGTACGCTGATCTAGCAAATGGGAAATCTACTTACCGGGTCTTAAATCTCTATTGAGCATGAGGATACTTATTTATTATTTTTTATGAGTAATTACTTATCGGCACACATGCTGTAATATCATTTGAACTTGCATATCCTTTCAGGAGGAGAGTTAAATTTCCTTCTGGGAGTGGCGTGAGGGGTTGTTTTAGAGTCATCCCCCAAAGGTATGTAAGAGTCAACCTTTCCAAAGTATCTTCTGTGTTCATAACACTGTTATGGTAAAGTTTTGAATTTCTTCTTACTCCAGCATGTCACCATATTTTCCCTCATGTTTGGTTTATGCACATGCTCATATTAACGGAGTAAATATTATACTGTATATATATATATATATATTTTATATATATATATATTTATATATATATATATATATATATATATATATATATATATATATATAATGAATTTATAATTCAATATTTCAATATGGGGTGTAACAATTTTCATTATAATAATTAATATGTCATCTTGTTTTATCAATTGATAATATGTTTAACAAAATGTTTTTTATTATTAATATCTCTTTTTGTGTAAAAAATATTTTCATGAACAAATTTGCTCAGATGAGATATATTACAAAATATTTTTTTTTTAAAAAAGGTTGATTTTTTTTAATTATAAAAATAGAGAAAATTATGCTATTTTGAAGTATAGAAAACAAACACATAAATGATAATTTTGTAATTACAAGTAAATACAATAAAGAAATTGAGATTACCACTTTCAATAATATTGCCATTATAATTGATAAACTATCTTGCAGCTATACGATTTAGCATGACATAGGAATAGACTAGTGTCTTTCTCTCTCTCCCAAACTGTGTGTGCATAGAACCAACTACTTAATAAACTTTTCTACTTTTTTAAAGTTTCCTATATATAAACCCTTACTAATTTTTATTTCATTATACAAAGCTATTTTCTAATAAATTAAAAAGTAATTAAATATGTAGGTCTAAAATAATCATAAAGCAGTATCCAATTTTTTATTTTTATTATTATTATTATTATTATTATTATTATTATTATTATTATTATTATTATTATTATTATTATTATTATTATTATTATTATTATTATTATTATTATTATTATTATTATTATTATTATTATTATTATTATTATTATTATTATTATTATTATTATTATTATTATTATTATTATTATTATTATTATTATTATTATATTATGATGATGATGATGATGATGATGATGATGATGATGATGATAATGATTATGGTAAATTATCTTGAGACAATTCTATAATTAATATTATTTAAATATCTCTATTTTAAACAAATGTGCATAACAATGTGTTAAAATAAAGTAATTATTTATCTATAAAATTTCAATAAACTAGCTAATGATTTTCAAGTAATTTCATTTGCAAACTGACATAACACTTAAATATCTTTTTAATAAATCCCCATTACCATGATAATTTTACCATCCATAAGTTAAAAGTTGGAAATTATTAATAATTTAATATAGTTTGTAAGACCTTTGTTTATAAATGCTAACTTATACACCATTTCAAGACAGAGTAGCAGTTGGTAGTCAAAGTTGGATTGTACTAAGAATTTCTTGGATGCTATTCAACACAACCATTTCATGACAACCTTCTGTTTGGTATTTGAAATTTCCAACTGTATTCATGTAAATAAAATTTTTATGAATTGAAAAAAAAATGGTCTAATAATAATGAGACATTGTTGAATGTTTTAAAATTAGAAAAAAAATGAATACACAATTGATTTAAAAAGTGGACATGATCATTGAAAATACATAGGAAAGTGGATTTATTATAAATTAAAAGTGGAAGAACAATTTGCTGAAGATTGGTAGTTTAAGGAAGGGAATGGTAAGATACATTATCCAACTTAATAGAAAATACCAAAATTAAAGAAATTTAGGTTTATACCTCAACAGATTATTATTGTGATAAAGAACTTGAGTTACAATGATATACCAAATGTTTTGACAAGAGCAAACAACATATTAAAATTATTATTAATGTCCTTAAAATTAAATTTGATAAATGATTGAAAAGTATAAATGATATCAGCAAATTTAGATACTGGAATAAAAATGAGAAGAAAAACTTTATTATCTAAATTATTTTTTTGATGTTTTTTTACACTTTGATTAAAATAATTGAAAAATATTTAATATATAATAATTTTAAAGTATATGTGTATATATAATATACAAACAATTTAATGGTAAAAAATATTATATTTTAAATTGTTTAGTAGCGCCTTCAATTATATAGTAATCCTCATCAATTTTAAATGAATTTCAAATTTTAATGCTACATACATTTATATGAGCTGTGTATGGCCATATTTGCAACTTGCCTATTAATAACATTATCTTTATATTTATCTATTAAAATTATCAGATTTCATGTCGATGTAATAAATTATATATTGATGAATCAAGAGTCCTGTGGAAAAAAGATTAAAAGAGCATCAGTTATTATATAATCAGATTAAAAATCATGTAAATAGTCAATTTAATACAGCTTCATTATTCTTTGATCCCAAGAAGACTTTTAATTATAAGTTTACATTTAATATTAATGAAATAAAAATATTAATGGAAAGAAGGAATTGTAAAAAGTGAAAAATAAAAGAGGCAATTTTAATAGATAAATATAAAGATAATGTTATTAATTGGTAAGTTGCATATACGACCATACATAGCTTATGGATATTTTATATAACATTAAAATTTGAAATTCATTTAAAGCTGACAAGAATTACTACTTAATTTTAAGTGCTGCCAAATAATTTAAAATATAATATTTTTTACCATTAATAAAATATATTGCTTTGTATATTAAATATATTTTTTATAGCGGGTATTATAGTTATATATATTTTGTAACCATGTGATATGCCACCTGCTTTTATTAAGACATTTTTAACAGTGCAATTCTTTTAAAAAATTTCTCAAAAACAATTACCCAGAAAAGTCCATTAGTTAAAAGTAAAAGATTACAATTTGTAATTGTAAAATAAATCCATTAGTGGAAATTTTATTTATGCCAACTTGTTTTAAATTCATAAGACTTATTTTAAACCAATCGTTCGAGAAACTTGTAACAGAATTACATTGTTTCAAAAGTCTTACAGAACAAAAGAGATCCAGCCAGCAGATTTTAGCTTGGCTAAAGTGCACAAATTGCCTCAGGTCCAGCAGTTAGTTGCTATGCTAAATCACCAAGAAAGGAGTATAAATACTGTGGATTTGATTCCAAAAAGGGAGGGAGACAATCAAAATTAATAATGGTCAACATAATCCATGCTAATTTTAATCTTCCTCCAATGTGCTATGAGTAGGGGAAACTTCACCTTTTCCCCCTGTTTCAACATGCTTGTTCCTGTAAAAAAAGCTTCAGATCCTGTGCCTATGAACCCTCAAATGACTGTTAATAATTAATCTTTAAAAAGGCTACCTGTGATGCCTTATTCCAAAACTAGATCTAGAGTAAGGTCTGCTACTATTTACAAATGGTAAAAGAACTTTAGCCACTCTGATTCTATTAAATTCAGCCTTCTCTATAATAACAAATAATCCGGACACTCTCACACAATATTGTAAGTAAAATATTTATATCTTATGTAACTTTATTTCATTATAACTCTATATAACTTAATATATCCTATCATTGAGCCTTTATTTAATATGTTTTCTTTTTTTATTATTTCCATGCGGTAATCATATTTTATTTCATTAATATATATATATATATATTGTGTTTTAAAATGCCAGTAATATTTCAAACTCACACGCATGTAATTATTTTCTAGTTTTCCTACCCACAACTTACAGGGTAATTAGTAACTCATTTTAATTAAAACAAGTCTTATTTGACTTATGCAAATGCAGGCGAGTTTGGAAGTACAAAATAATTATCCTATAAATTGTTGTAGAAAAACAGATCAACATCTGTTTTTCTAAATATATCTTTTTATCCTTTTAAAATGCACTAATCCTAACCATAAATGTATCTTATATATTTAAAATCTAATTATTATCCCAGTTATTTTCACCACCCCATTTGTTTCCATATAAACATATTTATTCCTAATAATAGCAATATTTTAACCGAAATTTGTATTCTTAAATGGTGTGGGAAGTTATTAATAATTTAAAGTAAAGGGAAGGGGGAATCTTTATGTCTTATATTTATGTAATTTACTTAATCTAAATCATCCATGCCTGTTTACCGATTAAATCATACCATTACGCAGGGTATTCTATAATTTATGGGTATTAAATAATTAAAATAGTTTTTAAAGCTATATATTTCATTATCCCAAGCATTGCATGCATATAGGCACATTCATTCCTATATTATATATATTCGTTCTTCTCTCTCCTATGGAGGTATCGCAAAGTCGAGCCCCATCACCATTCTCAATGTCCATGATTCAGGCTTAAACCTCCTGGAGACTTATTTGGTTACTAATGCATGCTTTATATGGGGATTGCTCTGGAAAAACCAGCCCAATAATGCATCACTGACTGATCTCCATTATAAACCGATGCTGCTGACGTCACAACCTTACATCAGTATTTTCTATTTAAAATGAATTCCATGAAACACACATTCAGATCCATGACTGGATCACATCAAATACACCACCATGCATGTACTGCCCATTGTTATATTTCTAGTAAACCCATGAACATCCATAAGCCACAATGTTGTGATTTTTGCTAAACAGATATCTATGTCCATTAGGTTCAATGTGCATCATTGCAACGATCTTATTATTATTAATATATCTTCATTAGCTATCCCACACACATCTGCCACTTTATAAACCAAATTAATAACTATATTTTTGAACAAATATAATGTTTCATTATCAAAGTATGATTATTTTTCAAGTCGGTTAAATGCTATTTTGTTCTTTCTGGGGGTGTAGTGGCACTTTAATATATTTTGTCATAGTGCTAAATATCATATTCATCGTTATAATACATATTATTGGCATAGCTGCAACTATCAGTAACATCATCTATTAAATGTAATTCTTAATGTATAAATCAAATGTAATATTATTTGGATGACCCACTGTTATGTTATCATAATGAGGCCAATGATCAATCAATGATAAGATAAGTTTACGTATGTTTTGTTAAAATAATAAACCTTGAATATATATATTATAACATTTCCAAATCATTGTATTTTCTTTTATTTAAGTTAATATTTTTATTAATAAGTTATACTCCTACTGGATAGATGATCTCTGCTAATATAAAATTAATCTGATAGATTACGATCTTTAATTATTTCTAAATTAAGTTTCATACTAAATAACCCACCAGTAAACTTAACTTAGAGTCTTTTAGTGTTTCCAATGTGCAATGCCAGTGGTGAGAGATGAAATTAGATTGATATCATCGGGATTGTTGCTCATAAGTTGGTAGATCTGGGATAAAGGCAAATAGGGCAGAATTCAGGAGTGTTCCTGACTTATGTATCTTGCGCATGATTGGATTTGAGGTACTTTTGCCTAGATGCTAGATCTTGTTATGTGAACATACAAAACCGACCGGTACACATTTTTTCCCCAGGTTTGGTGCATCAATGTAGGGCTTCGAATATAAAAACTCAAATACCTGAGATAGTAGTAAATATTGATAGATATAACATATTTTTTTCATAAATAATGATATTGAATATATATATATATATATGTAAAAAAATTTTTCCCTCAGTTATACACCCAGCTTAGATTATTTTTAAATATTATTATACAGTTTGTGCAAGTCATTATCAGTATATAAGTATGTAAATTTTTTTTCCCAGTAATAATATTGAATATATATGTGAAAATATATCTTTCCCATAAATGTTTTAATTAGCAGAGAAGAAACTTAGAGGTCTGATGAAGACTGTTGGACAGTCAAAACTGTCAGGAAGATAAAGAAGTTCTTAAGAAAATTTGTTTGCATTGAATTGTAAATGAAAGAAGTCTTATAAGTTAAAAATATATATGTATGATTATATGAAGATATGCAAAGAAAGTCAAAGAGAAGAAAAAGAGAATATAATTCTAATGTTAATTTAGTAATTTATTTGATATTATTTTTGTAGTATTGAAGGTGGATGTATTATTAAATAATTGTTTTAGTTAGCATTTGTAATATAAGAGTATTATTGTTATTTAGATGATTGGGTTTCAATAAAATTCATCTCCTCATTCAAATATATTATTGTTAAACATTATTATTACAATTAAAGGAATACTCATTATCCCTGAGTTTTTACTAAAGTAGCTTAATAACACATTAGTTTAATTCAGGATGTGTATTTTACATTTAACATATTATAGTTTATTGCAAGTATAGTGCATAAATAGTTATGCATATAGTCCTAATAATTATTTTACTGGGAAATTATTATGTTAGTCATTGTCTAATATAGGGGTTTTCATAATGATTGAAGCATGATAACATATAGGGATTTTTTTATAATGGCAATACCTATGAAAGTATATTTTATATACTTTACAATGTTAACACCAATGCTTTGTGACATTTTGGGATTGGTAGGATATTTATAACTGCAATAAGAAAAAAAAGCTGGAATTATTACTAAAAAGAGACATGTCATCATCAAATGGGTCAAAGACTTTGGTCAAGAATTATATTGTAATAAAGAACAAGTACCTCATATATCTATTGTATTTTTCGAATTGCCCAGAATTTTAAATGAAAAAGTGAGGCATGCAATTAAATTTATAAAGAAAGGAAAAGCTCCAGGAAATGATGTAATTATAATTTATATATTAAAAAATGCAAGTCAAGAAATAGAAAAAAATTAGCAATGTTATATACCAAATGTCTAAATGATAAAGATGTACCAGATAATTGGAAGAATTCAGTATTAATATTAATATCTTTAAAAAAGTGATAAATAAGATATTATAAATGACAGACCTACCAGCCTTTTATCAGTTTTATACAAAAAAATTAACAATATAATTACAACTCGTCTACAGGGAACATTGATTTCCACCAACCAAGAGTACAAGATGGATTTAAAAGTGGTTATAGTACAGTATATCAAATCCAAGTGTTGAAACAACTTATAGAAAGGACAAATGAATATAAGTTGCCATTATGCTTTGGATTTGTAGATTATGAAAAGGCATTTGATTCTATAAACATTTCTTCAGTGATTAAAACCGTGGATCATCAAGGTATAGATCCAGGATATTGCCATATTTTAAAGACAATTAATAAACATGGAACAACAACAATTAGATTGCAAGATATTAGGAAAGTCAACATTGAGAAGGGTGGAAGACACAGTGAATCTATATCTCCAAAACTTTTTACAGCAGCACTGCAGGAAGTATTTTGTGGATTAAAATAGGAAGTTAACAAATTGAAAGTAAATGGAGATTATTTAAATCTTTTAAATTTTGCAGATGATGTAGTTATTTTGAAAATAATGCTTTGGAGCTGCAGGAAATGTTTCAGGAGTTATGAGATGAAAGTAGGAAAGTAGGACTAAAAGTAAATGTTAAAAAAACTAAAGTAATGTTTAATGGGTATTCTCAAAATATGAAAATAAAGATTGATTATGATGAATTAGAAGAATTTAACAATTAAAAATATGTTTATCAGATTATTAATACAGATGGAAACATAATGGATGAAATTAAACATAGAATTAAACTTGTTTTGAGTGCATTTTTTAGAAATAACTTGCTACTAATAGAAAACATACCTATGTGTTTGATAAGGAATGTTTTTAATAAATGTGCTTTACCAGTTCCTACTTATGGAGCTGACACTTGGACATTTAATAGCAGAGCAATACAGAGACTTCAGACTAGTCAAAGAAGTAGGGAGAGGTGCATGTTGGGAGTAACAAGAAGAGATCGAATTGTAATATTAGGGTAAGAGATCAAATAGGTGTTACTGACCTCATTGAAAAAATTAAAAGATTCAAGTGGGGTTGGACTGGACATATTGGTATAAGAGATCATTGTAGATAGGTAATTAAAATCTTAGACCGACTTCCAAGAGATTGCAAAAGACCCAGAAAAAGACAACATGTGAGATGGATGGATGGAATTAGAAAATATGCAGGGATGATGTGGATAAGAGGAGTTAAATATTGAAGATGGACTGAACTTCTAGACACCTTCATCCTGTAGTATATTGATAATTGTTGTGATGATGATAAGACATTTTTCAATGGTTCTAATAAATTAGAAAAAATGAGATACATTTATTATCTTCCCATATTTTCTTTTAGCTGAATAATAATTTTAATATTTCTTTACTTTTGAAACAACATTTTTCCCTTTTGGACAACAAGCATAAATAAAATATTTATTAGTTTGCAAAATTAGAATTGAAACAGTACGTTTTTAAGAATGCATACATTTTATTCACCAGAAAATTTGTTTGTTTCACTGGCTAAGTAATTGGTGTGTAGATGCCAAATAGATGCATATAGACTAAATAGTATATACCCAAATTGTAACTTCATGGTTATTTAGTAAGCTGCTTAGTGCAAGCATCACATGTACAGCTGATCTCCTAAAGTCATGTCTGTGTTATCACCAGCCTTTCTGCACCCAATCGGGAATTTAAAATTAGTAATTTTAATCATCAATGTAAAAACATTATTTGTAGCATACAGTATAATTTAAAAACAGGGATAATTAGTATTTCAATAGATAAGGAAAGTCCACTAAGCAGGAATGATTATAAAATTATAATTCTTTTTTAGATTTACAGCTTATAATTGCTTTCGAGCAGACTGGTCATATTCATAACACTAAGATGTATATGTAGAGGAAAGAACTTATAGGCTAATTAGGGTGCAAGGTAACACTTGCATGATAATGCATTGCAGGTGTCTTTGTTATTATTCACATGGGTCTACACCACACCACATTTTCTTTTCTTTTTTGACTATTGGCCTAAATGCAAACCACATCGATGTTGAGTATGACACAAATTGCAGTTTGTGTATGTTTTGGAATATATATATATATATATATATATATATATATATATATATATATATATATATATATATATATATATATATATATATATATATATATATATATATATATATATATGTATATATAATTCAAACAAATTTATTTAATACAGTATAAAAAATTTAAACAACATATTCTTTACTGGAAGTACTTTTGACTGTATCACTGACAATCTTTATCAACCATTAATACAAATGTACACAAAATAAACTTATATTACCCATCATTCAATCCATCCAAATTTCCCACAATTCTGTTGTTTTTATATTAGCTGATTGTCTACTCATTAAAACTTCTCTATTCCTAGATATTATCATTGTCTCCTTAATTTTTAGTTTTTCATTACATCTTTCAATTTGAATAATTTTCACATCACTATTATCAAATTTAAACCATAATTACATGCTCTATTATGATAAAAAATAATTGATGGAGTATTCATACTTACTGAAGATACATTTTCTTTCTGCACACATTATACAATATCTTATGATCATTATATCCTTTTTGTAATGAAATATATTGGGGAATCAAAATGTACATTACAAAAATGATATAATGATCATAAGATATTGTATAATGTGTGCAGAAAGAAAATGTATCTTCAGTAAGTATGAATACTCCATCAATTATTTTTGATCATAATAGTGCACGTAATTATGGTTTTAAATTTGATAATAGAGATGCAAAAATTATTCAAATTGAAAGATGTAATGAAAAATGAAACATTAAGGAGGCAATGATAATATCTAGGAATAGAGAAGGTTTAATGAATAGACAATCAGCTAATATAAAACAATTGAATTGTGGGAAATTTTAATGGTTTGAATGATGGATAATATAAGTTTTTATTTTGTGTACTGACTAATGGTTGATGAAGATTGTCAATGATCCAATCGAAAGTTATTCCAGTAAAAAATATATTGTTTAAAATTTTAATAGTGTATTAAATAAATTTGTTTGAATTATTATTATATGATTTAAAAATACAGACATTTAATGATATGATTATATATATATATATATATATATATATATATATATATATATATATATATATATATATATATATATATATATATATATATATATATATATATAACAAGTCAGATGTCACATGACTTATATATAGCTTGCACTTACAAATATGTAAAATTAAGAGTGTGCTAATAACTCTAAACAAGCTTTTTTTTTTTTATTTATGATAAATGCTACTACAAGAGAAGGCATTCAAATCATTTTTATCTTGGATTGTCCCCATCCAAAGACCGGTTTTGACCTATGGGTCTCTTCAGTGAGGAGTTGGGACATTAGATCTAAAAAACCAACTCAAGCAAAGCATTTATCTAAAAGATAATTGTTAGAAGAAGATCTGAAACTTTTAGACATCTACATGTCTTTAAAGTCAGCTCTCCAACTGAAAAAATCATATGGACCTGAACTTAATTCAGATACTCCATATATTAGTAGGCTGAGCTCTTTAATTTAGCTAAAGCCACAACAGCAAAATAATAATAGTAATAATAACAAGTCAGATGTCACATGACTTATATATAGCTTGCACTTACAAATATGTAAAATTAAGAGTGTGCTAATGACTCTAAACAAGCTTTTTTTTTATTTATGATAAATGCTACTACAAGAGAAGGCATTCAAATCATTTTTATCTTGGATTGTCCCCATCCCCAGACCGGTTTCGACCTATGGGTCTCTTCAGTGAGGAGTTGGGACATTAGATCTAAAAAACCAACTCAAGCAAAGCATTTATCTAAAAGATAATTGTTAGAAGATCTGAAACTTTTAGACATCTACATGTCTTTAAAGTCAGCTCTCCAACTGAAAAAATCATATGGACCTGAACTTAATTCAGATACTCCATATATTAGTAGGCTGAGATCTTTAATTTAGCTAAAGCCACAACAGCAAAATAATAATAGTAATAATAACAAGTCAGATGTCACATGACTTATATATAGCTTGCACTTACAAATATGTAAAATTAAGAGTGTGCTAATAACTCTAAACAAGCTTTTTTTATTTATGATAAATGCTACTACAAGAGAAGGCATTCAAATCATTTTTATCTTGGATTGTCCCCATCCCCAGACCAAGGCATTCAAATCATTTTTATCTTGGATTGTCCCCATCCCCAGACCGGTTTCGACCTATGGGTTTCTTCAGTGAAGAGTTGGGATCTTCAGTGAAGAGTTGGGACATTAGATCTAATGTCCCAACTCCTCACTGAAGAGACCCATAGGTCGAAACCGGTCTGGGGATGGGGACAATCCAAGATAAAAATGATTTGAATGCCTTCTCTTGTAGTAGCATTTATCATAAATAAAAAAAAAAAAGCTTGTTTAGAGTTATTAGCACACTCTTAATTTTACATATTTGTAAGTGCAAGCTATATATAAGTCATGTGACATCTGACTTGTTATTATTACTATTATTATTTTGCTGTTGTGGCTTTAGCTAAATTAAAGAGCTCAGCCTACTAATATATGGAGTATCTGAATTAAGTTCAGGTTCATATGATTTTTTCAGTTGGAGAGCTGACTTTAAAGACATGTAGATGTCTAAAAGTTTCAGATCTTCTTCTAACAATTATCTTTTAGATAAATCCTTTGCTTGAGTTGGTTTTTTAGATCTAATGTCCCAACTCCTCACTGAAGAGACCCATAGGTCAAAACCGGTCTGGGGATGGGGACAATCCAAGATAAAAATGATTTGAATGCCTTCTCTTGTAGTAGCATTTATCATAAATAAAAAAAAAAAGCTTGTTTAGAGTTATTAGCACACTCTTAATTTTATATATATATATATATTGTAACGAGCACAGACGTTCGTTACATTGTTTTTTTTTTTATATATATTATTAAACAAGTTAAAATAAAAAGTTCGCATTTAAAAACTTTCTTTAAAAATTAAAAATTGAAATTAAAATATCGTCTTAAACTCTTATATATTAAGTCGCACAGATAATAAAAAATTATTAAAATAAAATTTTTATTAAAGAAAAAGACGTTCGTTACAATATATATATATATAAGACATATTTTGTGGGTTCATCCATGTTCAAAACATTTTTATATTGATATACCGACATTTCAACTTGATCATGCAAGTCATCTACTGAGTGATGAACCCACAAAATATGTCTTTTATATATGCAAGCCATGGAAAATTTTGTCTCAACACAACACACACACACACACACTCACCATAATAAATAGCTGTGCAAGTTGATTCATTGGAGCTAATTTCATAGATTTTTTTGGAGAGGCTGTTCTCGAGGTAACTTGTTTTTTACGTTATTCACGAGTGATTGAGATAAGGAGAGTTATGAAGCTAATGTTGACTTCAAATGAGCAAACTGTCTTTACCATTTGTGATGCACCCAGTGTCAAAGGGAGACTGATTCATGCATTGGTGTTATTGTGCTTTATAGGCCTGGTGTTTAGTGTTGAGTAGAAATTTTTAAGATCTCTAGTTAAACAATTATGATTATATTCTGATTTGACCTGGTATTTTATATAGTTTTTGATGTTATCTCTCCTTTCTGCCTCAAATTTTTATAGCTTATAGTTTCTGTACAGAAAACATTTAAAGTGAAGCTAATTTATCTAAGGTGAGATAGTATGAATGAGATAGTTATGCACCCAGTGTTAATGGGAGGCTGATTCATGCATTGGTGTTATTGTGCTTTATAGGCCTGGCATTTAGTGTTGAGTAGAAATTTTTAAGATCTCTAGTTAAACAATTATGATTATATTCTGATTTGACCTTGTATTTTATATAGTTTTTGATGTTATCTCTCTTTTCTGCCTCAAATTTTTATAGCTTATAGTTTCTGTACAGAAAACATTTAAAGTGAAGCTAATCTAAGGTGAGATAGTATAAATGAGAGAGTTAATATAACTACAAACATTGTTACATTTGATGATTATTTTGTAGTTTGTGAGTGTTGAAATGTTGGATGTACATGCCCAAATATTTTATTCCCGAGGATATGTCTTCATGCTGTATGATCCAAGCTAAAAAGGATAAGTGAATCAGCTGTACTTGTGTATCAATGACACCTTTCTATTTGCCATAAATCAGCACATCATCAGAGAAGTGTATCTTAGTGTTATGAATATTAATGGCCTGATTGAAAGCTGTGTTAAGCTATAAATATTAAAAGAGTTATAATTTTATAGTCTTTCCTGCATAGTGAACCTCCCCTATTGTAATGGAATAGGTCCTGACTATGCATAACAGTAGACATAAGAAGCTGTCAGAATGAGTGAGAAAACATATCTAGGATTTTTTTAATATATAGGTTCATATCCACTCTGATCTCATTCCTAGAAGAAGATGTATTAACATACACAGATATGTCAAATATCTACATGTATACTAATCTCCTTACTCCACCATTAATTTCCGTTAATCTCAGAATTCAAATTAGGGAGAACATGCATAATATTCTACTTCATGGAATATCAATATAACTACCTATAATATGTAAGCATGTGACAAATTGAGAACCGAATAATAAAAAACACAAATTGTAGTCTTTAATTTAAAATCTTACATTTGACAAATTTATTCATGTTTAACCTAATTTAGGCAACAAGATAATATTGCGAGTGAACTGCTGTTAACCTCCACAGTTCTTTGTTATTGTCTCCCTTAACTGCCAAAAAATACTGCCATTTTGTAGTTTGATTCATTCCTAAATTGAGGCAAGGTTATTTACTATACATCTTTATCTACTGATCTGTGTCTTCCACTGATCAATTCATCCATCCATTCATTTATTGGATAATTTTATCTATCCAACCATTCATTGGAATAAGATGGTTGAATCTGGGAAAGATCATTGCTTGAATATAAGTTGAGCCATAAAGGAACCTAAAGACAGGACTATTTATTATAACAATAAACATAAGAAAATTTGATATCTATTTGAAAAAGTGCATTGTGTTCATCATTTCATGAAATTGAAATTAAAATTGAGGAGAAAGTAATAAGTTTTTTAATTAATTTTTTTATTTTAAAATCTTTACATAAAAATGACGGTTTTAATTATGTTTCATACAGTGATATAACTTTATTACTGAGTTAGATGTGATGCCAAAGTTGAGCTTAATAATTCTGCTGAATTCAACGTGGTTTCATTCATAGACATTATTGGAACTCCTTTAAATTCGTCAGGGTAAGCACAGATGGTTGACTCTCTATTGTGTATTTGATATAATTTTGGCCAATTTTGTAAGAGTCTCACAAAATGAATCAGATTTTTATTACAAATAAATGGATTATCTGAAAAATAAATTAATTGAACCATTAATTAAAGTTGCATGAAAAAAACATGTGTATAAAAATAGTATAAACAATTTGATGTCTGAATTGAAAATTCTATTTTGACACTTGTAGACAACACACACATACTATATTATTGTCTGATTTATATCTTAGAAAATCTTCGATACTGCCCCAAACAGGTTTTACTTTTAGCTTATGGCATTTAACATATAAATACAAGTGGTGCACAATGTATTTCCGATTTTAATGTTTGTTTTTAATTATTATTTTCCTTTATTATTACCTACCTGAAAAATATATTTATCAAAGCTCAAGAGAATTTGTTGTTACCTGTATTGAATAAGCAATTATTAAAACATTTAACCACTAAACAGGCTAAGGTTTAAAATACAGAAAAAAATATTTGAAGCTAATTTAGAATTTAATAAAAGTATAATTTATTGTTTTCAATATATTTAATGATTAATTAATATTAAGCAATGTGGTGATAATCTGGGGTTCCCCTTTCTATTATAATTTGCTTCTACAATGATAAAAAGACCAATCAAGCTAGAAGTTTTTAATCATATATACTGTAAAACAAATAAATGATAAAATAATTAGCTGGTGAATGAAATCTTTCTTGATTCCTAATTTTTATGTAATATCTGCATTATATATTCTATTTGTCTTTCTACCCTCACCATTCTTGTGTTTACTGTTTCATCAGTCATTTCTTTTCTCATTGTTTGTTGTGAACTATAATATAAACCTATTGGGATCATTAAATGATATATCTGGGCTTTGTCTGCCCATCCATTCCTTTTTATTTTTACCTTCTTCTAATTTTGACATCATTTCTATTTTTTATTAAAGTGGGACACCTCTCTGTGTCATCGGAAAGTGGCATCCTGTGTTGTTCCAGTATTTTCCATTTCTTGTTCCATTGTGTTCTATTTAAAATAAACTTAATCATATAACACTATCTATCTTAATTATATTCTAAAAAACGTTTTTTCACTGCTGTATGGTATAAGAAATTTATTCTCCATCCATTAGTTTTCCTTGTTTGTGTGTTTGTTACTCTTTGATCACTCTATTCATTTGCAAAGAAATATTAACAAATAATTAATTTTCTTTCAAAATATTGGTGCCTCATTATTAGCTATGCATGTATATAAGCACAGATATAGCTCTTTATGACAACTGTTAATACATTTTGTCATCATCATTACCAATTGAAAAAAAATGTCATACGTACAACTTTTTTCCAAAGCTGGGTAAGATGTAGTTTTAAATCTGCATTAGTATTTATAATATTAAAAAATTTGCAGCATTTTACCAGATGACTTACAACCAACTATCACATCTATCCCAGTTTTTTCACAATGTTTGAATTTTGCCAAGTGGTAGACAAATAATTTATCCTACATACCTTCTTGTATACATGAAGTATATACATATATAAACATACATATAAACTAATATGTTTGTCTATTTGTAGAAATTTTATTTCTTCATTTAATATCATTAACTAAAATAATAAGTAATTGTCTTATAAGACAGACATAATCAAAGTGGAAAATATATGAGGTCAAAATAGTTGCTAGGTGATCGAGTTTGAATAATGAATGCTAAATAAAAAATAATAATAATGTTTTATAATTTGTCTTTTTTGATTAGTATGTAACAATAGGTTTTAGCTAGCACGAGAAAACATTGTAGCATTTTTCATTTGCTGGCAAACAACAAAACCATCAGCCCATAAAGTTAAGTCTTTTATTTTATTATTATTATTTTTTTTTAAAAAGAAAAACTGTTCAGCATTTAAAAACAGTAAGGGTATGAAATTTAAATCTTAATGTCTACATTTTAAAATTAATGCAAACTTTTATAATTTGGATAGAAGGAAACTGAAAATATAATCTTAGCTTGTAAAGTGATAAACTTCTATTTATAATTGGCAGGGATGAACTAATGATTTAATATATTCTCCAAGCTTGAATTCATTGTTATGGAAATGAAAAAAAAAAGAAACGTGAGGCTACTAGATATTGACTGTGTCTTTAAGGCATTTTCTTATATATATATATATATATATATATATATTGAAGCTACAGTATAAATAATAATTTATAGTAAAGTAATCATTGCAATGTGTTTGGGGTAATGCCAAAACTGTGGGCGTTACCAAAGTTGTCTTAGATGTCATTATAAAATTATCCATCCAAATGTCTATTTTACAAAATGCTGATGAACATCAGTCTTCAATGGATTTATGCTATACGTTCAGGAGTGATAATCGGTATGCATTTGTTTTAATCAAGAAGCATGGAATATATAAATATCAACAGAGTTGGTGAACAAGAATATTATGCATGGAAATAGACATTTAAGTTTATAAACTCTTAATTGTGGACAAATTGCTTGTTTTCCAAAGGATTTTTTTTTTTTTTATATATATTATATATATAAAATATTAATATATAACAAAAACGAAAAATAATATAAAAACAAAAAAAAAATAAAAAAAATAATATATACAACTTTAAAAAAACATGTTTTTGAATTTATTTTTTTTTTATATATATATATTCTTTTTTGATTCATACGATTTTTTTTATTTTTTTATTTTTATTTTTTCTATTTGAAATGTCATGTATTGTGATTCTTTTTATTTGTGTATTCAAGCCTCATTTTCAAATTCGGTCATCTGTATTTTAAAAGTGGGAGCAGAGAATGGATATGTATCACATGTTGATATATAAAGGGAAAAATGGATCATAGTCAATGAATATGTATAATTATTAATAAAAGTAAATTTACAGATCCCTCTGAAAATTCAACACTGATCCAGCAAAGCGATCTCAAGTAAGGTTTTTATATAATTAATATTAAGTGCAACCTCTAGAACAAACAAAACTATATTGTTTACTAATAAGTTTTAATAATATCTACTTGTAATTGTTTTATTTCTGAGTGCACAGTTAATCAACTTGAGTAAATGGTCTTTTTCTTATTTTCATTATTTTTCACTATGATGTGCATACACATATAAATGGGAGTGAGACTATATATTTTTTCTTTAAAAAATAGTTATAAATATATTTACCCCAACATATAAACATCATTCTAGTAATTAGATTAATGGGGTAGATTTAGAATTACTGAACATTCATTTTGCTTTTCCTTTTTGTTTTATGTATATATTTAGTGAATTATCTAACATCATTTTGTATATACTGTACTTTGAATTATTTTGTTTTTTAATGTAAGTAAAAATTGATTGAAGACAGACTTCTATCATGAAATCTGCATCAGGGAAATTTATTGTGTTAAGCCATCAAAATATAAAAGACCAATTTTGTTAACTGAATATTTATTTTTGTTTGTAAATATTTATAATTATATGTTATAGATTATTAATAAATGTATTGATTTGTTTGAACCAATCTGATTTCTGATGATCATCACCATCATCATTATGCATGTATACCATTAAAAGTTTCATCATCGATATCATTATGAAATTATACCATTAAAGGGTTGATGATAATCATCATCATTATGATGTGTTACTCTCCTAAATGATTGATCATCATCAAAATATTTTTTATTAAAAATGCTTATATATAGGTATATTTGGTCAATAATTAAGTAGGTCCATCCCTGAAGAGAGCTGACTGCAAGAACTCCCTGAGTTAGAATTCTGTGGTGTAATGGAGCCCAAAACGAGAGATGTAATGACTATGTACTAGTCTAAATTACATTTAAGTGCTGTAAGTAAATTATAAGTTAGTTTACTAAAAGTAGATGTCATTTGGAACTAAGCAGTTTATTGTAACATCTTTAGAATCCTGATTGAAGACCTAGGTGTGACCGTAATGAGATGCACTCTCTTTGTTATATGCCATTTCTGATTCTGATGCACCCAAATGGGAAATAACATCATAGATTTAGGATATGACTTGTTGTAGGTTATTTGACACATTGTATTCAAATCATCCAACTACTTAGCCATATTCACATCGTTGCATGGTGTACCCCGCATCATTGTTGGGGCCATACCTTTCAAGATTTATTTAGATACATTGAAGATCATGTGAAAAGTTGTTCAAAGCCTCATATTGTTATGCCATGTTATATATAAAAACCATGAATGGTCAAGCATGTGTAACTTGTTAACAAGAATGGGAGACCAAACAAATATTTTCAACCAGTATGCATAGGGATATACCTACCCCAAATGATCCTAGTTTAAACCTCGCCTAACATCCATAGTCTCTACTACATAATTAAATAATTGACATTATGGCATCTTCTTATATAGTTCTACATAGGTCAGAATGAAGCAATAATTGACATCATCTAATTCATATAATAATAATCTAAGATTCCTATTAGTAATGACTAGTTGACAATAAACAAATTATATTAAACACTATTTATTTATAAAAATACAATTTGAATAGTAACAGTGATGTAAACATTTACACAAGAATATATATGTGTGTTTATTGGCCTGGACATTAATACAACCTGGGATAATAATGATAGTTATATTTATAAAATTGCTGTGTTTATTATTTCTATCCATGGAGTAATGGAAGAAAACAATCAACAAATTATGTGTTAGTATTAATTATTTTATTTTAATTTAAATTAATATTATAAGCTGTAATGTATATGAGCACTAAAAGAGATGGCACTGAATATATAACTATATCCCACAGGCACAAACACAGTACAAGGAGTGAATGTGATGATTGCAGGATTGCGTTTAATTATACACTGTTCATTGGCTATCACATTACATATGATTGGATTTGGTGATCAGAAAGCATAATTCATTATAAAAATGGGGTTCCAAAATTTCAGGCATACTCCTGCTTCTAACCAAAGGTTAATACTAAGGATCAGATATATATGGATGTGCCACACCAGCCTATTAGTGCTGCCTAACCTGATGAAAATATATGTATTCATAACTATTTCCAATAACTGATCAGACATATATATCCTAAAAAGTAGGCACTAGATGTTCTGCATATACAAAGAATATCAGTAAATTATGATAAATGGAAAAGAATATTTAAGATACCCCTAAGGCACAGTCCATATGCAGTAATGCTATAACAGACTTAGTAAAAGTTTTAATTTAATTTATGCCTATGGTAAATTATAACAAATTTCTATATAAATAATAATAATTTATATCTCAATGCAAGGTATATTAGGAAATTTTTAACATCACCTTGCATATTTAACTTCTTTTATCATAATTAATATTGCTAATTTATTATTAAAACAAAAGGGATTTTACTAACCCATAATGACTGAGGTTTATTTCAGTTTTTACTATATTATATAAATAAAACAGATTTTAACCTCTGGATTGATTCACAGAAATTATTTCATTTTTTGATCAATTTGACACTGATGAATTTTTTTTTGTATTATATGTTAAAATGTGTGTAAAACAATCTATTTTATTATATAAAATTTTTGCTAAAAATTTGTGCAGGAAGGTTGAAAATTCAAAATTTCCACTATTACAATAGACATAAGCCCCACCCTAACATGTTTCACCATTGTATGTTGCCAAGGCTATAAAACATTTGGCATTTTATGACATTGTTTAAAGAAAATAATTCCAATGACCAAAAACGTTTATTTGTGAATTATATTTTATTACGGTTTTAAATATTTTTTTTTTACAATAATTTACACTATATTTATTAGATATCAAGAAATATAAATGATTAATAATTCATTTTGACTGGAAATACTTTATTTTTAAAAAAATATAATGTTATATTAGCAGATAATAATGGTAATAATAACAAGTCAGATGTCACATGACTTATATATAGCTTGCACTTACAAATATGTAAAATTAAGCTTGTTTAGAGCTATTATTAGCAGATAATGTAAATATGGCCTGAAGCAATGTACAAGCTTAGTTTCTACTTAAGCAATCTATTTATACTTATGAGTATGAAAATATCCCAATTTTGCAATTTTAATCTTTTAAAGCATAATTCATTAGATATAAGAGAAATAAATAAATATTCATTTGGATGTTTAAAAATAATAAGAATCAACAAACATTTCATTGATTTTATAAACTGAAAATAATCTTTCTAAAAACGATGACATCTAAACTCTATGTTTTGTTTACGATCTCATTTTTTTAATATTTACAGAAACAAAATGTGAACATTTAAAATGTGTTACAGTAGTAAACAAAAATATTTATCAAGAAATAAAATTAACTTTTTCTGATCAGTAATAATCAATTAATCATGTTTTCATTGATTTGTGAAACATAGAAAAATCTCAGAAAATGCTAAAATGTGAGGTAAAAGGTTGCATGGTGGAGAGGTTATTTGCTATTAGCTTTGCAGATGTAGTGCAACCACACACACATATATATATATATATATATATTAATTCTAATATTTTCATGGATAAATGATGATTTCATATTATTATTATTTTCAGGATACTCCATATGGTAAAATAGCTAAATAGCTGACATTTCAGTACAATAACAAGTACCTTGAGAGAGAATGCTTTGAAAAAGGTACTTCTTATTGTACCGAAATGTCAGCTATTTAGCTATTTTACCACACAGTGTAACCCGAAAATAATAATAACATGGACTGTTTTTTTATGATGAAACTTAACGTCATAAAAAAATATTACTATAGATAATACATACTTTATTTTATTTATTAATTTAATATGACTAATGGGTAGCTACATCTAATATAACATGTAAATTCATAACTAAAATAAAACACTTGTTATCCTACATTGATAATTTCTCAGCAATTAACAAGAAAACCATTACTTAGGATGATTGTGGGAAAAGACTGCACAATCACAAAATAAAATGAACTAATTAAAGTATCTATATCATTTACATATTTTTTCACTCTTAATATTACTCTTTGAATATCTTCTATCCCCTTGGAATATCATGAGGAAAAACCCAGGTGGTGTTGACACCTTTTATAAATTTAATTATTCCATCATCAGATCTCTTATTACAAGTAAACAGATATATTACAATGAAAAAATTAAATAAACTCAACCAGCAAACATTTATATTAGCAAACTATATTTTTAAATATATAAATCTAGTGTGTATATACAATTTGAGTTTATGAGTAATGAGTGAACATCTAATGTGTATGCATTTCTTTCTGTTTGAATTTTTTTTTATAATAATACATGTTATCAGCAAGTCCAGAAATTGGGATTTAGCACTTTAATTAACTTGCAAAGTCTATGTCTTCAGGATGCCTAGGATTGGAGATAACTTGTAGAATTTTCACTTCCTCATAGTAAGTTGACAAATGAAGTTGAATATGGTGGTGATTGGAATATTGGTGCAATGAGTATATAAATAATTTTATGTCAGCATTAACTACTTTGATATCTGGAACACATTGGATGTTTATCCATTTACTGCTGGAACTATCATCTTGATGCTGTTATTCCCTTCTGATGACATGGTAGAAGCTGAACCCAAGACCAAATTAGTCGTTTATTTTGGCAATGTACATTTATTTTATTATGTATATGGCTATAACTTTGACATTCTTATTATTTTTCTGGCTCTCATTATCTCAGCATATAAAGTCAATGTTAAAATAGGCTTTTATAAGTGTTCTTTCAACATACAATTACGCAGTATTTTTAATGGATTTTATATTTGGATAATTGACTTTCAATTTCCTTTTTGCACAATTGCAATAAGTCTTTGTGTTTATTTACTGCCCAATATCTCTTAATCTTCCTTTGACACTCTTGAGTAGTTTTTTTGCCATTTTTACAACAAAGTTGTCAAGTTGTAACAATTTTTGCTGATTTTCTCTCTGACATCTAAATTTGACATCAAATATTACTATGCTTTAGGATTATTTTTATTACCCGCCCCCTTGCTATTGTTCTCATTATTCTACCCTCTAAAATTATGCACAATAAATATTCATTTAACTTATGAATATTTTGATTTTCCCAGAGTTACTTTGCATTATTACTAAATTTAAAACTTTATATAATTACATCGACACACATGTGCCAGTTATTTGTGTATGTGAGACTAAAGGAATTTTAGTGACTAAAGCTAAAAGATGGGATTAAAGAAATAATTACACACATACATGCAAGTATACATGCACTGCTTCAATATATATTATAATAATGGCTTCAAAAATAAGGACATTACATTAATTTCAATCAATGCAAGCATGTGAAGAGTTTGTCTTTTTACATATTACATATTTATATTTTTGTTAGTATTTATGTCTAAAGAAATGTTAGATTATTATTGTTGTTTATATAAATAATCATTATGTCATCATAATAAATTTGTTTGCTGACTAATATGAGCGAAGCTGTGAGGATATCTTTATTGATTTAAATTTCATTGTGACTGAAGTTAATTTCTGGTAAAAATGACCCAATAAATGTTTGGAATATGAAAAAAAAGATTCAATTTTAGTTGTTCCATTAAATACTCTTCCGTTGGAGAATAATGCATTAAATTTGGTCAATACATATATGGAGGAAATTTGTCATTTCTTCATATATATATATCACTGACTTTTTTAAGCCTTAAAGTTTAAATTTAAGATATTTATTTAAAAATATTTAAAAGGATGGACTGTTTTCTTTTCTGATTTAAACATTAAGTCTCTAAAACACACTAAATTTTAAAGTGAGTATCAACTTTCTTAATATCGTATTGTCCACTTTGATTTATATGCCCATGTGTGAATACGTATAGACTTCACTTCTTTTCGTAATATAGAGCAATTATTGTGATTGCCACATCATTTGAAAAACAATATTTTTTTGCAATATGCAAGTATTTCAGAAATCATTACTCATCAGTTACATTGATATGTTTCGAATTTCTACGCGTATATATAATAGAGATTCATCGTAGATTATAATGTTAGTAATCCTGCAGTCGCTGCATAAGTTTTTTTAATAATTAATCTATTTGAATAATAAATATATAATTTGTCTATTATAACTCAATATAATTTGATTAAACCACATATAAATGGGCTTCATGATATAAAATCGTTGTAGCCAAATATTTATGTTTAACAATGAAATAATAGTATATGTTGAACAATGCTTATATTTCATGGTTAATTGGCAGTACTATTTTTGTCCAAAAAAGTGTTAATGGATGAGTAATAAGTAAATAATTAACTGTAATAAAAAAATCACTATAATTTTTAAGGCTTGAATCGTTAGGATAATAAATTAAACCAAAGAGTTTTTCATCATGACCCTATAATCTACTAATTAATTTTTGGAACTTCATATGAAGGTGTAAAAATATACTATGTGAGATAGCTAAATTTATTTATATAATTTATGAATGTTGCAGTATTTCTTAGTGTAAATGTCATGTTTAATTATAAAATATTATTGTAGACTACATCTTTTTAGATATAAATGAATATGTTGATCTCTGAATTATTTAATATAATAAAGTATTGAAATGAAAGTGTTATAAAGATGAACTATTTAAAATCATATGTATTGTGCCCTTTTGTATGGGTCATCATTTAAGTTTTGTGCTAATCTAGTAGAAAATTTTAAATTTAATAAGTATTTTAAATATGTGATGTTGACTTTGCTTGTGGTAATGTTACCATAAGTTTAATTAAAGCAATCTATGAGTATTTGATATGTGAATTGTGTTGATATTGAGAAGATATTTAAAATGATGATGATTATGATGTAATACTGCATTAATATGTTTAATAACAAATGTGTGAAGCTAAAGTATTTAAAAGACAAGTTTAAATTAGACAAAGATATTTATTTAATTTGAAATATATGTTAAAAGTGAATAAAAATATTTTAAATTATAAGTATTTAAATTGAGATTAATATTTGATTTTAATCATATCAAATAATTATTTTAAAATCTGTTATAATATCTTATTTATTTAAATAAATATTTATTTTAAAAAAAGCAATTGTTTAGTTTATTTTTAGACGACGGCAAGCGTTCTTGTGTTATAAAGAACAGATGTTATACACACACATGCGTGGAAGTTGTCTAATAAAGTTGCATAATTATTTTAAAAAATCATGTTGTAAAATTTATAAATAATACGTGAGTTATCACGAGATAAAAATAAAGATAAATCAATGTAAAATATTAAATCTGATTTAAAAATATTACTTTAAAAATATAACGTATTTAAAAAGATTTAGTTTATTTTAAATGATCTTATAAAAGTTAAGATTTAAATCAAGTGAGAAAGAATATTTCAAAAAAAAGTGTTTAATAAATTTAAATAAATGATAAATATTGTCTTAAAAGAATTTGATAAAGTATTAAATATTAAATAAGTCATTATTTTATTTTTTTTTTAATAGTGTGTTGATAAATATGTAAATAAGCAAAGTTTGATTGTTTAAACGTACCAATCAGATGTGGAGTCTCTTCTAGTATAAAAGCTGGATTCAATTGTTGAAGGGCTCTCTGTAATTAAATTTCTAAGTTAATCGTGCTATTTAAAAAAATAGCCAAGTAAATTTATAAACGCTCTTAAAAATCAGTTGTAAAATCATAAGAGTGTTATTGAATAATTTATAATATTTTTAAAATAATGAATATGCAGTACTAATTTTAATATTCCCTATTGGTCTTCTCAATATCGAAACTCAATTTACGTACAAATAATCAATGGAAACATCACGTATCGGAGAAATATATCAGAAACTTTATGCTAGAAAAGTAACAGACGCTGGATTAGTACAGAAAACTATAAGATGGAGAAAAGTAGTATTTTGGACTATAAATAGTTTTAAAGTTAAATTACTATTGTCTGTTATTAATAGATATTTTAAAGAAATAAAAAATACTTCTGTAAAAAAAGTATTTTTGACAAATTATAGAATTAAAGAATATCTTAAGTAAGGATATAAGAAACAGTAGTAAGTTTTATAAATACTTGCCTTGTTAAGTCTTTGTGCTTAAAAGATTAAATATTGACGATTTGAAAAGGCAAATAGATTATAAAGATGATTATTTAAAATCGTAATATAATAAGAGTATTATATTGTAGTAATCTAAAACGCTGGGCGTTATAGATGGAAAAATTAATTCTTACCGGAATATGTTATTTATAAATGCGCAAGTAATACATGGATGTCCAAATCAAATCAAACTAAGCCAAGCATGCCAAATTGATTAAAAAATTCAATTTAAATAATTTATAAACTATAAATTAATTTAGAAATAATAACTTTTAAACAATAATCTATGAAGAACTGGATCCAGAACTTATAAACTATTTTTTTAATTTTATTTGTTTTTCTTGTGGAACTTATTATTTTTAAAAAATAAACGTTATCATTTTTATTATAAACTTTCAAGAAACACGTGATACAACGGAACAGGAAATAGTGTTTTATTGACTTTATACGTAGGATTTATTAGAACTTTTATGGTAGAACAAAAGTCGTCGCTGGAATACGTAATATAATTTTTATTTTATTTATTTAACATAAAATTTAAAATATTATTAAACTATTAAAAAGTAGGTTAGGTACATCTATTAAATAGTAACTTAAAAATAATATAATAATTAATTACATCAACTTATTTTTATAATTAATATAACACGGAATATTCTAATGAATGTTTATGAGTGAAAATGTGAATGATTTTTATTTTATGAAGCTGCAAATTCCGAAGAATGCTGGATAGCAGATTGGACATTATTATTGTTATGGTAAAAATATTGTAGAATGATTTTTTTTAATGAATTTAATATGTTTTTCTTTAGATCAACTGAATATTATGTTGTTGTAGAATGAATGGATAGATATTTTATGAAAACACATACATTATATTGGCAACGAACTTTATTAAAATATGCATAAGTTTTAATTTATAATGTCAACATGATACAACATTACGTAAGAAGCTTAGAAATAATTATATGATTCTTTCGTAAATAATTTTGATATTTTATTTATGCTTAGTATTAAAATGATGTTTATTATTTATCTTAATAATTATTTTTTTTTTTTTTTTGCAATTTAGAAAAGGATTTTAAAAGTCTATATTTTTTTTATATTTTGTTTTATTAAATAAGTTAAGTTACGTTATGGGTAGAAGCTTATATTTAGATTGAAAAGTTTATTAAGTATAAACGATGTAATATAGGTAATTTGGATAACGAATATTTTGTTTGAAGTTGATGTTTGTTTTTCCGGAAATTTTTAGATAAATTTAGAATATGTTTTATAGATAGGAATTATTAGAAAGGATTTAAATAACACATAAAGTAAAGTAATGATTTTTACATAGAAAAGAATCATAGAATTTATCTAAGGTAATGCTTTATGAATTTAGAATTGATAAATAGTTTAAATAATAATATTTGAACAATAAAGATATGTAATGCATATTTGATAAAACGTATAACAGGAATTACATTAAGTGAAATATAATTATAGTCAATTATTTGTTTTTACATTACAAAGACATATTAATTTTATATAAAGCTATTAGGCAATGCTAATAACAAAGTGAATACATGATAATATATTATAAATGGTAATACTTAATTAATGTAGCTATTTAATAAGTAGAGCTACATTATGTACACATGCTACATAAATAGTTTTGTCATATATTATTATTTGTAATAATTAAAGTACACTACTATTTATTTTAAAAATCTAAGTTTTGGAAAAATACACTGTAATAATATTAATATAGCATTTGAAGGAATGTGTAATTGCTTATTAAGTACATAAGTTAATAACAGTGTAAGCCTCTTATATTTGTATTTCTATTTTTTATTTATTTTTATTTATTTTCTTAAATTATAAAACTGTAAATAGTGTAAATAAATTTTTATTTGAAGTTATTGTAAATAAATTTGTTAATTTGTTTTAAAAGTGTGTCGAGTTTTCATTATTTTTCACCACAGCATTTTGACATCAGATGATTTGAAATAAACATAATATTTGTACAAAAATGAATTTGTTATTATTATTTAGAAATGAATACAATATTTGCTTAACATTATTTTATAAGAATTGATTGACATGAACAGAAAATATTGCAATGGTCATAAAATGATTATAATGCACATTATAAGAATACAGTATTGTTTATTGCCACAGATTATTAAGTATAAGATTTTGATCTATTTTAAAATGAAAATACCATATGAAATAAAAGATATACATATTATTGTTTATTCATTTAATGATTGATTATATAATATAAATAGATGAGATTAAATTACACTTTAAGATTAGTATTATTTATTATTATTATTAAAATAAGTTAGGTGTATTTAAGTTTGATATAAAATCCCACATCATACTTATTTACATGAGTTATTATTATTTTAAAACAGCTTAGAAGAACCTGAGATTATTTAATTATATTTTAAGTTAAAAATTAGGAATTATTTTAGTATTATTAAAGATAATTTATTTCATTTAAAAGTCATAAGAATGCTATAGATGTAGTGGTAAGGTGATAAGGTAGTGGTAGTATTCTTATACCATTGAGACAGTATCTTGGGAGATATTGACTCAGTGTAAATCTGCTTATTACTTTGTAACTTTACTTCACAGTCTCATAATTTTATTAAATACTTATTTAATTAATATAATCTGGAACTATATTGATTCTGATGATTGATAATAAATTTAATTAAGATATGATAATATAAAAGTATATTAAAGATAGATATGCAAATTTTAATGAAGCATAATAATGTAACTGAGCTAGTTGTATTTTAAACTATTTTATATATCCAGAAGTAAGGGTACAGTATATATAATAATTAGAACCTTCTTGCTATCGTATTGGATATTTTTTGAAATGAAGTTTAGAAATTATTTTAAACCATGTTGATAGAATTTGTTTACGATATTAAAGGAAATATTCTAAATATAGAATATAAATAATAGTGGTTGAGGATAGTAGTAGATGTAGAAATGCAATTCTGAGTGATAGGGATGTTTGTATATAAATATCTGTGAAATATAATGTGAGTTGATAAATAAAATGCAGTTGTATATATATATATATATATATATATATATATATATATATATATATATATATATATATATATATATATATATCAAAATACAGTACAATTTATATAAATTATATTCTTTTAGAAGTACTTTTGACTATACACTTTGTAGTCTTTATCAACTATATAACGTTGAATAATCAAAATGAGACAACCCTTAACAATACCCATAGTTCAATTCAGATTTCCCACAATTCTGTTATCTTAACATTTGATGACTGGCGATTCATTAACATTTTGATGATTTCTTGAAATCAACATAGCCTCTTTTATTTTACGTTTATTATGTTCAGACGTGTCTCTTTGAATAATTTTCATATTTTTATAATCAAATTTAAATCCATATTGACAAGATTTATTATGATCAAATATAACAGATGATGAAGGTTTATTTACATCTGTTCCATATTGATTCTCTTTTTGAATTCTATTATATAAAATCATATGTTCTTTTATTCTCTTCTCAAATGTACACTTAGATTCACCAATGTATTGTATGCCACATCCACATATCAATCTATATATAATAGAAATTTGATTAAACTTTGAATTTTGAATTTTAGCATTATTAAGTAATCTATTTATGTTATTTGAAGAGCAAAAAGCAATATGACACAAACCATTATAAATTTTCCTAATAAACTTGACCTGCTCATCTGATATAAATGGCATTGAAATCCATTTCATTTTGATATTTTTATTTTTAATTTTATTATAGTGTTGATTTCTTTTAAATCCTTTAATAATATTAGCAATAGCATTTTTATAATAACCAATTTTCAACAAGTCATTATATATATATATATATATATATATATATATATATATATATATATATATATATATATATATATATATATATATATATATATATATATATATATATATATATATATATATATATATAATACATGGTCAGTAGTATTTTTTTCCATAGATCTGTAAGCGCTCACATAGAAACCATGACCAAAATTTAAGGTAGATGGAGGAATATGTGGCCTTAAAAACTGCAACCATGATATTTTATTATTTATTTTATTTTATTTTTTTTTAATTAAGGAAAAAAATTCAGATGACTGATCACCCGCTACATGATGTAAATACATTTGTTTAAAGAAATCTTGAGATCATAGCACAGTCAATAACCCTACTCTTCTCCATTGAATCATAAGAGTCTTTGAATTGCCAAGTCCTTTAATTCACAGCTCCTTAGAACTTCATTCATGTTGCCATATCTTTGTAGAAACCACTTGTATGAAATTCATACTTTAAACCGTTGCTGAATTTCCATCGCATTCCTGTTCTGAGTCTTCATAATTTTCCTCTTGTGAGCTTATTTCTTCACCATATGTGATTTCTTCCATTTCATTAATACACACAGTGCTAGTACTAATTTGTTGCTGCATTTTTTTGGACAACCATCTACTTTTTTGCTTCCAGAACTGTCACTACAAACCTCATCACTCTATTGCTCTTCTACATTATCAAGTTCTTCAATTGGATTATCGGACTCTTCTGAGATAACATGCACTACTTCAGCTTGCCTGCTTCTGGACCTGTCACTGTGTGCCTCATGTTATCAATTTCTTCCTCTGGACTATCTGCCTCTTCTGAGATTACCTGCCCTACTTCACTCTTACTACATACATGCTCCTTCCAAAAAAGACATGCCCCTTTAGACAACAGTACATTTGAAGATCATGGGATGAGCTAATATATCATGTTCCATTATCTCTGGGTCATTGACTATTTGTCCTTCTGATTCAGTTTCCATCTCATCCCCTGACTCATGTTGAAGCAGCTTCTTCCATATTTTCCTTTTTCTCATTCTCTGTGAGAGACCATCTGTTGTTTTTTCTGCTCATTTCCTCTAATTATTGTAGTTTTTTATCCCTCATTTTAATCACTATTTATAAACAATGGATCTTGCATTGTGAATGCTATAGTTGTAAAATATTTGAAAAAATAATGACCGACATTAGTATTTGTTGAGAGTAAGAAGAGAAAAAGACATCAAAAATGATATTTAATTAATAAGGTTGAAGGTAATGGTATGATTTAATAATAGTAATAATAATAAAGATCACTGGAATATCAAATGCATATTTTCATTGTGAGAGGAAGAATGACTGTAACGTCTGAATGATATTAATATGATGCGAACTGAGATAGATAATATAATATATATTAATAACTTTTAATTAGTGACAGTAAGCTGATTATTCTAATGCATAAGGTAAATTAAGTAAGATAAAATTATAGCGTTAAAGAAATTTTGTAGTTTATAACATACAAAATAGAGAACGCATTTATAGTAATGGATATATATATATATATATATATATATATATATATATATATATATATATATATATATATATATATATATATATATATATATATATATTCTTTATTACCATATGATAATATTGATGAATTACCTGAATGAGAAAGGTTAAAGTTTTGTTGAAATATGTACAAAAATACGTGTTATAGTCTAGGAATAATTTAATGTATTAAACCTTAGTAGTTATTAATCATTGTTTGAAGTTACAATGGTGGTGAATATCACTATGATTATAATTTTTAAAGTATAGAAATATATGCTATTATTGAGGTATAACTTTATGTACCGATTCCTAGTAATTATAGGTATTATTTTGAAATGACGATGGTGATGAAGAATATTATTATAGTAATGTTAAAAAATGGTAATGGTATTACTGTTGATCTGTAGTATATTTTAGAATAGGTTTTATGATAAATAGTAAGAATGAAGTCTATTTAATTTTTTTTCTTATAAAAATATTTTGAATATATAAATTTTTATATTTAAATTTCCTGAATATATAGATTATATAAACTTATATTTAGTAAATTTAAATAATGTTTTGTTAAAAATAAATTTGTTAATGATAATTTTGAATTTATATCATGTCTTGAAAGTTTTTTTTACTTGTTATGTCCAAGTGATTTATTGATCTTTTCATCCAAACACTTGTATTATAAGATTTAATTCTGTGATTACATTAATGCACATGATCTATAAGAAATACATTATGATTATAAGATTGTTATTATAGATAATAATATCATTACTAAACATGAAAATAGATAATGCCAATTTATTAATTGTTTGATCTGATAATTATATTGACAGCTTGATATATCTGAACATGCAATGCAAAAATATAATAAGAATTTTAAATCAAAATATAACATGAAAATATTTTGAACTTTTTATTTTATATATATATATATATATATATATATATATATATATATATATATATATATATATATATATATATATATATATATATATATATACATATATAATACAAATCTCTAGACTAAAACTACAAAATTTTTAAAAAATGCCTATATAAAATTGAAGATTAAAATTCTTTGCTATAGCCAGCTTTGGCGTATTCCACCATCTTAAGTAGCAATGCATTAATATTTAAACATTATTAAACTCTCACACGTGAATTACCAACTCTCCATAAATTGTGAATATTAACACAATTACACTGTTTATTCAATATATATATATATATATATATATATATATAGTGATGATAAAATGCAAGCTTAAAAGCAAGTTACAAAATTTATGACTTGGAGTAATTATTTACAAGTGTATCTTTGAAGGTTTTTGCAATGCTATATATTGCAGAGGCTATTACTATATGGTGAAACTGAGCTGAATTCAGACCCATATATCTATCTGGTTTGGTAGGCTGGATTTGTAGACATTTACATGTCCAATAAATTCATGCTTTCAAATTACTAGAAACGTGTTTTATAAGTGCTGACTTTTAAGTTAGTATTTTAGATCTAGTTTCCAGACTCCCAGATCTCCATTGATGTGAGCCATAAGCTCAAAACCAGTTGGTCTGGAGGTAGGGATAACAATAGAGATTTTGAATTCTACATCTTTTGGCACTTATAAAAACAAAGCTTGTTTAGAGCTATCCATAAGCTCCATAAGTTGAACCTGAGATAATAATAATTTTAAGAGATAGATAATGTCAGTGGTTCCCAAAGTGGAAGATACCACACCCCCAGTGGGTGGTGAAGACTTCTAGGGGGGCAATAGTGTGTTCAGAAGCATTTGGGGGAAGCATGCAGATGATATAGACTTTTCTTTGGTTGCACCAATTATTGGTTTCTCTCACTATCAACCCACAATTTTTTATGTTATTTTGCCAATTTTATGATTATTTTATAAATTGTTTATGTGCAAGAACATAAAACAGAGGAATAGACAGAGTAATTTTAAATGTTTTGCACATTTTTGATTTTATTTTTGCTTTATTAAAAGTTAAAAAAATGCAAGTTATTATTGTATGGCTAATTTTGAATTTTACTAATAAGAGTTACAATTAATTAATTAGAAAGGAGAGATGGTGTGTGCTTTAGAAACATCAAATTAAAAGAAGTTGATTTTCAAATGAGTAAAAAAAAATATTTTATATTATTGTTGTTAGTTTAAATAAAATATTGTTCATAAAAAGTTATAAATGATTGATTAGAAAAAAAAAGAAAAGAAAGGAAAAGGTTTAAAATAAAAGTTAAAAAATATAAATCTCTTTTTATTTAAGTTAAAGAAAAAAAGGTAATCTTAAAACTATTGTTGAGTTTAGACTAAAATATGCATGTGCATAAATGACGAATAAATGTGAGCTTGTTAATTATATATATATATATATATGCAAATGTAAATATAATAAATTATATATATATATATATATGCAAATGTAAATATAATAAATGTATGCATATTAAATATTAAAAAAATGAAATAAATAAAAGTTAAAAATTTAAAAACACTCAGCAATGGCTACTAATTTAAAAGTCTAAAAAACAATAAGTTTTGCGATGGCTAGTAAGTTAAGCAGAAAACAACAACAATAAGTTTGTGGTGGCTACTAAATGAAAATGCCTTATTAAAGCTTATCAGAGGAATGCGATTAAAAACAAGGAATGAATTTTGACAAAAGATATTGCTGGTGCACATCAAAACAACAACAGCAATAGTCCTGTTTTTTATCTGACAATCAGTTTAGATCATGCAGTTGAGATAACAGTTTAGATTGTACAGTTGAGATTACCATTTAGATTGTGCAGTTGAGATTAAATCAGTTAAAAATGCAGTGTTATAGACATCGGAAACATATGACTTTCTTTATTCTGAGTCCAGTGAAACAAAAACCTGCCCAGAACAGAAAAATGCCTGCATATCAACTTGAAGAATAGCCAGAAATATTAGCTGTCTCCAAGAATAGTGCCAATGAATAATAATAAACCTCCGTAAAAAACAACCCAGCCATCTGAAAATATTCTCAATTGAAGCAGCAACTAAGAAGAAAACAAAGTTCTAAGTCCATGTTCTAAAATCCTAGGTAATAACATTTTCCTTATTCTCATTTCTAAAGTATCCATCACATTAGTTGAAGCCTCACAGAGTTGAGTGATATGAACTCTATAGCATACATAGACAAACTATTAATGCATGTGTTTTAAATATCAATTTTATTTGATGCTATGTTATATGATATTATAGTGTGTGAATTAAGAATGTGCATGATACTTATACCAGTGTTATGTTAATTAAATAAGATTTAAAATTAGTATAATAA
This sequence comes from Epiperipatus broadwayi, assembly GCA_028023455.1. Classification (NCBI taxonomy): domain Eukaryota; kingdom Metazoa; phylum Onychophora; class Udeonychophora; order Euonychophora; family Peripatidae; genus Epiperipatus; species Epiperipatus broadwayi. The sequence goes on along the minus strand of JAQFVV010007002.1, from coordinate 166,345 downwards.
ATGTTAATTAAAATAAATTGTCTTTTAAACTTAAAGCTTTAATTTTGTTGGTCAATTCTTTTTTACCACTAATTGAAATAATTTGTTGTTGAATTAAAAAAAAAAACCAAGCTGTTTAAGGGATTTTTTGAGTGCTGGATTATGGGCCTACTGGCCAAATATGTCAGTTTTAGAACTAGCTGGTTCCTGGGGTTTACTCCAGAAAAATAAAGTGTTTGGATAGTAGGGGTTTGAATCTAGCAGTCGAGGCGGGCCACAATCTGAAAATGTGATCATGTTATGCGTTGCATAGCTCAGTCTGTTCTTGGGTATTGGTGACAGCTCTGCTATCAATAATATTCTCCACTCTGCTCAAACATTGCTGGTTCATTCACATAATATTTATAATATAAGATTATAAATTTATTAGAAATAAGGTTTAAACACAGCTAAACCTAGCATGAAGAATATGTGGATCGTCAATGGTTCAAACCCTGTACAATATATATATATATATAAACTTCAAATAAAATCGTTAATGACACAATTAAATGTTCAGAATATAATAACATCAATATAACACTTAAATCTCATATATCTTTATAGTATGTAATCTATAAATTTTGTTATATACTAATTTCAGTTATTGTGAGATTTCACATAACCCATTTGTAGCTTTTAACTTCTTCTGTTGAAGACAACTTTAAATTCTGCCAATTTATAAGCTTTCAGGACCAGTGGTAACAAGACATCCTCTTTTTACCAATACTTTAGGAATGGCTGAGTTGGACTTTTTTGCTGTCCTCTTGCAGTTTCTAGAATAATAATACTGCACAGAACAGCTTCCCTTATTCTAGAATGTAGGCATTAAATACCATTGGTTGTTTACATTTTAGGAGTCTGGGTAGTGTGAGGAGCTTTAATTTTATAATTTGGCTTGCTTTACATAGAGACATGCTAGTCCAGACTTTCCATTTTCAAACTTTGTTCTGTGAGACAGTTTTCTATCAACATTATTTTTGGGTAAAGACTCCCTCTCTTCTTAGGTAAAAACTCTCACTGGTTATTAATTTCCATTGAAATTTCTTTCTCTTCCAGTATGCAGCAATAAACCTTCTTCACAAATGATTTATGTTCTTTTAAATAGATGGGCCATTTTAAACCTCATTATATGTATAACCCTTAATGCTATACAAGTAACATTACTCGATATCCATTTTTTTAAAGAATGTCTCATAACCATACTGTATCATCAATATTAAATTTTGGGGGGCTTTTTTGTTATTTAGATTTACATAATTTGTTTTTATTATTTCTGTTTGATGTATGATTTGAGCAAGATCAGTATGGCAAGTTTTATTAAATGATAGATCAGCAGGTGATTTTCCATTTTGTGTATTAGGTAAAATATGTCATCCATTTTTGTAAAACTGGTTTTCTTTAAATTTGTCTTGAGAGTTTGTACAGCTTTCTCTGTCAAACTGTTTGAAGCAATAAGATGCGTGGGTCTTCATGTGTGTTATATCACCTTATCTGATAAAAATGTTTCAAATTCTTCTGAAGTAAAACCAGTTTTATTATCTGAAACTATAACATTTGGGTATTCATGAATGGAGAACTGTCTCTTAATGCTTTAATGATGCATTTAGTATTAAATGAAGGTACAATATGATATTCTATCCAATTATTCAAAGCATCCACAAAAACACAAATGTTATAAATTCATTTTTAGGACTAGCGTAAGCAATATGAACATGTTCCCATGGTTTATTCAACTCAGTCCAGGTTCTAAGTGTTTTGCTTAGTAGACTTGCCACTGTTTGACAAGTTAAACATGTTTTCACTATCTGTTTAATATGTTGTTCGATGTGAGAACATCATACATAAGTGTGCCAAGGATTTCATCTTTACTATCCCAGGATGTCCTGTATGTAAGAGTTTTTTGTACATGAGAAAGTCCCTCATCTGGTATAAAAACACAATCATTTTGAACAATACATTTATTAGAGACTGATAGGTAATGCCAATCATTCCATATAGCTGCATGTACGAATGTTTGGCTAGTGACTAGGCCATCAAAGTAAAATCCATGTCTTTAATTGATAACATCCAGGAAACCTTTGAGTCCACTTTTCCAATATAGCACTGTTTAATGGGTTTCCCATTTTCACAATTTTGAGTAAATTTACATTAATAAATTTGCATGGCTTATCTACCTTCAAAGATAAGTGTGAAAATGTGTTATCATGTGCTAGTATTTTAACCAGGTTTATATAGCAGATTGTAATAATAAGAAGCTAAAATGTTGATCCAGCATATCATTCTTTGACTGGAAGAATGGGGTTTCTTTTATTTTTGTAAAAAATACCCAATAGTGGTTGGTGATATGTGTAGAGCATAATGATGTGGCCATATATGTACTGGTGAAATATTTTTGCAGCAAATATGGCAGCAATAACTTCCTTGTCCATCTGACTATAGTTGATTTCTGCAGGTGATAATGTATGAGATGCATACACCATAGGTCACTCACAGCTATTCACCTAGTGGGAAATGACAGTACCAATACCATATTATTAAAGTGTCAGCAGTTACAATAACTTCTAGATCACTTTGATAATAACTTAACAGAGTTTCAGAGGATAACACATCTTTTGCCTCTTCAAATGCAATCTGTTGTTCTTGTTTCCATTTCCAATGCTGTTTCTTATATAATAAGTCATAGAATAAAATTAATATATGTACCTTGTCTTTTAAGAAAAACTCAAAAATGTTGAGCAGACCCAAAAAAGCTTTTGGGTACTTAACATTCTTCAGGACCAGCACATTCTAACTGCAGCCACTTTATCTAAATTTGGCATTCCCCATGTTTATTTATGACATGCCCCCAAAAATTAATTTCAGGTATAGACTAAATACATTTATTGGCATTACCTCTCATGCCAACCTGATTCAATTTTGAGCACATTGCTGAAACACATTCTTCTAATTCAGTTTCAGATTCATCACAGATTAGTATGTCATCTAAATTTGGAATCACACCATCTAGAACATGTAACAATTAGTACAGTATAGAATGGAAAAGAGTTGGAGTTGTTGTAATGGCGTAATATAATTTATTACATCTAAACAGTCCAATATGTAATATCAATACTCTAGTTGTTCTACCTGTAACTGGAATATGGTAAAAAGCAGACCACAAATCATTTTTTGTGAAAACATTAGCTTTGTGTATTGAAGTCAACATTTCTACATCACTGGAAACTGAATAAGCACTCTCTCTGAAGTAGCAATTCACCGTGACTCTAAAACCACCATACAAATGCAACTTACCATCTGGTTTGTGTATAACTTCAACTGGGATTGCCCTTGTTGAGACTTCAATTGATGATAGGATGCCTTCTTTTACCAGTTAATTAATAGTTTTGTCATTTTTAGGCCTTAATGTGAATGAAACCTTACAGGGTTTTCACATCGCTGACTGAGCATCACCAGACAACTCAATATCCACTTGACTCATTTTTAGTTTTGTTAATGTTTTGAGAACAGGTATGAAAATTTTTTGTATAACAGTTTTTAATCTAACTGTCTTAATGACTTGTATGAAGATGCCTAATGGACAAAACCAGTTTCAGCCAAGTACTGATTTGATATTATTTTTACTATGTACAATGGTAATATATTACACTTATTATTTAATTTAACTGGGGCATTTACTTTTCCACAGATTTGTACAGTATTGCCATTCACATTGTTTGTGATTACACTAGTCTTGTTTATATTGAATTTGTTCTTAGCTGTGCAATTTAATTTATTCCAATCACTGAGGGATACTAGGGATAAACCAGCTCCACTATCTATCTTCATCATAATTTCAGCTTTGGCAAAAAATAATTACACCATAATTAGTTCTTTCTAAAAGTTCTTACACATTTTAATTTCTTGTTTCTTTACTGTAGGTATGATTGATTTTTAATTTGACTGTTGATGACCTAGTTTTCTTTTTCTGAAAACACATGTAAAATGGCCTGTAATTCCACAAATTTAGCATTATTTTGTTTTAAATTTGCATATATTTTTGTGTGACCTCTCTTTCCACAACAATAACAAATTAGATTCTTACTTGGATGTTGAGAAGATAAGTATGTGGTGTTTGAATGGAAAATAGTTGTAGCAATGGCTTCCTCATTAGATCCAGTTAGAAACTCTAGTGTATTAGTCATTGTCAATTTATGGGCTACACACTTGGAAAAACAGTTTTTTAATCAATATCTGCTTCAGCAAACATCATTTTCTTTAAGGCATGATCAAACAGGCTGAAAGAAAATTGATCTAGGAGCATGCCATCGAGGTCAGAAGAAAACTTTCAGTCTTTTTGCTAAAGTATGTAATACAAGGCCTTATTAAGAACAAGTTTCCCATAGTTGTTATTCATGTATTTTGAAATATAACCATGTGATTTTTTTATTAATCATCAGCTGGAAAAATGCAGTTAAGTTCTCCATTAAATGGTATATGACAATTCTTCTGGTGTCTTCACAACAGCAACATGTTTAGCTGTATGTAAAATGTTTGTTCCTAACAGTAACAACAAAAGTTGAAACTTTCAAGATATCCCCCTCTACTTTATTTAACCTTATATAGATTTATAATACATAATATATACATTTTGTAATATAGTGATTTCAATTATTACAAGACTTCACTTTACACATTTGCATATCTTATTATTTTCTGCTTAAGACTTCTTCAAATTCCACCAATTTATGACCTTTTAGGACCAGAAGTGACAGGATATCTTTCTTTTTACATATACTTCAGGAATTTCCAAGTCAGAGTTTTCTATGTCCCACTAGATGTTGCCAGAATAATCTTATAACACAGAACACTTTCCCTATTTTATAATATAGTTATTAAATATCATTGGGGAATTATGATTTCTAGGAGTATGGTAAGTGTGAGGTTCTTCAATTTCAAAATTTGGCTTGGTTTGCCTAGAGCCAGGGAAGTCTCCATTTTCTTCATCCAAACATTATTCTGTGAGAGAGTCTTTTGTTAAGATTATTTGGTGTAAAGTCTCCCTCTATTTTTAGGTAGAAACTCCCATTGCTTACTAATTTCAATTAAAGTTTGTTTCTTATCCATTGGTAAAATGGAACTCTTTGAGGAATAAAAAGATTCTGAGTGGAAAATGAAAGGAGTGAAAGATAAAAAGCTGTAAAAATCTATATCAATTGTGTTATGATCAATTATCCAAAAAATTAGAGACAATATATATAATAGTAAAAGAGGGATACTCAATTTGTATTGTTATAGGTGTACTATAAAAGATTTGCAGCATGTGATGGGGGATCTCTTCTGAGATTATTGTATTCCTTGTTATGTTTTATCTAGTGGGCAGTTAAGCATTTTCTGAACTAAAAGAAATATTATAATTGTAAGACAGTGGAGAACTTTATGAAAGAAGGAAGAGCTGAGCCTAGTTTCAAATTCTAATCTGTCCAGAATTGCATGAATGACTCTCAATTGGCTGCAGTCATTATTATAAAGATTTATAAAGAAAACAGAAATATAAAAATGACTAAATTTTTATCATTAAAATGCTAATAAAATAAACTCCCAACATTATTGCTCCAGCCAAACTCCTACACTGCTTTCATGTAGCCATAGATACTATATGATAATGATGAACACCTTAATGCCTATGTTTTGCTGTGAAAAAGGAAATCCCTTACTGTTTTGTTATCAACCAAAATAAAAGGATGTCCAGTGGACACTCTTTGGGTATCTTATCCAGACTAGCTCAATCTCAAGATCTGGTGAACAATGTCTATCGGGAGAACAAAGCTAAGGTGATCTTATGAGGAGACTTCATATATATATATATATATAAATTGATGTCTGAATTTTTTTCAAAATAATATACGCAAATTTATAAATAAATATTTAAAAATACAGTATTTAAAAGCTTACAAAAATATTTGTATAACCATCACTTATGAGCGCTTTCAACTAACTTGTAGCTTTGTCAACTATCATGTTTAAAATGTCAGCTTTCCCATAATTCTATGATGTCAACTTTTCCATAATTCTGTGATCTTAATGTTTGCTGCTTGCCTATTAACCAAATGTTGCTTGTATTTACATATCAACATCGACTCTTTAATTTTCCTTTTATTATTATTTCTTTCAATTTCCAATATTTTTACATTGTTATAATTAAAATCAAAACCATATATACATGATTTATTATGGTCATAAAAGACAGAAGCTGATAAATTATCATTATTTTTAAAATTTTGTTTTGTATTTTGAACCCTTTTAAAAAACAATAAGGGTTCCTTTGTTCTTTTTTCCAATGTGCACCTTGATTCACCTATATATACATGGCCACGCATACATGTCCATTTGTAAATAATGCAATTTTTATTTGTAAATAAAGTTTTATCCTTTGAATTGTTTATTAATTTATTTAATGTAGGTGGTGCATAAAATGCAATATCACATATTCCTTTATAAATTTTCTTAATGAAACTTGCCTGTTGATTTGAAATATATGGTATTGATATCCACAATTTTTTTATCAGTACTGTATTTTTAAATATTTATTTATAAATTTGCATATATATATATATATATATATATATATCTTATATAAATTTGCATATATATATATATATATATATATATATCTTATTATAATTTCTATCTGCCTACAAATTCTATTACAATAGCCCAGAAGTAATCAGAATCCTAGAATGCAAATAATACACAAGTTATAGTTAACTTCTAAGATTTATTAACACACATATATATATATATCTCAATATCTTAAGCATATGACTCATTTATTCCGACATATATATATATATATTATGTATATATATATATATATATATATATATATATATATATATATCTATATATATAAAAAAGAGTGCAATTACACGCCAGAGTTGTATTTATTAAGTGATTTAAGAAATTTTTAATTACTTTCTTTAAATTGTTCACTTAATATATATTGAGAAAAGGTCAAGGTTACCTATGTTGAGAGCGAATATTCCCGTGGTCAAGGCTAATGATCTGTGGTTTTAGCGAGAGTTGTTGATATGAAAGATTACAGGCTCTGATATATTCTACACAAAATAATCCATCCTAGAGGTTAAGTAGATGATTTTAACTTGATTGAGAGACATTCCAGCTGTTTGGAGTTTCGTGGCTATTGCACTTGATTAAATAAATAGGAAATCTCCATAAATAAAGTTCAGGCGGGTCCCACAATAGCTGTCCACTAAGCCAGTACAATGAATCCACATGATTATATTTATCCCTGCATTTCAATGGAGTACATTACAAATAAATTTTATTAGTTAATAATTACATTATCCAGTTTACTTTCCTGCTTTTTTTTTTAACTGTCTCTTTTTTCAAATCACCACTAAATCACCCCCAAAAAATCTAGATTTTTAAAGCTCTTTCACCTCACTTTTCTTTTTATCTATTCATATGCCAATGACCAAATCTCAGGAATCATTTCATTGTTCTAAAATACTAACTTGATCCATTCCTAGAAGGCCAGTGGACAGAGTCATTAACTGAAACCACTCACAGCACAATTTTCAATTTTATTTAATACTCTCCCACCTTATGTGTTTAATGGGTTTTCATTAAGAAACATGTGCTACTACTGACATTATTTCAATCTACGACTTATGACTTTAATAAACAACAAAATATATATATAACCAAAAAAAAAAACAACAACAACACAACTCTGCACATAACCACTTCTTTTCATCTTCACATACAAATCTGTTAGTAATTCTACACACATCACAATAACACGTACAATATATATATATATATATATATATATATATATATATATTATATGTTAAAGGCATCTCATATATGTATATATATATATATATATATATATATATACATACATTCATGCCTTTAACATATTAACATATTCCATTCATACTCTTTTGTAACAGGATTCATAATGAATATTTATAAATTTTTTCACATCTATCTATTTAATTCATAACAGCACTCACAATTAACACTCTTTGTAATTATTATTACCCTTTACTTACTTTAGCACCCACATTCTACACCAGCTACTGTTACAATATATATATATATATATATATATATATATATATATATATATATATATATATATATATATATATATATATATATATATATATATATATATATATATATATATATATATATATATATATATATATATATATATTGTTCTTTGCTTTTAACACACTGTTCTATTTGAGAAAAAAAAAGCTTACTTTGCATGAAATTATTATTATTTTTGTAATCTTTTTTTTGTTGGCAGTGACATTTTCTTTTGGAGATGTTTGTTTCTTTTCAAAAGTGGCACATAAAGGTCAGCCTTTCAAACATATACTACCTAAAACATAGTGGTACCAATTACCAGGACATTAGAGTTTTGGGTAGGGAGAAATTATGAAATATAATCGATTTTGGTTTGATCTCACTTATTAAAACTTAAATTTAATAACTTTTCTTTTATTGATATTCAGTTTATGTTGATGCCTTATTCTGATGCTTGACATTAACATCATGTTATATCTTGTGTGCATCATATGAATTATGAAGTAGGCATCATTGAGTACAGCATAATTAATTGCTATTTATGTCAAATATATCAAGCAGAGTGAACACAGAAAACTAACTGTTATACATAGGTTGGTGTTATTAAATGTATGTGTTACAAAGTGGGTGGTGGCCTGAAAAAGTTTGGGAATCTATGGATTAGATGATAACATAAAATAATTTTATTTGATGATCTATTTACTATTGTATTTTTATTAAAGTATACTAATTATTATTGTGATTTATTGTAAAAATTTTAATTGTTTAATTAGAATTTATGAGAATATTGTAGATAGTGCTACTAAGTTAGGTAGGGTGATATTCCTATGTTATGAGCATGTATCTTTTAGGGTATATTCTTAATGTTGAACAAACTATGTACCTGTTGAGTCTCTCATAACTTTTTAGTGTTTTATCAAACCATTTTTATAAATAAAATGTGATAGTCATATTTTAAATTAAAATAATGATAAATATGTTGGGTATTTGATTTGAAACCTAGTTATTTGTTGTTTAATTTGTGTTTTGATTTTATTAATTTATTAAATTAATTATTTAAGTGTTAATTTTTCCTGGATGTATTATTTTAGAGATATGCATGAGCTAGGTAAAGTATTGTCTTAATAATTAAAGGTGTTTAAGTAACTGGATTAACTGATATGTTAGGACAGAGATATAGTTGTAGTAAATAACCAATTCTAGCCGCTCATGGAGACAATGATTAGAATATGAGATGACAATAGAAAATCTTTATTATGTCTCAGGAATGGAAAGCCATTTTATCTCAGGAATGAAGTGCCATTTTATAATTGTGCCAAAGTTGATGCAGGCTTTTGTAATAGTCACCACCTGCACATGATCATCACTGTCCAGAAATTGGTAGCCATTCTGACACAATAATAATTGACCTTCTACACTGTTATCTCTCTACAATAGTTTGGTTAGTATTTGTCATCAAACAAAATAAATTGCCCTATAGGTTTTTACACACCATCTATTACTGACACAAGATGAAAATAAAAAAAAATATGAAGAAATGTCCTTGTGGTTTAAATATTATTTATAACCGAGCAAAACATGCACTAATATTTAGTAAATCTGTTATGGCTTTTTAAAATCATCTAGCTCAGGCTATAATTACACTATGCAATAACAACCTTTCCAATATATAATTATTTAGATTGCCCACTACACTAAATTAAAATAATAATGAGAATCTATATTAAAACTTAATTTAATCAGATAACATTATAAAAGAAAGCAAACAAGATCATCACCTTATCACTAAATCTATTCACTATCTCAAAACATACTACAATCAACTGTGAAGTCATATGTCATTGTCCCTAACAATGACATATACCTATGATATCTATTTAATTTATAATTCCACGAAATAAAATTCAAATCAATACATAACTAAGTTCTGATATATTTTATTAATCCAATTTTACATATATTAATGTAAATTAACATTAACATTTGATGATATTCCCTACCTAAATAAACTAGTTCCTAAATGGTTATGATAACACATTGAGAATGTTTTATAAACTTATAATATCTCCAATATTTAATTACATACATCATTAATCAACTTTATATTAAGTTTAATAACGCTATATAATAATAATAATAATAATAATAATAATAATAATAATAATAATAATAATAATAATAATAATAATAATAATAATAATAATAATAATAATAATAATAATAATAATAATAATAATAATAATAATAATAATAATAATAATAATAATAATAATAATAATAATAATAATAATAATCATCTCTCGAACTTTTTACTGTGTGAATGTTTTATCATAATAATAACCTATATATGTCATTTGATCTTATATATTCAAATGAAAATATGAACAAAACACTTTTTTGTTTAATAAAATTTATACACAGATATCATACCACATAAAAGGCAACTCACATTCTTTTTTTTTTACTCATTCTTCTATCACATCTCATGGTTTCCTTATTTCTGATTCCAATGTGTAGAAGCAATTCTTCTTGAAGTAGAGAAAATAACCATGAATAATAACAATTAGGCATTTGAATGCAATTACCTTTGTTTTTAAATTCAAATATTTTCTTTTCAAGTATATAAATATATTCAACCCTTTAAAATAACAGATATTTGGTCGATGCAAATTTGCACTTCACTGGCTTTACTTTTTTGTTGATAATAATATATGAAAATAATTCTTTCATTGCCAAAATAGAATTATATACAAATGAGTAATAAATGCTAACATTTTTTCTTAGTCAAATTTCAATTGCTTAATATAAAATAGAAATATAATTAATCTCTAGTGTGAAATACATTGATCAGAAATATGACATCCATCATATATATATATATATATATATGATCAACAGATGGCGTTTTTACCAAAAACACGATCAAGCGTTTGTTTACATAAACGATCAAAGAGTCAGAATTAACTATCTCTTTCGTTTTAGCCCACTTTCAGATCAGCTGATTTCAAGCTATTTTGCTATCATCAGTGAAAGACAGAGCCAAAAAACTAGATCTAAAAACTGACTCCAAGTGTTTATGTACAGAGTTTCTATCAGTTTGCAAGCATGAATTTTTTCAGAACGATAAAGTCTTCAAATTCAGCCAAACAAACTAGATAGCTATATGGGTCTGATCTCAGTTCAGCTTCTCCACATAGAAACTCTGTACATAAACACTTGGAGTCAGTTTTTAGATCTAGTTTCTTGGCTCTGTCTTTCACTGATGATAGCAAAATAGCTTGAAATCAGCTGATCTGAAAGTGGACTAAAACGAAAGAGATAGTTAATTCTGACTCTTTGATCATTTATGTAAACAAACGCTTGATCGTGTTTTTGGTAAAAACGCCATCTGCTGATCATAAATACAAGCGTCAGCAGGTTTTAACGTGATTAAAACTTGTTTTTGTTTTTCATAAATCTACCTTTAAATGTTTCAGCAATGATATAGATTGCAGAGGCGTTGACTATGGGGAGAAGCTGAACTGAGATCAGACCCATATAGCTATCTAGTTTGTTTGGCTGAATTTGAAGACTTTATCGGTCTGAAAAATTCCATGCTTGCAAACTGATAGAAACTCTGTACATAAACACTTGGAGTCAGTTTTAGATCTAGTTTCTTGGCTCTGTCTTTCACTGATGATAGCAAAATAGCTTGAAATCAGCTGATCTGAAAGTGGGCTAAAACGAAAGAGATAGTTAATTCTGACTCTTTGATCGTTTATGTAAACAAACGCTTGATCGTGTTTTTGGTAAAAACGTCATGTGTTGATCATAAATACAAGCGTCAGCAGGTTTTAACGTGATTAAAACTTGTTTTTGTTTTTCATATATATATATATCATGAGATTGACATTCATCACCAATACATAGATGAAATCTCAAATTTTAATAAAATAATATTTTATAGCTGATTTACAATACAATAAATTTTGATGTTTTTTTTAATAATATGTTTTAGAATTTACCCTCGAATTTCATTAAGAAATTGCACAATTTAATGGGGAGACAATCAATTTCTTATTCTTCCATGATTTTTGAAATTAACCACTTTAAAAAAAAATGATAATTTTTAAACATAAATGTAAAAGCGTATAAAGGTCTAGACTTGAAACATTTCAGTTTTATTTATAACGTCTCTTTGTTGATGTTCATGTTATTAAGACCATAGTTCAATTGACCTCAAATATAACTCCTTTGGTTTAATAAAATTTGTCTTCAATTAATAAATAGAATGAAGATTTTAAAAAAATATTGGATATAGTAAAAAAAAAAAAATCCTCTTTTACAATTTCAATATTATTTTCCATTTTCAATCAAAAACAAATGATGCACATGACATTTTCTATATCTCATAATAAATACACATTTAAACATATTTCTTTAAAAATATATTCCAATAAAGAAATAAAGAAATAAAATTACATAAAAAATCAAATGTTTAATTTTATGATTAGTAAATAAAATGAACATGTAATAAATAATAGTAATGATTTTATTGATATATTTTATGATTCACCTATGTATATTCCAGTATTGATTTATCCATTTATTTATTTATATTTTCCCTAAATTGATCACAACTAATTTATGATTTGATGCTAATATTAATAATAAATAATGTTATTATTTTAAAATATTAGGTAGCCATCTGTTATTTAGTTAACATTTGTATTTCAAAATGTCCATTTTCTATATATCAAGTGAAATAAAATTGAAAAAGATCAATGAACTTTCTTTTTTATATACCGTTATACACAGCTCTAATCTGGCAGGTAAATATTTTTCTTAATCTTTTCAAACTGAAAATTATTTGAAATATAAATTTATCAGAAACAAATGCCATGATATATCACAAATTTGATTCATTTTAATGTTTGCTTATTATCTATTAATTAAACCTAACATAGCCTAATAAACATCACATAGATCACTATTTCTTATGCTTGCTCATAACTATTTTTAAAGCAGGCAAAATTCTTCATACAGTAGTGCCACTCAATGCAAACCAGAGAAATAAATGAATGCTAGAAGTTGGCTTGTGCCTAAAATCCCTATCTAGTGCCAACTCATCCAATATCTACAGATTACTTTATAGCTTGTGGAATCCATCAGTGAGGAGCCTTGAATCAGAGAACACTACACTTAGAACTTAAGATTTAATGCTGCCCTCCAGAAGCCACCTTTTATCTCTCCTAAACTACAAAACGATTAGCCTAAAATTGAAAACACAATACCATTCTCAATCCAAGCTCATTAGTATATATAGTCATATAGGTCTGAACTCAGTTCAGTGCCCACATAGTTCGATGCATTTAGTTGTTTAATAATCACAGGTGTGACTATTCTATTAGGAAGGATTAGTATTAAACCACTTAACATCACACAATCACCATTTCTTCTGCTTGCTCATATCTGTTATTGAAACAGGCAGAATTCTCCATACAAGAGTGTCACTCAGTGCAAGTCAAAGTGTTTGTTGACAGAAAGCACTACTGTATGGAAAGTTTGCCTGTTTTAATAACAGTTATAAGCAAGCATAAGAAATAGTGATCATGTGAAGCTTAGTGATTTAATACCAATCCCGCCTAATATGATAGTGGTGGCTATGCTTATTAAAGAATCAAAGACACCAAAATGAATGGGTACTGAACTGAGTTGAGACCTATATGACAATAGAAGCTAATGAGCTTAGATTGAAAAATATTATTGTGTGTTTAATTTTAGACTCATAGTATTGTAGTTAATTAGAGAGAAAATATCGCTGCTGGAGTGTTGTATTAGATTCTAAAATCTAAGTACAGTGCTCTCAGATTCAACACTCATCACTGATGAATTCCACAAGCTAGAAACTTGTCTGGGAATATTGGATTAGTAGGCACTACATATGGATTTTATACACAAGCCTTCTGGTATCCATTGATTACATAGACTTGCACTGAGTGACACTAATGTTTGGAAAATTTTGCCTGGTTTAATCAAAATTGCATTTTAAATTTTGTATGATAAAAAAAAAACCATATCATTGCATATCTTATTTTAAAAGTTAATATAACAGTTGATGCTTTTTTAAAGAATTTCTCAAAACAACATTTTAATTAAAGTATATAGAAAGTCTTGAATGTATATAAAATTTGATATGAAATATTGTTTTTTTAATTAAAAAAACATCATATCAATGAAACAAAAAGCAATATTATACATCAAATTTAATGTAACTGCAGTGACTTCATACATAGGTCAATAGAGTGTGTACTGGTGTGAATAGAACAAGAAGTATCAACTACAAATATAAAGATACAAAAATTAAGAGAAATAATAATTTAAACACTGTATTCATTTTCATTTGTTGTAAATAAACATACAAGTCTATTTACAATTGCAATCACTAACATGGTAAGATTCTTTGCAAGGTGAGAAGTCATAACAAAATAATCATTAAAGTTGTAATAGTCATAAATATGCATAGGATATCTTTAATTAATGAAAACAGTAAAAATGTTAAAATTTATAAATCTCAGAAAATAGCATGTTGATGCTTCCACTGCTAAATTTAAATTTAAAGTATTTTCAGTTGAAGACACTTAAAAAATTAACTGGAAGTAATTTTTGTTTGCATATACCTGGATGTTCCAGTCTGAAAATAAACTTGAACACACAGATCAACTTCAACAATCAGCTTGTTCGTCCACAACATATAATCAACTTACATCAAATCTAAAGGTGCTTGTAGACCTATTGTTCATATCCTAAAGTTGATAGTGCATAATGCCACAGTTCGGTCCCTCCATGTATAGAGGAGAAAGAGAGCAAGATCACATCTAACTACTCTCAGATCTAGGGTCTACATGTAGGATGCTGAGATAACACAAAATACCTTACTCATGATTACATCCATCTTTAATAGATTATCCTAAGCATTATCCATCAAATCTACATGTAATTCAAATCAGTTCAACTCACATCTCACCACTCCTTTTCAAAACCATTGCCTCAGATATTCAAACTCAGGAAAAATTCACATTCGACTCTCTTAACAAGTATGTATCTATGTAAACTGTTAATCAACAACTAAAATAATACATCCTATCTATTAGAAAGAAATAACTTTATCTACTATTTTCTCACATGCTTATCAAACAATATTGTGGATGTGTGCATGTGTAGAATACTGGTTGTAGGATGGAATGTAAATGCTGGATTGGATGTAAATGCAGGATTTAATGTAAATTCTGGATCAACAAAACTACAGAGACCTTGTCAATAAACAAAACTTCATAATATTTATTTACAAAAAAAGAAGATATATTCAAACATAAAATAAATTCCCAATCAATTTAGAATAGAAAAATTTCAATAAAGAAAAAAAATTACAAATGCCCAAAAATTACTTGGATATATCCCTATGCACTTAGAATTTTTAGGTCTATGATGAGTATGTATCATTTCTTTACTTAAACAGTTTAAAACTAATCATCCTTACTTCCCATGATAGACACCCATAATATAGACATCTATATATCCAAGGTAATAAAAAAATATGAATTAAAAGTGAGATTGCTAACTCAATGAAAATTTAAAGGCAACCTCAGATATAGTATTCAATATCTAGTGTGGAAAAGTATAATAATAAAACAACACAGAATATGATAGAACAGAAAATTAAAAAGAATACTATTTTAAAAGTATTAATCATTTATTCATTATATCTTAAGAATACTATTAGTAACACATATACTATAATCTATATCTAAGTCATGTCATGTTGTAACATTGTTTATATCAGTGGCTTTAAAAATACTCTTAACATTAAAGTATTCTATTGGAGTGCTTAATTTTATGTGTGTAGTTGAGAACCCAATCTTTTGGTAAAAAATAAATCACCTGGATTTTAGTAAAAACAAATAAAAATACACATTTCAACCTTCCCCCTCCCTACTCTCTTGATATTTTCTTACATTGGACTGTTCCCTGTTGAATAAAAAATAGCACTTCCCCAAATATAAGATCAAGATAATAAATATAAATAAAAATACAGATTTATATAACAGAAAATAAAACATAATTTTACAATCTTTTATGAATCTATATGTTCAAGCATAATTATTTTTCAGAGTCCTTCTTCACAAACAGTTCTTATAATTTATGCATTTTTTATTGTAGATGTTGAAAAACTCCTGATTAATTTTATATAGCACATCTTGAATTTATTTAAGTTGGCAGTAGATAGTTTTGGATTACTCCTGATGTACATTTTCATTTTTTTTAAAATTTAATTTCATAAATTATTTTAACTTATCTGCTTAATAAATTAGAATAAGAATGTTCTAATTCACTTTCTTTACTCCTCTTCCAAATGGTGAATTAATTAAGAAAACATTGATATTTGTTGAGAGGCTACTTAAAAAAGGCCATTTTTTAGTAAAATTATTAAAATAATAGTTGTAATAAAACTTGACTTTTAAGATCAAACACAGAACAAGAAAAAAAAAATTAATTGTTTCCTTTTTATACCATCGTTATTCCAATTGTTTAAACCAGTGTTTCAGCTTTTAAAATATTTTTTTCTATCGCTTCATTTAAAAAACAAAAAAACAAATTATAAAATAAATTTACAATAGTATCCCTCTTATATTCAGATATTGATTTATTTTCTATTACTATAATTATTGTTTATATTTAAGGCATTGACAGTTTAATTAACACAATACAATGATCAATATATATATATATATAACTATTTACAATTTTTTTATCAAGATTGATATTTTCTTAGTAGTAAAATTTTATTACTAATATATATGTGTGTTTTTCACTGTAAATTTCCCATCATTCCCAGTATTTCATATGTAAGTATTATACTGATAAAAATAATATTAAAACATTTATTATCTCCAAAAGTGTTCTAGGAAAAACTTATTTTTATTTAATATTTAGATGCTAATTAAATATATAAAAAAAAATTCATTATTTCAGTTGGCTAAGGTTTATTGTGGTAGCAATTTTGAAGCTACCTTCACAATATATAATATATATATATATATATATATATATATGGCTGGAGAAAGGAGTTTGATATTAACTGAAAGGAGACTTTTTGATTTCTCTTGGAGGTCTTAAAGGAACCGAGCAGGGCAAATTCCTTATGTCCATTCATACATTCTTGATGTTGCAGCTATTATTACTATGTGATTATTCATATAGTATACAAACATGGATAGGATGCTCACCAACACAAGTTAGCCAGGGTGGTGAGTTTATTGGCTTTTTACCCCTGAGTTTAAGATAAAGAAACATCATGGTCTTTCTTTTCAGTTGCCTGATAAGGCACAATGAATGTTTGTGTAATTGATAAACAATTTTCCAATATATTCAATTGTGACAAACAAAAATAAATCATGGTCCTTATTCCCAGGAGGCTGTAAAGTAAACAACCATTGTTGCAGTTTGTGGACAAAGGCAGAGGGTGCATAAGAATCCCCTGATTGTGAACCCAGTCTGCCATTTAATAACAATTTTTTTATTTAGGTACTTACAACTGCAGATGACTTTCAAGTGAAGGAAGATTGTAAGAAATATAAGAAGAACTATCTTATATTAAATGGGACATTATTGGACTTTTGTAAGTTAGAATAAAAAGTTGAAAAGACAATTGATTTAAAAAATGAACATATATTCTATTATAAAGGTACAAATATTGAAAATACAAGTGTAGTTGGATTCATTATAAAATAAAAAGTAGAAGAACAACATTTTAGAGATTGAAGGTGTATCTGAAAGAGTGTCAAGATTAGTTATACAACTTAATATCAGATACCAAATGCAGTTAATTCAGGTTTATGTGCCAACAAGTTCTCATAGTGATGAAGTAATAGAATATTTTTATATGGATGTATAAAAGGCTTCAGATCAGAGTAAACAATATTTTTAAATTGTTATGGAAGACTTTAATGCAAAAATTGGTAAACAAATGAAAGATGAAAGTGTTGTAAGTAATTTTGGTTATGGTAATAGAAATGAGAAAGGACATAGACTTATGGAGTTTGCAGAAAAAGAAAAACTTTGTATTATGAGTCCTTTTTTTGAGAAAAATGTTAACAGGAAATGGACATGGAAGCATCCAAATGAAGGTATAGCAGAATTGGATTATATTTTTTTCCCAACAGAAAATACATATTTCAAGATTGTAATGTTCTTAATAAATTTAACCCAGCAAGTTATCATCGATTAGTAAGATGTAAGATATGTGTTAATGTAAAACTACAGAGAAAAAATTACTAAGAAAAACTATATTTAAAGTTCATATTGCTAATCTTTAGAAACATTGTAATGAATTTAAATTAGAACTTACAGATTGGTTTCAAGTATTAGTAGATTTTGAACATGATTCAGATTTGAATAAAATTAATATGAAAATAACTGATATCCTTTTACAAACTGCAATGAAGATAGATGGTAGTAAAAAGCAGCAATTGAGCAATGAAGTTGTTACTGAGACTAGAGAATTTATGAAGAAAAGAAGGAATATGAAGATATATAAAAATGATACATTACAATGTATTGAATATCTCAAGTTTTGTAAAATAGTGTGGAAAAGAATTGAAAATGATATTAGGGGGTATAACTGTGAAGTAGTAAGGAAACCTGAAGAATGGAATAAAAGTCTCAAGCATGTAAAACAACATTTTGGTATGGGTAGGAATTTTATAAATGCAATAAGAAAAAAAAGATTGAATTATTACTAAAAATAGAGATGACATCATGAAATGGATAGAGGACTTCTATCAAGGATTATATAATAATAAAGAATAAATACCTCCTATATATATTACATCTTCTAAATTGCCAGAATTTTAAATGAGCATGTGAGATTTGCAATTAAATGTATGAAGAAAGGAAAGGCTCCAGGTAATGATGACATTATAATTGATATATTAAAATAAGTAGGTGAAGAAATATAATTTTTTTTAGCTAAGATATATAACAAATGTCTAAATAATAAAGATGTACCAGATGATTAGAATAATGCAGTATTAATATTAATATTTAAAAAAGGAGATAAAGAAGATTTTGGAAATGAGAGACCTATCAGCCTTTTATCAGTTTTATACAAAATATTTACCAAGATATTTACAACTCATCTACAGAGAATATTGGATTTCCACCAACCAAACGAACAAGGCAGATTTAAAAGTGGTTTTAGTATAGTAGATTATATCCAGGTATTTAGAGAAGTTACAGAAACAACAAATGGATATGAGTTGCTTTGAATTTGTAAATTATAAAAAAGCATTTGATTCTATTAACATTTCTTCAGTGATTAAAGCATTGGATCATCAAGGTATAAATCCAGGATATTGCCATATTTTAAATAATATTTATAAAAATGCAATGGCAACAATTAGATTACAAAATGATACTGGGAAAGTCAACATTGAGAAGGGCATAAGACACAGTGACTCCATATCTTCAAAACTTTTTACAGCAGTGCTGCAAGAAATATTTTGTGGATTAAAATGGGAATCTAACGGAGTGAAAGAAAAAGGAGATTATTTAAGTCATTTAAATTTTGCATATAATGTAATTGTTTTTGAAAATAATGCATTAGAGATGCAAGAAATGTTACAGAGGTTATCAAATAAAACTAAGAAAGTAAGACTAAAGATAAATGTCAAAAAGACTAAAGTAATGTTTAATGGATTTTTTTAAAATATGAAAATAAAGATTGATTATGATGAGTTAGAAAAAGGTAACAACTACAAATACCTTGGTCAAATTATTAATATAGATAGAAACATAATGCATGAAATTAGTCACAGAATTAAACTTGGTTGGAGTTCTTTTGATAGAAATAACTTGATAATAAAAGGAAATATGCCTGTGTGTTTGTAAAAGAATGTTTTTAATAAATGTGTTTCACCAGTTCTTACTTATGGAGCTGAGACTCGGACACTTAAAAAGAGCAAAACAGAGACTTCAGACCACTCAAAGAAGTATTGAAAGATGCATGTTGAGAGTAACAAGAAGTAATCGAAAATTCAATATATGGGTAAGATAACAAAGAGGTGTTACTGACCTCATTGAAAAAATTAAAAGACTGAAGTATAGTTGGGCTGAACATATTTCTAGAAGAGATGACAATATATTTACATTTGAAATCTTAAACTGAATTCCAAAAAATTGTAATGTACCCAGATAGAGACCACATATAGGATGGATCAATGAAATAAGAAAGTGTGCAGGGGTGATGTGAAGAAGAGAAGCTAAATATTGAAGAAGATGGATTAAACTTGGAGAGACCTTCTTCTTGCAGTGTATTGTTAATATTTATTGTTGATATATATATATATTGTACCGTATATTTATATATGGTATATATATATATATATATATATATATTGTACCGTTTATTTATATATGGTATAAATATATTGGTATTTGGTAAAAGCTAAGAAAAAGTAAATTTACCGATCTTATTAAAAAGATGCAATTAAATTTTTTTTTAGTTTGTATAATTTATTTTTTTAAAAACGCACAACGAAAGTTTAATTTTTCATCCATATTTTTTATCTACTTAAAAATAAAAGTAAAAATATGGATAGATATAAAGACACACAAATTACTAATCCAGATAAGCTAAATGAAAAATATTTTAGCTAATTAAAGATGGCAGAATTATGTTAAAAGAATAAAGGCTTTGTAACTGAAAAATGATAAAGAATGTACAAGATTATAAACCTAAATCACATGATAATAATATCATGCGCAGAAATCTGAAAACTGGACATAGAGTACAAAAAGGAAGAGAACAGTTAGATCAATGTCTTATATTGTCTGTTTTTCTTATGGTTAGTTCTGGTTACAAAAATTTGTCCAGGACCACTCTATGCTGAAATAATTTTACATATTGCAGTGGTCTGGGGCCTTTGCTGACATCGTTCCTGAAGATGCACACAAGGAAAGTTTTTATGATAAATCAGTAGGATAGACAAAGATCAACTTATAGCCAATGGGTGAGCTCATTCTCCCACAAAAAACTATGCATAGTAATGTACAATATTTTCATTAAACTTATTGGTAAGCTAAGTTTAACTTTTCCCAATTGTGACTTAAAGTTTGCAAACAACTCTTAAAAAAAGTAAGCTTAAAATAATCATTATAGAGACTGTAATTTTATTATTCAAGAGAATCTGTCTTCCCCAAGAACATTAATTGCTTAACTGTTATTTTTTATTAATGGATTCATGTCTGGATTAGCGTGTGTTCTCAACAGTTTTAATTAATTAATAATTTATTTTTAAACATTGTAATTCGCTAGAATAAAATATTTATTTCTACTACCAACTTTTCCTTGTATGTTATTGATGTTTATTATTAAATTTATTAATATTAGTTTAGTAAAATTAGAAAATACAATGTACCTTTGCCAATATGTGTTGACTAACCTCCAGGAATAATAATATCTAGAAAATAACTTTAGTTACGGTAAGATATGATCCCGATTCTTTTAAAAACATTTTTTTTTAATTTTTGACATCTGATGGGATGGATTTCAGCAGGTTCTTATATGAGTCCTGGTGCCCTTATAAAAATAAATCTGATTCCATCGATAGCATAAATCGTAACAAGTTGATCTGAAAATATAGTTATGTTTTTTTAGAAATAGGAATTAAACTTTCTTCTTTTTCCATAACTTGTTCAATTCTCACATTTTATACTATATATATATATATATATATATATATATATATATATATATATATATATATATATATATATATATATATATATATATATATATATATATATATATATATACTATGACTAATTAAATATAAGAGGTAAATAAATAATTACAATTATGTACATATGTATTTATTAAAAATTACCATGCAAATCCACCATAAGCAATGTATCCAGTTTTAAAGCTAATCCCTGGCCCACTGTGGTTATATAATTTTTTGACAATGTCAAAACTTCTAATATTTTTAGTAATTCAAAATTATTATCTGGAATATTATCAATTCTATTTGAATCTAAGTGCAATTCCTTTAAATAATTTAAATTGTAAAATACTTCATATGATATTTGTGAAAGGACTGTGTGACTTATAGTTAATTTTTTCAAATATGGAGTATCAATTCCCTCAAAAGCATATTTGTCAATGTGCTTCAGAGATCGACCTTCAATATACATCTCTATAAGTCGAACTACACCAAAGGCTTGTTTAGGAAGATAGGTCAAATTGGGAGCAAAAAGGTCAAACCCTTGAAGACTGTACATCTGCTGAGGAATGTGAAAATATCTTTTAACTTGTTCCATTGTATCTACTAAGCAGTGTGTTCTCAAACAAAAACAACCACAATTTAGGACTGCTGATGCAATTGCTGGAGGGCACCTCTGGACAAAAATTATATTATTGCTCAAACATGAAGATATACTAAATATATATGCAAAATAAAAAGCCATCCTCATAATTATCTTAAAATAAAAAAATATATATATATATTAATCTTTGTTATATATATATAAAACCAAATCTGCCTAAAACTATACTATTAAAAAATAAAAATGCAAAACCATAAACAAATTTAATACTAGATTATCCTTACACAACCATGGTTTCATCTACTACAAATAGACCTTCTCAAGTGAAAATCAAAACCAAACATACACACACACACACACATATATATATATATATATATATATATAAACAAATCTTCCCATAATTCATTTCATACTCCACCTTTCCTTAGTATTAAAAGAAGTCTTCATAAGATTGATCGCCTCACATTCAGGAACTTTTATCATCAAAGTTTTCTTTATTTTTCTTTTTAACTCATTCTTTGCATATGAAATAATCGAAGCATTGTTAAACAATATTTTATGACTCGTATTTAAGTCATGAATATATAAAGCTGAGTTAAGATACCTATGTTTAACTCTACTTATATGAATCTTAATTCTTTCATTAAGGCTAATGTTACTCTGGCCTACATAATACATAACACAACTACATGAATCTTATAAACAATACCAGGAGTAGAGCTACTATCAATAGACTGCTTTGAACCATTAAGTAACAATAACAAATCAGAAACTTTCTTCTATGCATCCACCATTCTTTCTAACAAATGACTATTCTTATAGACTAATTTATATGTTGATGACTTAAATGGGAAAGACATATACTGATTATCCTTAACAATAAAAATCTTGCTATAAAAGTCTTGACTATAAACATTATTATTAAATCAACATTATTATTATTTGATCATAAAATTTATCTTCTTGATTTTGATGGTAAGAATTTTGTTTGTAAGGATAAAGAACATATGTCTTTCCTATTTAAGACTTCAATATATAATTTGGTTTTTTAAGAATAGTCATTTTTTAGGGGAAATGAAGGTTGTATGGATGAAAGTTTTTGTTTTGAATTTGTAACTTAATAATTCAAAGAAGTCTATTGATAGTAGGTCTATTGATGGTATTGTTTATAAGATTCCATGTAGTTGTGGTAAGTTTTATGTAGGCAATATTAATTTTAGCTCCGATGAAAGTATTATGTTTCATATAAGTACTATCAAACATAGGTACCTTAACTCAGCTTTATATATTCATGAATTGAATATAGGTCATAGAATATTCTTTAACAATGCTTATAAAAAAATGAGTTAAAAAGAAGAATAAGGGAGACTTTGATGATAAAACTTATTGAATCTGTGACTAACAATCTTATGAGGACTTCTTTAATATTAAGGGAGGTGGAGTTTGAAATGAATTATGAGAATGTGTGTGTATTGTTTTTTTAGAGTGTCATAGCATCAGCTGGGATGCGAACCCGCAATCCAGGCAACTGCCTGCAAGTGCAAGGCAGTCATGTTGACCTCTTGACCACCAATGCAAGATGTATATGTATATTTCTGTTTGTTCCTTTACTTTTATTTTCATTTGAGAAGGTCTATTTGTAGTAGATAAAACCATATTTGTGTAAGAATTTTGATAAAATTTTGGATTTAATCTATTATTGTATTGTTTTATGGTTTTTGCACATATATATATATATATGAATTTATAATGTGATATCTATTGTATTGTTTTATGGTTTTTGCACATATATATATATATATGAATTTATAATGTGATATCTAGGAGCTTTGAAATAAGAAAAATATATTAGCAACATAGAGGCATTTCTGTTCAATAGCACATACTTATTATTGTATTTAAATCCCAGTTATTTATGTATTATATTTTTATAACACAAAAGCTCCAGAAATATTATTATGAAATCATTATTTATTAGTGAGTATATGAGTATATTAGAATTAACACACACACACAGACACACACAAACACACACACACACACACATATATATATATATATATAGTAACTGGATTTGGAGAGGGAGTTACTATAAACACACACACACACACACATATATATATATATATATAGTAACTGGATTTGGAGAGGGATTGATCCAGTGTAATGGAACATCATCACTTTCAGTCAATTTAAAATGAAATATCAATAATTTACCAAAGTGGATATAAGTAAGATATATTTCAGGGAAGCATGAGATCAAGAGAATCTCTGAGAGATCATAAGAGCAACTAAAAGCATGGTTAAGCATCAATGATACATCAACCAGCATTATAAAAAATTAAAACATCTTATAACTAATACTCAAAATAAACCATTCATCATCATGAATGATCGATTAACATAAATCAGTACAAAAAAAATATAAATCAACAGGAAATGGGTCTTCTGTAGACCAGGCTACATATTGAGCCTTTACCAGTTTGGCAAATTATTTAAACATTAATTTGGAGGAACAAACTAAATATGAATCCATCAGAATATATAACCAGATAAATCTAAAGAATAATGCTAGGATATTAAAACATACTGATCATCATCAATGATCTGGTCACTTGTACCATTAATGTATTGGCCAACAATAAACTTAAATTTTGATGAGACGCAACTAAAATTAAAGATATTACATGGCCTTTAAAAATGTAATCTTATATGTCAATCAGTATAATGATGATTAATCATTGCTGGATACCCTAAAAGCATTAATATACATCCCCATTTAAATATCCATTCTGTGATCGAATCTAGCTCAGAGAATACAAACTCTATCATTGTTATCTGACCAAGAAATGATGATTTCATACAATTGTAATGTATAAATACAAGTTTATTAATAACAAAAAATTATATTAAGATCTGTAGAAGCAGGCTTCTGATTTTGAATAATATCCAAAATAAGATACACAACAAAAGTTATTACATTGATTACGATATTTTTAATGAGTTTCTATAAATGCATATATGTTTTTTTGTACATAGACATTTGTTTTATGATATACAAGGAATACATTCCAATTGATTTTCAATAATGACAAAAATGATTAAACTTTACATATGTGTCCTATTTTAATTTGTTACAATAATATTATATTTTTCTAATTAATTCCATTTGGAAAAAATAGTGAAAATTTCACACCTATACATGTGTATAAACAAAATATAGATAAAATTAAAAATCAGTTATCAAATTCTATTACAACTTTCTTTTATTCTTATAAAAAAGTATAGTTGATTTTTGAGAGACTAGAAGACTTTTATCAGATTTTACCCCTTAAAAAATTTAAAATTTTTTTTAATTAAAAAAAAAATTTATAAAAAATTATTTAAAAAAAAATTTTAAAAAAAAACACCTCTTTTCAACAAAAATTTCTCTGCTCCTTCCCCTTTAGATACAGTATCACACATATACTGGTGTTCCACTTGGGAAAGCTGTTTTTTGGTCAATCCAAACCATTTCCACCATCAGGTAAAAGTATATAATTCAGTATTGTTGACTTTCTTTCTTTTGTCATTGGTTCCACATAGACTTGGATATTGTAAGCTTCAGGTCAGCAAGCTTTTTTCCAGAACATTTATAAAACTAAGAATTTCAACACAAAGAAGTTGCTCATTGTCCTCCATGGGAATTCAAACTCCATATTGAATTGAAGAGCAGATATGTTCTCCAATTCTTACATCCTCATGGCTGTTCTCTGTATAATTCTTCTAGCCATCTGTACATCTAGCTTTACTGTTGCCATTCTCTGTTGCAATTACGAACTCTTCACAAAATATTTTAGACACCTTTACAGTTAGTTCTTCTGTTAACCACTTCTCATAAATATTAAATCTAAACTGACTGATATTTTTATCAGACCTTTTTATAATCTTGGTTGGGTCATGTGATAAAAACATATTGTCTGCTTTCAATTAATTTTAATTCTTTGGAATTTTACCAAAAAAGTGATCTATATACATGTTTTTACCTTGATACCAATTAATTAAAAGATTTCAAAAATAGACATTTTTATAATTATCAGAAAACCTGCTTATTTTAAAATTTTCAAAATCAGAATAAAAATATGAATTTTTATTTATCAGACCTTTTTTAAATATTTAATTTTATAATAAAATATTATATTAAACCCAGAGTTAATTAACCCTTTATTTATTATTTTTATTTTAGTGAATGTAGAAAATATCTATTACAATTTTTGTCTGTGTTTATTTCTACTTTATATATATACATATATATATATATATATTGTAATGAGCACAGACGTTCGTTACATTGTTTTTTTATTTATTTATTAAACATGAAAGTAAATTAAAAAGTTCGCATTTAAAAATTTTCGTTAAGAATTAAAAATTGAAATTAAATATCATCTTAAACTCTTATATATTAAATCGCACAGATAATGAAAAATTATTAAAATAAAACTTTATTAAAGAAAAAGTATTTTAAAACTAAATTTTAAAAAAGATTTGGAGATAAAATTATATCTTTAAATTTATCTTTAAATATATCTTTGATTTGGAAAACAGGTTAATTAATCAGAAATGGAAATGATAAATGTTAATTAGTTAAATGTAAACCAGCCTTGGGCATTTAAATGTAAAAACAGCGGTCAGATAGGAAAACAATAGAAACAAATAGCCAATGAAAGAAATCCATCGGGAAATCGGACCTCAGCGAAAGGATCATCACATCGATGACATAATGCCAAGTCAATCCTTCGAATACGTATAAAAGGAAAATTTGGAATTTATTAAGGAGTGAGTTGTTATGATTATTACGATGTGACAGATAGATGTTAGTGCGGAGGTGCGGGAGAAGAGATTGAAGGACGCACGTTCAATCCCTTCAGTTGTTATAAAATGGAAAAATGAAACATCGCTTTTCTTATATTCAGAGGACCACAGGATCATCGGGAAATTTAACGCTGGATTTCAAATGGCAAGCAATTGTAAAAGATGAACATTTCTAAAACCGTAAGAACTTTCTAAGATAGATATAACGAACAATATTAATTTGAAAACACTAAGAACTTTAAATTTTAAACTTTCCTAGTATTTAATTGTTACAAATAGAATCCTATCTGACCAAACTAAATTCTTTATTAATAGTGTTATTTGATGTATTTTTTTCCTTATTTATGTAAAATCATTTCCATTTATTTATTTTTTATTCTTTAAGTTTTTATCATGATTTTTTTTTGTTTTTCGTTAAATTAATTATATAAATGTTAAACTTAAGTCAGGCGTGAATGGCTGTATAGATTTGTAAAGTTATATTAGGGGAGGGTAATCTTAGGTTATTTGTTTCGTGGTTAAATTGGGTCAATGGATTGGATATATTGGTGTGATTAGTAGATGTAATATTGATTCGCTACGGGCAGAATGGCTTCATACGCCGCACACTTCCGTTTGCCTATGGAAGGAATTATAAGTCAGATACCGCAGTTCCTTTCTATAGAGTTTTTTTGTTTTATTGCTCTTCTTTGCAGATAGATGTAATATTCCTATCTCATAAGAGGCAATTTCTTCTCTTAACCTTTTGTGCTGCCGTATTTTATTACATTGAATACATCGATATATCAGATGAATTGATGCCAGTTTGACTACGAATTTTAGCCTAAGGTTAAATAGGGATAGAATGTTTATTTTCAAAAGCAAATTTATGTGGTCTATTCATACTCGACCCTAAATAAAAATGCAGTAAATTTAAGTTGTTTATAGATGCTTGCATGGATTGGTTATCGGTTAAGTATGTTTTGGGTTTTCATATTTGATCAAAATATATAGACATTCGATAAATAATGATACCTTACGGTGAGTATCTAAAATGTATTTATTCGGATGTCTTTTAAGTTATTGGTGACAATGCAAGTATCTTATGGTGAATACTATTGGGTTACGTATAAATTTCCCTCCGCAATTGTCAGTAATCAATAATTTTGTATTTTGATCGTTTATGTTTACTTTGAAATGTTTTTGACCGTGAAATCTATGTAACCGATCTATATTCAACATTATAAACAAGCTTTCATAAATTTATCTGTGCGAACTTAATTAAAATGTAAAATTAGAATATAATAGTAATTAAATGTAAATTAAAGTCAAAAATCAAAGTTAAAAATAATGTTAAATGTTAAAATGTAAAACTAATACTAAAATAATTTTAAATCTTATATATATATATATATGTGCATAAATAAATGTTTGTATGTTAATTACTGGCAGTGGCTTATTTTATTTATTTTTTTAATATTGAAATATAATTAGATAAGATATTATATTATTTAATCTCTGCTATTCCACTGAGCTAGTGACATGGGCTAACGACTGGAATCAAAATTTAAAAAAAAAAAAAAAAAAAATTTTTTTTTTGACTGACGTATCTGCCTACTTTATAAATTTTTCTAGGTTCAAATGCCTAGATCGCACTCTGTAGTGCAGTTTACGTTAAGTCTCCTTTGACGGATCGTTACAACTGGCTTTCCCAATCTGGGGCCGATCTTTAATAAAAACCACATATACCCTGAGTAAATTTCTTTTTTCAAAATGAAATATTTTATCTGTTTACATATAGTCGTATACTTTAAATCTTATAAAAGCACTGCCAGAATGAAATAGCACATATATTAAACACTAGAAAGTATAAATAATTTTAAACTGTATTTCGTTAAAAAGAAAGTCAAAAGGTTGCGATTGATATGTTTTTTTTTTGTTGTTGTTAATATATATTATGCTTTAATGTGTATAGGTGCGCACAGCCACGTAAGTTTATGATCGAAATGTGGTGCCTTACGATGAGTACCTTTGGGAATTACTTCAGTGTAACCCTATGTATGCATTTCAATCAGTCATAAATAAGTTGGTGGTATTTATAATTGTGCTGCAAATATACACGTTTAAACCCATTATTTCTTAAAACATATTTATCTCAATGCAACCTTATTTAAATAAATAATTTATAAAATTTGCTTGTCATGCCGTGTGTAAAAATAAAATGTATATAAAAAAATAATAATAGAACTCTTGTGGGGAGGAGGCGTAGACGTAAATGGTCCTTAGGAAAGCGATAGTAAACATGTTTTTTATATATAGTCTTTATACTAACCGAATGTTTGTAAATTTTGTTAGTCGTGTACCGTAATTACTAACCCTAAGTAAAATATTTTTTTTTTTGATCATTTTTTTAAGCAACTTTACTGATATGTAACGAGCACAGACGTTCGTTACATTGTTTTTTTTATTTATTTATTAAACATGAAAGTAAATTAAAAAGTTCGCATTTAAAAATTTTCTTTAAGAATTAAAAATTGAAATTAAATATCATCTTAAACTCTTATATATTAAATCGCACAGATAATGAAAAATTATTAAAATAAAACTTTATTAAAGAAAAAGTATTTTAAAACTAAATTTTAAAAAGATTTGGAGATAAAATTATATCTTTAAATTTATCTTTAAATATATCTTTGATTTGGAAAACAGGTTAATTAATCAGAAATGGAAATGATTGTTAATTAGTTAAATGTAAACCAGCCTTGGGCATTTAAATGTAAAAACAGTGGTCAGATAGGAAAACAATAGAAACAAATAGCCAATGAAAGAAATCCATCGGGAAATCGGACCTCAGCGAAAGGATCATCACATCGATGACATAATGCCAAGTCAATCCTTCGAATACATATAAAAGGAAAATTTGGAATTTATTAAGGAGTGAGTTGTTATGATTATTACAATGTGACAGATAGATGTTAGTGCGGAGGTGCAGGAGAAGAGATTGAAGGACGCACGTTCAATCCCTTCAGTTGTTATAAAATGGAAAAATGAAACATCGCTTTTCTTATATTCAGAGGACCACAGGATCATTGGGAAATTTAATGCTGGATTTCAAACGGCAAGCAATTGTAAAAGATGAACATTTCTAAAACCGTAAGAACTTTCTAAGATAGATATAACGAACAATATTAATTTGAAAACACTAAGAACTTTAAATTTTAAACTTTCCTAGTATTTAATTGTTACAAATAGAATCCTATCTGACCAAACTAAATTCTTTATTAATAGTGTTATTTGATGTATTTTTTTTCCTTATTTATGTAAAATCATTTCCATTTATTTATTTTTTATTCTTTAAGTTTTTATCATGATTTTTTTTTGTTTTTCGTTAAATTAATTATATAAATGTTAAACTTAAGTCGGGCGTGAATGGCTGTATAGATTTGTAAAGTTATATTAGGGGAGGGTAATCTTAGGTTATTTGTTTCGTGGTTAAATTGGGTCAATGGATTGGATATATTGGTGTGATTAGTAGATGTAATATTGATTCGCTACGGGCAGAATCGCTTCATACGCCGCACACTTCCGTTTGCCTATGGAAGGAATTATAAGTCGGATACCGCAGTTCCTTTCTATGGAGTTTTTTGTTTTATTGCTCTTCTTTGCAGATAGATGTAATATTCCTATCTCATAAGAGGCAATTTCTTCTCTTAACCTTTTGTGCTGCCATATTTTATTACATTGAATACATCGATATATCAGATGAATTGATGCCAGTTTGACTACGAATTTTAGCCTAAGGTTAAATAGGGATAGAATGTTTATTTTCAAAAGCAAATTTATGTGGTCTATTCATACTCGACCCTAAATAAAAATGCAGTAAATTTAAGTTGTTTATAGACGCTTGCATGGATTGGTTATCGGTTAAGTATGTTTTGGGTTTTCATATTTGATCAAAATATATAGACATTCGATAAATAATGATACCTTACGGTGAGTATCTAAAATGTATTTATTCGGATGTCTTTTAAGTTATTGGTGACAATGCAAGTATCTTATGGTGAATACTATTGGGTTACGTATAAATTTCCCTCCGCAATTGTCAGTAATCAATAATTTTGTATTTTGATCGTTTATGTTTACTTTGAAATGTTTTTGACCGTGAAATCTATGTAACCGATCTATATTCAACATTATAAACAAGCTTTCATAAATTTATCTGTGCGAACTTAATTAAAATGTAAAATTAGAATATAATAGTAATTAAATGTAAATTAAAGTCAAAAATCAAAGTTAAAAATAATGTTAAATGTTAAAATGTAAAACTAATACTAAAATAATTTTAAATCTATATATATATATGTGCATAAATAAATGTTTGTATGTTAATTACTGGCAGTGGCTTATTTTATTTATTTTTTTAATATTGAAATATAATTAGATAAGATATTATATTATTTAATCTCTGCTATTCCACTGAGCTAGTGACATGGGCTAACGACCGGAATCAAAATTTTAAAAAAAAAAAAAATTTTTTTTTTTTTTGACTGACGTATCTGCCTACTTTATAAATTTTTCTAGGTTCAAATGCCTAGATGGCGCCCTGTAGTGCAGTTTATGTTAAGTGCTATTCTCCGGATCGTTACAATATATATATATATGGGAATATACCATGTATTATTTTGCAATATAATCTGATATTTTGACAGAATAGCAATCTCCTTTATCAAGGTTAACTTTTGAAAGAAAAATCATTAGATCTCAAAAATAACATGACTTAATGGAAGATGAGAGAAATGACTTATATGTGATAGTTTATCACATAATCTATATATAAATTATGGTAGTCCTGCCACTGGTGATTTTATAGTGTACCCCAAACTGAGATCTGTGTATATTTTTATTAATTCTATTTTACTGTTCCCAGCTATATTGTTCCATATGGGTGTTTAATATTTAAAACAGAATGGTATGTTTCTATTTAAAAGAGAGAGAGAGAGAGAGAGAGAGAGAGAGAGAGAGAGAGAGAGAGAGAGAGAGAGAGAGAGAGAGAGAGAGAGAGAGAGAGAGAGAGAGAGAGAGATGGGAGGAGAGAAATTGTAATTCATGACAAAAGATTGTTTCTGTATATTATATTGCTGATGAATATATATTTTTAAATGATTAAATATGTAACACATATATATATATATATATATATATATATATATTCTGTGTTACATATTTAATCATTTAAAAATAAATAATCACATTGATTTTATAAAAAGTGAGAAAAGTAAAATAGAAAGAAACAATATAATATGTTTCTAAAGAGTTTTTTTTCTAAGAAATGCAAACTTGCAAAAAAGAAAGTCTTGCATCATCTTCTTCTTTAAAAATAAAAGAGTTTGATTAATAAACAGTGAGTGGGGGGTAATTATTATGTAAAAGCTAAAACTAAGTATGTCTCTTTATAAATTAAAACAATGTATGAATGAAAAAAATAAAATAATGAATAAAAGTAAAAATGCAATCAAACTAAAAATATAATTCATAAAAAGAAATCTTTAAAATTGCAATTACTTGGCTGATAAAAAAGATAATTTCCAATTGGATTAATTAAGAAAAGCATGGACACTATCTTATCAAAATATTACACTAATATAAGAAAGAGATTAGAGTAAAATGGACTGCAAAAATTAATTAAGAAAAAACAAAATTAATTATAGTGATCTAATAATGATAAGGGAAAACAATGAGAAAGAGAAATATAAAAGACCAAAGAGATCAAAGATAATTATTGCCAGGCAGATTGTTCAGATGCTATAAAAGTATAATTCAATACCGCTGTTTTGACATTACAAATAAACAAGAGAAGTTGGTAAAGTTATTAATGTTTCCATAGGTATGTGCATTAGTCTTTCTTCACTGAAGTCTTTCATAGCAGCATGCAGTGCTAAACAACCCACAAAGTGTTTGACTGGCTTTCAATCTCAATTCTCAGTACCAGCAGATGGTCTCCACCTGAAACTTATACCCACCTTGTGGTCTGTGAAATACTGATAATCTCTCTACCTCATTGTAAACTTGAAAATCAATAAAAAGCCAAAAACATTGATGGAAATCAAAGACTATCCAATTGGTAGTCAAAAAGTAAGGAAACAAATAAGGATATGAATCCATAAAAGTGTGACACAGTATCCAGAATTTTAGGTAAATATAATTCTTTTTCTCCATTCTAAATATGAGAATCTCAAGTGCTGGATTGTGTATATGTCATCTGGACATGCTGACTACATAACCTGTAGTCAGAGGGTGCTTGAGGTTAACCTCAAAAAATGAAATGATTTGGATGGCAAGGGTATGAATCTAGAAATGAAGAAGTGCTATAGCCTGGAAATTTGATCCATAGGTAATATGATGTATAGCCTTGGTCTGGTAATAGGTACCTTTAATATTTCATCTATCTGTGGTATTCTACTGTCTGCAGAAAGGGTCAGTCTGTTGTTATAGTGAAATGTGCAGCCTGAGTTAAAATGGACATTTTAAAGAAAATATATATATATATATATATATATATATATATATATATATATATATATATATATATATATATATATATATATATATATATATATATATATATATATATATATATATATATCATTGTCAACCATTATCAGTCCATTTCAGGATCCATCTTCTCTGATCCCCAGTCTCTTCTCTCCACATCACCTTTATTTACATTTTTATTTCATCCATCCACTTCACATGTGGTCATTTTCTTGGTCTTTTACAATCTCTTGGAATTCCATATAAGGTTATCATTATCAATCCATTATCATCTCTTCAAGAAATATATCCAGCCCAACTTCACTTCAGTCTTTTAATTCTTTCAATGATGTCAGTAACAGCTATTTGTTCTCTTTCCCATATATTGAGCTTTTAAACTCTTATTGTTACTCTTAACATGCATCTCTCCATACACCTTCGATTTGTCTGAAAATTTCTCTGTTACTCTTCTATTAAATGTCCAAATCTCAGATTCATAAATAAAAACAGGTAAAACACATTTATTAAAAATCTTTTTTTTCAAACACATAGGCATATTTCATTTTAGTATTAGGTTATTTCTACTAAAAACACTCTAACCAAGTTTAGTACTATTAATAATTTCATTCATTATGTTTTCACCTGTAGTAATAATAATCTGACTAAGGTACTTGTAGTTACTGACTACTTCTAAATCATCATAATCAATCTTTATTTTAATCTTTTGAGAAAGCCCATTGAATATTACTTTAATCTTTTTAACATTTATCTTTAGTCCTACTTGCTTACTTTCATCTGATAACTACTGTTCATTTCCAGAATCTCTAAAACATTATTTGCAAAAAAACAAAAACAAAACAACTACCTCATCTTCAAAATCTAAAGGACTTCAATAATCTCTATTTACTTTTATACCTTTAGATTCCCATTTTAATCCACATAATACATCTTACAACACAATTGTAAAAAAGTTTTGGGAAGAGATGTATAAAATTTAAAAATAAAATGAATATCAGAAACTATCCAGATTAATATTTTCTTGGATAGTTTCTGACCTTTATGTTATTTTTAAAATTTATACATCTGTTTTCTAGTGGTAAATTTTAGTATTTTTATTAATCAATGTTTACATTACTTCCACAACCATTTTATAGTATTGTTTTTATGATACAGCTGATGGATTGCATTGTTGAACAGAAATGATTTTTTATTTATACTGAAAATCATACATGGATGGAAGTGTCTTTTATTTTAATATAGAACATGTATGCTTTATATTCAACTGAAGTTGATGTTTGTAAGCTGCAATATAGAGAGAAAATATTCACTTCTCAAGAGGTGTCAATTGAAATCGGCTACAGTAGAGAGTTGAAAATATAAAACTTTTGAATTTTCATTACAAAACTAACATTTCAATTTGTAGATAGATATGTGATTATTTTACTTCTGTTTTTTTTCTGAATATTACCCAGCACTATCTCAGTAGTTTCTGCTACTTGTGATTTACAATCTTATTTCAATAGATGCATGTAACGTTTTATCTATACTAACAACCATTTTCTATCTTGACTTTAGAAAGCTATAGGAAATCACAGATTGCATTTTCCTCCATAAAATCTGCTTAAATATATATTTGAACTGCTGCATGCTAATATTACTTTGATAATTATGTACAGTAACAAAAGATTCAGGTTAGTTCTAATCCTCTATTCCAGTAATAATTGTTCTAGGATCATTTTAGTGGATGGTAAGAGGGTTGGGAGTTGGTAAAAGAGTAACATATACAAAATGTCATATATGTTAGCATTGCATCTTAACAAAACTAACTATCTATTTGCAATTGTTTGACATATTTTTCAGCTAATCCATTTACTCAATATGGTAAAGGTGGTACTACTATCTAAAACATATCATTCCTTTAGTATTTCTTCAAGGTATTGTGATTTGAAAGTAGTCTGACCATCTGAAACTAATACTTCAGAATATTCTAGGATAACAAAAGATCATTAGCTGATTCTTCTGAGCTTGTGATTTTGACTAACCATAAATCAAGCATTCTAAAAGAAACATCAACTGATGACACAATTATTTATATTTTAAGAACTTGCATGATCTACATAATCACAGCCACAGACGTTTTTATTGTTCTTTTCATAATGGTGTTATCATTTTAAAAATCCATACTTTTTATATAATCTTTGCTACCGATTTTGAGAAAATCTTTTATGTTTCTGGATAGTTTGCTAAGCATCATTATTGCTCATTAAATTTATTATAAAGATATTCATTTCACTATTGTTGTTGAAAATATATTCAGACGGGCTGATTTTATTTCCTTTTCAGTTTCAATATTATTATGAACAAAATCTATCATTAGTTGGTTAAACCACTGACATTCTACAATCAGTGTAATATTTTTCAATCTTATGTATAATTTTATCAAAACATTTTTATTATTTAATTTTATGCGTCTTTTGCTGTTATTTCGCTGTTGTTTTATATTTTATTTTTTTACGAATATATATACATATATTTATAATACATATTTTGTGGGTTCATCCGTGTTAAAAACTTTTAAAATTAATATACTGACATTTCAACAAGGTCACACAAGTCATCCACAGAGTTATATGAAAGATGGTTGTAGAGGCCTACAATCACTGATTTGAATAAAACGTTAAAATTCCACCAATAGCAAAAATGTTAAATTTAGGAATGTTTTTTAAAAAAATCTTTCCAAGTAGGAGGAAGTTTGTATGTATCATCTCACTTATTGATACAATCTGGCCTTTTAAGTATCTCAATGGCTTCTCTAATTTTGCACTGGTAGAGATTATCATATCTGGATATGATCCTGGTACTAGAAAAATCAATTTTATGACATGAATCTATAGTATGGAGTGAGAGTGCTGATGATGATGAGTGTTGTTTGACTGCATTAGCATGCTCATCTCTCCTAACACTGATGCGATGATTACTCATACCTATATAAGAAGCTTTACATTTTTTACATGAGATTTGATATACACCATGAGATTCAAAAGGGATTGAATCCTTAGGCTTGGTTATTATATTGCTGATCTTTTGATGAGTAGAAAATGCTGTATCTATATTATAGCATTTTAATATACGTCCGATACTATCTGTAGTTTCTTTTACATATGGAACACAAATCCTAATAGCTGATTTATCATGGTTTGTGTTCTATTTTGTCTATTTTGGCTTGAAATAAGGCTTTTCTTATAATTTGTAATTATAAATATTTGCTAATAAAACACTATTAATATGATTTATTTCTTCTTTCAGATATGTCTCATCTGAAAGGTTAATTGCTCTAT
Organism: Epiperipatus broadwayi; assembly: GCA_028023455.1. Classification (NCBI taxonomy): domain Eukaryota; kingdom Metazoa; phylum Onychophora; class Udeonychophora; order Euonychophora; family Peripatidae; genus Epiperipatus; species Epiperipatus broadwayi. Next base: position 129,155 of record JAQFVV010007002.1, on the reverse strand, counting down.
TTAAAAGAGTTTTGGCTACAGAAACTATCTGAGTTGGGTGATGATGACAATGGAAATGTAAATATCTGTCTGTGTGTGTATCCTTTCTGTAAATAAAAAAAAGATAAACAATTTGGTGTTTTGGTGACTGTTTTCCATCAGACTTTGTCTCCATTGTAAATTTAATATGAGGATGCATATTATTTATATGTAAGAAAAAATAATATAATTTATTTTTTCCATGTTGCCATATGACAAAAGTGTCATCTATGTATCTGAGCCAAATGAGAGGTTTTAAATAAGATGATTCTAAAGCAAGAGTTTCTATATATTCCATAAATAAATCAGCTATTACTCCTGAGATAGGTGAGCCCATAGGAGTACCAAAAACTTGTCTGTAATGCTGTCCATTGTATACAAAATATGTATTTTAGAGACTATGTTTAATCAAAGCAATAATATGGTCTGGTAAATTGCAACGTTGTGAGATTATATTTAAAGCTTCATCAATTGGAATGTTTGTAAACAAAGACACGGCATCAAAACTGATGAGAATGTCATTAGCATTAATTTTTCAACTTTTTAAAACAGAAATAAAAATTGTAAAGCTTCTTACATAGATATGAGTAATCGTTGCATCAGTGTTAGGAGAGATGAGCATACTAATGCAGTTAAACAACACTCATCATCATCAGCAATCTCACTCCATACTATAGTATCAGGTCATAAAATTGATTTTTCTTGTACCAGGATCATATCCAGATGTGATAATCTTTAGCAGTGCAAAATTAGAGAAGCCATTGAGATACTTAAAAGGCCAGATTGTATCAATAAGCGAGATGATACATGCAAACTTCCTTCTATTTGGAAATATTTTTTTTTAAAAACATTCCTAAATTTAACATTTTTGCTATTGGTGGAATTTTAAACTTTTATTCAAATCAGTGATTGTAGCGCATCTACAACCATCTTTTTACCTTTTATAACTCTGTGGATGACTTGTGTGACCAAGTTGAAATGTCAGTATATTAATATTAAAAGTTTTTAACACGGATGAACCCGCAAAATATGTATTTTATATATCTAACCTGTGCAGATCTTCGTTTTTAGATTTTTAACCTCTACAGGGAGGAAATTTTTAAACAACTTCATATATTTGAAAGAACGTGGATTAAGAAATGTAAGTTACTTTGTAATTTATCTTTTCTATTAGCGTGCAAAAATCACAACGTTATACTCACTTGCTGTAAAATTGTGTTTCACAAGAACAATTATAATGTTAGTAAAATTCTAAGGAAAACTAGCAATATTATTTTAAACTCTATTATTAAAGAAACTCGGAAAAAAATTAGACAAAATTGATAAAGTATTGCTACATTTACATTTATTCCTTAGTAATAAAATACATCCTTTACTGGGGACTAGTTTTGATCGTATTGCAAGTTTTAGATTGTATAAAGATTCGGAATTTGTAACAGCAAAGCAAATGAATAATTGCAAATGCTAATTAGAACACAATCCCCAAACATTATGTATCCAAATCAAAAAACCGTTTATAATTTATCTAAGAAAACCCTCTCTACAGATGAAATTTTGGTTTTAGAAAAAGGTTTCAATTTTGCTTTAACACCTTCCCGGGGTACCCTTTGAGAAAATTGTTTGTAATGTTGAATTAGCTCTCGATAAAATTGATTCTCCATCGGCTGATTTGGCTAAAGCTGAGATTTGTAATATTTTAAAAAAGCTAAGCTTCCTAAAAATAACATTTCAAAGCAAGAATGACAAGCATTAAATAATATAAAATTGGACAAATCAATTGTTGTACTGCAAGCTGATAAAGGTAATGCCACAGTTGTAATGGATCGTGATATTTACCATAATAAAATTTTAGATCTGCTTAATGATAAAACTTATAAACTATCAAAAAAAGATCATACTACGTATTTGGACAAAAAACAACAAAAGCTATTATTAATAAATCACTTATTGAAACAGAGATAAAAAATAAAATAATCCCTCATGAAAAATCTTGTGTCTGTCCAAAATTTTATGGACTTCCAAAAATTCACAAAACAGATACCCCCTTTTTCGTCCAATAGTAAGTGCATTAGGTTCTCCAACTCATATTTTAGCTAGATATGTATCGGATTTCATTAAACCTACAATCCCATCTATTAAATCATATATTAAAATCTCTATTCATTTTATTTCTGTTTTAAAAAGTTTAAAATTTAATGCTAATGACATTCTAGTCAGTTTTCATGTCATGTCTTTGTTTACAAACATTCCAATTGATGAAGCTTTAAATATAATCTCACAACGTTGCAATTTACCAGAACATATCAGTGCTTTGATTAAAGATTGTCTTTTAAATACATATTTTGTATACAATGGACAGCATTACAGATAAGTTTTTGGTACTCCTATGGGCTCACCTATCTCAGGAGTAATAGCTGATTTATTCATGGAATATATAGAAACTCTTGCTTTAGAATCATCTTCTTTAAAACCTGTCATTTGGCTCAGATACATAGATGACACTTTTGTCATATGGCAACATCGAAAAAATGAATTAGATGATTTTTTCTTACATTTAAATAATATGCATCCTCATATTAAATTTACAATGGAGACAGAGTCTGATGGAAAAATCCCTTTTCTTGATGTTCTAGTCACCAGAACACCAAATAGTTTATCTTTGTCTATTTACAGAAAGGATACACACACAGACAGATATTTACATTTACATTATCATCATCACCCAACTCAGATAGTTTCTGTAGCCAAAACTCTTTTAAATAGAGCAATTAACCTTTCAGATGAGACATATCTGAAAGAAGAAATATATCATATTAACCTTTCAGATGAGACATATCTGAAAGAAGAAATATATCATATTAATAGTGTTTTATTAGCAAATGATTATAATTACAAATTTATAAAAGAAGCCTTATTTCAAGCCCAAAATAGACAAAATAAGAAACAAAAAGATGTTAAATCAGCTATTAGTATTTGTGTTCCATATGTAAAAGGAATTACAGACAGTATTGGACATATATTAAAAGGCTATAATATAGATACAGCATTTTCTGCTCATCAAAAGATCAGCAATATAATAATACAAGCCTAAGGATTCAATCCCTCTTGAATCTCATGGTGTCTATCAATTCGCATGTAAAAATTGTAAAGCTTCTTACATAGGTATAAGTAATTGTTGCATCAGTGTTAGGAGAGATGAGCATGCTAATGCAGTCAAACAACACTTGTCATCATCAGCACGCTCACTCCATACTATAGGTTCAGGTTATAAAATTGATTTTTCTAGTAGCAGGATCATATCCAGATGTGATAATCTCTACCAGTGCAACTTTAGGGAAGCCATTGAGGTACTTAAAAGGCCAGATGGTATCAATAAGCGAGATTATACATGCAAACTTCTCCTGTTTGGAAATATTTTTTTAAAAAACATTCCTAAATTTAACATTTTTGCTATTGGTGGAATTTTAACGTTTTATTCAAATCAGTAATTTTAGCTCCTCTACAACCATCTTTCTACCTTTTATAACTCAGTGGATGACTTCTGTGACCAAGTCAAAATGTCAGTATATTAATATTAAAAGTTTTTAACATGGATGAACTCACAAAATATGTATTTTATATATTTGACCTGTGCAAATCTTCGTTTTACCATATATATATATATATATATATATATATATATATGGTAATCGGCTAGATATATATATATATATATATATATATATAAAGAGCCTGCTAATAGCTCTATTCAAGCTTATTTATTTTCTTTTTTATGATAAATGCTACAAGAGAAATACCTGAAGCTATTATCTATGATGGTCCCCATCCCCAGACTGGTTTTGATCTTTTTTTTAATATTTAAGAATTAGATAAATGTTTGGTTTGAGTTAATATTTTGAACCTAATGTCCTAGCTCCTCACTGATGAGAGCCATAGCTCAAAACCGTTCTGGGGATGGGGTCCATCATAGATAATAGCTTCAGGTATTTTCTCTTGTAGCATTTATCATAAAAAATAAAATAAATAAGCTTGTTTAGAGCTATTAGCAGGCTTGTTATATATTACATATTGATAATACAAGCTGTATAGGTCATGTGAAATATGACTGATTTTTACTAATATATATATTCTATACCTATAACTAGTAAAAATATAGGATATATATATATATATATCCTAACCTCAACTTTAGGCAATAGATAGTCAAATGAAAATGACTCTGGAACAGAACAAGGAATGCTATTACGTTTATCTAATGATAGTAATAATTAGATTATATGTACCCGGGGGCAAAACTGTAATTATGAAATCATAATGTTTACCAGAGATCATTATCCATGCTTATTACTATAGGATATAATGAAGAAAGTAATTAAATTGTCTCAAAAATATAATGTTGATACATCCCATTCAATTTATTATCATCTTAATTTAAATTTAATAAAAAGTTATATAAATATTCTCGCGATAAGTTACTATGGCTAACTAAATAACATAGACAACTTTTTTCCACAGCTTTATATAGATATAGGATCTGTATTATTTATAAAGTATGCTTCCTTAATTTTTCTTTTTTTTCCTATCATTTTCCACATGCAAAACAAAGAAAAAACTATCAAAGCAGCATTTTTTACTCCAGATAATTTCATGTTCTCCAAAAAACAGATTTATATTTATCCATAAAATAATGCAAGTTATTACATAATAATTCATGTTCCCAAGCTCTCTTTTTAATGTGAATTTACTCTCCTGATGAAACTATATCCACAATAATATACCACTTTATTTATATTACATTTTTTGATTTTATCAATATAATCTTTTCCATTTGTAAATAACCTGTCAGCATTTGCACCAACTTAAAATGCAATATTAAAATCAACAGATACCAATGATCTATTCTTACTATACATATTATCATTTATATAAAACAATGCTATCCAATTTTTATTTTCCATATTTTCTCCATTTATTTTTAAATTTATATAGTGCACATAAAATACTTTTTCTAATATATTCCACTTTCAATAAATCATTAATATAATTTTCAACATTGGCCATTTTATCACTCTGAAATTTACGTCTAATATCATTTCTAAAACGAAATGTTCTAAAACCAGCTATTTATAGATAAGTGGAACACTTGAATTTGGATGTGGAAATCTTCTAATTAACAAAGGTTTCAACACAATTTTATTATTAATTTTATTACTTTTTCTCCATAAAATTTAATTCAAATATTTTATCCTATTCCCACTATCTTGAGAATTAATTGTCCACATTAATCCACCAATGTCATTTAATTTAATTGAAATTTAGATTGATATATAATTATTGTATTGATATATTCAGTTTGAAGTTTATTATTTCTATACTGAAGTCATATTTAAAGAAAGTGCTTGATAGGAAATTACCGTGTTGATGATATAGAATAAAAAATTGGGATATTTCACAAAATTATGAATAGAGGACAATATGTTGATACAAGAAAGGGATTTGAATTGCAGTTAAGTCAGCCTCTAATTTTGAGTAGTCAGTTAATCATAGGTGAAGTCACTGCTATTTCAGAGAGAAGAAAAGACCAAGTTATAAATACATTATTATTAAGTTAGGGAGGTCTTGGTGATTATGTGTTTTTTACAAAATTCTAAACACGTTGGAAAGAACACTTTCCTGCTGTCATCTCCAGAATGTATTAGATGAACATATAATGCACAAAGCCTCATTTGATATTCTGTAAGAGTCTAAAACAGAAGGTGTCAAAATTAATGTTATAAGGATTACCAATTTAGTTATTGTGAAAATTAGAGTTTATGAATGGTCCAAAGACAAAATTAATAGACTTAATAGTGAATTTCAAGAGTACATACAATTTTGTTTGTTTACTTATTGTAGCAAGTCATGCAGTAGAGATCAATATAAAAGTATTTTTAGGTTAAACATGATAAAATTTAAAATTAAATGAAGGGAGAAGATGCTGTACATTTTTTTTAGTCCAATCTATTCTGAAAAAAAAATGCATGATTTCAAATTTTACAAATCCAATAATATTTACTGATTAAGGTAAAAAAAGACTATAATAACATATTATATCATAGGGTTTGAACTTGTGTATAGTTAATGGAAATTTATAAAAGAACTGATAGATAAAACAATTAACTCAAGATGCATATAAATTATAATGTATAGCATCAAATATATGCAGATAGATAGACAATTAATACCATTTAGTATTTAAAAGTGGTGAAGTTCAAATTGTATCTTGTAAACATGATGCATTATAAAGACCAATAATTATTGTTTGTGCACACTTGATTTGAAAAATAGAAATTATTTATAGTCAAATTGGGACATTATGCTTGAAAGTAGTTAAATATTTATCAATTTTATAAAAAGTACTGTTCTAAAATTTTTACAAAAGTAAATTGTATCTTTATTTAATTTCTAAAAAAGTATTATATCTTAATATTTTAAAAAAATGAAAACTATCATTAAAAAAATAAACCAAAAACTTGCAAATAAATGAGTGTTGTTCTAACAGAAAAGGTGGGAAATATCAACCAATCAACTAGTGTCAAGCAATCTTTTACTATAAAATTGAAGGTAAGAAAAGAGGAAAAAGAAAAAGAAAAATTTTCTTCTTGATCATAAAAATAAGTAACTAGTTTTATTTCATGTTGTTACATATTTTAAAAATGTTGGATAAAAAGTAATAAAATATTATTATTTACAAACAGGAAAAGTAATGAATTTTAACTCAGCATCTATATATTCGATAATTATAAGCTTCATGTTTAAAATAATGGAGTAACTTAACAGGTTTCTTCTGAGCAAGTCTACTGTCAATAATTCCTAATAATCTCTTGGAAGTTATTATATTGATGAAATAATCAGAGATGAATAATATGTGTATATGAAAAGAATATCAACAAATATAGTCACTGGAAGAAAATGATAACTGTTCAGTATTTAAACACCCTTATGATAAACAAAACGAAATAGGTGAACCCAGTAAATTCTCAAGCAAGGACAAATAAAAGAAAGGTAAATCTGAGGAAAAGAGCTAAGTATACATTTTTAAAAGTTAATAGAACTAAACTAATAACAGCTGAAAAGTGTTCATTGCCATTAAGGTTACATATAAAATCCTGATTGCAATAGGTTGGATTTGAGAAGTAATTAACTCTGAACAATACCAGTAGGAATGTTACTTTCTATAGAGTTTTAAAACAAAAAAGTTGAATGATATATATTTGATTGAAATCATGAGCCTGCTGTATAGTATAGATAGAAATATCTGCCATCGGAATGAATATAACAAGCCATAAATAATAATCTATTATTAAAACAAAAACAAAAGGATGACTACTATTGCAATAACCCATGGTTTTGTGAATCTTGAAATAAAAAAAAGTCTTCAGAGAAATAAAAAAAATAAAAGTGATAATCAGTTTATGCAATGTGGAATGATCAGAACGCTAATAAAATCTAAAGTTATTTTTATACTTTTTAGCTGGCAGTTTAAAAAGTGAACTTGTTGCTAATGTTTGTATTTACATGTTTTAATCTCTGAGTTGTTAGTACAATAAAGGGATGGAGAAATAAATCAATGGATAGTTGGAATTAATAAGTAAATTAATTCAATTGTTGATATCAGTAGTTATTTAAAAGTTTTGTTGTTATTAAAAATGATATGTGATTTGAATGAACAAATATAACCAATATCATATATATATATATATATATATATATATATATATATATATATTGTAACCTTCTTACCCTATCATCATCATTCAATAAATCGAGCCACCAATTTGATGCACCCAAAACCCACACTATGATCACCATCATCACTCCATCACCATGCCCTACACATTGGTGCACCAATTTGTAACATGTTTGTCCTCCACAATCATCATCACTGTGACCAAACATGTGCCCATCAATCCTAAAATATGTCCATGAGGCCACAATGCATCTACTGAAGCCACAATGTATCTATCAGGCCATCATGATTGGGTGACAATTGTAACCTGTTTCTTATCCCCATCATCAATCCATCAATCGATTCTGGCTCCACATTGTGGAGCCAATTTCTAACCTACTGGGAAGGTGTGGGGTGATGTGTGGTGGAATGTTGAATGACAATGGCAGTGAAGGATAGGGAGAAAATAGTGATGATGAAAATTGGGAAAAAGGGAATGTTGGATAGGGAGAGGAATACAGAGAGGGGGGATTTGATGGTGGGGAAAAGTGATGAAGATGGATACTACTACTACTACTACTACTACTACTACTACTACCACTACTACTACTACTACTACTACTACTACTACTACTACTACTACTACTACTACTACTACTACTACTAATAATAATAATAATAATAATAATAATAATAATAATAATAATAATAATAATAATAATAATAATAATAATAATAATAATAATAATAATAATAATAATAATAATAATAATAATAATAATAATAATAATAATAATAATAATAATAATAATAATAATAATAATAATAATAATAATAATAATAATAATAATAATAATAATAATAATAATAATAATAAAGTGACTCCTACAGAATGGGCTTTAGCTCAGTGGCAGTTACAATAAAGAAAGGAATACTAATGCTGATAATAATCTCAGGGTTTTAAGTACTTTGGAGATTTGTTCTATACTCACTGGTTGCCAATGTATGAATGATATCCTGGGAGGTTCTAGGAGGCATAAACATTTCTTACAAGAAGATGCTTCCCAACATATACTTAAAATAAAAACAATTACAGGAAGAAAGCATCTCATTTGCTAAATAATGGCAAAAGTAAATATTCTAAAATTCAGAATAGCTATAGCCATTTATCCAGGATGTCATTCAAAATAATAGAAAGGAAAGGGTACAATTCATATCCCTCCATTATTCCACAGACAACTCAAATTAAATTGTCAAGTACACAATTTGTATATCCACATTATAATGGAATGGTCTATAAAATCCTTGCAGTATGAATAGTTAGAATAATCTAAACCTAAATTATATCAATTTCAAGTGAATATTTACAATATTCGATTCTAATTATTCTCCTATAAAATTTCATTCTTAAAATTGAAAAGCTTCACAAAAGATTTTTTTATTAAATATATCAAGTTTTTGGAACTGCAAATTTAGATTATCTGCCACCCAAATTTATCTGACAGAAATCAGAACTGTGACATTATAAACTTTGCAAATGATAAACTCATTAATTCTAATAGATATATGGAGATTTGTGTGTGAACCCAAGACAATTGACATATAGAAAAGGAAAACAGAAACTGCATATTTTAATAATTAAATAATTTAATTTATTAAACATTAAATGTCAAACATAAATATGATATACAAGTTTTATTTTTTTTATTTATTTTACAGATAATACTCAGAATTCCTTGCTACTACAAGCACTGTTACAAATGTCATTATACATTTTTTTATCAGTTGACACATAAGCACATCCAAACCTTTATTATTAGTTATCATAAGGATTAACTACAGGACCAATAAGTGGGTTTGACTCAAACATTCCCACAAAAACTAACTTATAAATGAAATTAAGTCATCCCAAACTAGTTTGATATACTTTTTAAAACATATTGAAATTTTAAAAAAAATTATACTAAAAGTTTTAGCTGGACTAAGTTAAACTATCATATAACTCAAACATTTATATTTGTCAAGTAATTTATAACCTTGAAAGGCAATTTAACACAATATTTAGCTAAATTGTAATTGACTAATTTTATTTAAATTAAACCAATACAATAGCAATGAACATTAGATATAGGCAATTATATAAATCTGGCACTATGCATTAACTAAATTTGAACTAACAAGCTGGTGAAAATATTAATAATTGAAGAATGGAATCAACTTAACAAAGATGGTCTGGTATGAATCTAAGTTTATACATTACTTTTTAAATAGAAATGGGCCATTTACTAGAAGTCACACATAAATCATAATAAATTACTGTCCACATACTACTACTACTACTACTGCTACTGCTACTACTACTACTACTGCTACTGCTACTACTGCTACTGCTACTGCTACTACTACTACTACTACTACTACTACTACTACTACTACTACTACTACTACTACTACTACTACTACTACTACTACTACTACTACTACTAATAATACTAATAATAATAATAATAATAATAATAATAATAATAATAATAATAATAATAATAATAATAATAATAATAATAATAATAATAATAATAATAATAATAATAATAATAATAATAATAATAATAATAATAATAATAATAATAATAATAATATTTAAATACCCTAGAACTTACAATTCCATTAGTGAGGTGATCCAAATTGGCATACAGCAAACATATTGTGTATCTATTATCCAAATGCCAAGTGCTAGATATTAAATGCATACAAATATAATCTATTGCTAGTTAACTTGTGGCTGGCCAGTTGACTCAGCAACACAATACAGACATTGCCATTTACCATTAAGCATTGTACATAATGCAACCTGAAGAACTAACTCTTCAAAACTTACTAATCATTGCCATGCCAATTCAAATAAAAATACTACCTCACCTACTATGGTGGAATATATAAATTTCATCATGAGTGATAGGCACAACAAAGCTTCACAGAGCAAGTAAATATCAAAAAGAATGGTGGCTTCCAAATGCCTCTCTTTGAGGCAGAAAAGAGAAGATGCCTGGACTCCGTCAAGTGCACCAGGAAAATATGGGAAAACACACCAAATATAAATGATCCTCTTCAGGAATATACGTACCTTTAATAACAATAAAATGATCAATATCACAAGAAATATAAAACACTGTAAGCCATGGGGAGAATCTCTCAATCCCACACAGGCACAATAAAGATTATAATATATAAGCCTAATTGCTAAGGTAGACACCTCATATAAACAAACAATGGCAAGATCACAACTTACACTAAAGATAACTAATTTAATATATGCATAAAAATGATCAAACCATTATCAACCTCTGAAACCAGCAATAGCAGTTTGTCAACCGACTATTAAATTATTTATGAATAAAAGCACATAAGTTTGGGTAATGGATAACAGAAGTACACACATATATAAAATATAGCATATAAATTAAATGAACAAGTGGACATAATGCAAAATAAAGTATGGCACTCTTAGCCGAGAGGTATCGCATTCACGATTAACATAAAGTATGGCACTCTAAAATAATTAGATTCACGATTAACTGATATATAACTGTAATTATAAATTTATTAAACGCACATTGATTACATAAGTAATATTTACTGAGGCTATAACCTCGATAATATGCGTATAAATAGCGATAGTAGGGACCTCTACAGGTGTTTTAACCATAGCGTAAGCTTGTGATTAAAACACCTGTAGAGGTCCCTACTATCGCTATTTATATGCTTATTATCGAGATTATAGCCTCAGTAAATATTACTGATATATAACTGTAAACTATTCTGATATATAATAATTTTTAAAAATACTAGACTTCCAGCAAATATTTAAGCACTGTTTAGCTACTGAGTGACTGAAATACTCAAAATCTTAAAATAGCAAATAACTGAAAGAGATCAATATCTTTTACTGATAAAATACTTTGGGAATGGAATTAAAAAGCAGCACATAATAGATATATAAAATTACCTAGAATGTGTGGACATCCCAACACATTACATCATAAACCCCTAAATAAAATAATATCAATATATTTACTTTGACATGTGAAATTATAATAATATCATAATAATATTTATAACCCAAAAGAAAGTCAAATACATATTTGACTAATAAAAAAAAATAAACACATGAGTCCATTTAATGGGAACTTTCCATTGTGATTTACTGGGGGTGTAAAGTCGTTCTCCGACAGCATGTCCATGTAGGGAAACATACTGCATGTCAATGAGAATGAACACTTTTAAAATATGGCAAATGGAATTCTGGTAAGCACAATAATAATAATAATAGAAAATAAATATTAAAGTTCTTAAACCTAATAATATATTATAAATTAGTGGTAGTTCATAGAAGTTGGCCAATGTAATAATATTTTTGGAATATATTTATTTAACGACATCAAAATATAGCGCTATTCATTTTATAGAATTTTCCTTTCCGGATTCATAGTTTAAATAAAAGCAAAATAATATATTTGTAGTTTTTACATAATTTTTAATAATCACACGCGTATATATAAGTTTTCATGAAACAATGATAAAAGTCAATTCTAGGTAATTAAAGTTAATAAATTTCTTTTAAAGCATTTTCTTTTTCTTTTTTTTTAGTAACGTTTAATTAAACACATTTCCTTTCTTAAAGTTTCCTCCATTCGTATCTTGACAATATATTATACCTTTAACATTATAGGTGACAAGGAAGCACATGCAATTATTTTCATATCTTTATAATATAGCAACAATAATAAATAAAATTCATTTTCAGGTTTTCTGCAGATAAGAAGTTTTTAATAGTATTAATTCAATGCAGAAAACAAATATATCTTAGCAGTATCTCTAGTCTAAAATAATAGTTTATTATCCTGTAATTACATAATTAATTATTTCCTTCTTTCTTCTTAGAGTTGATAAACATAATATCAAATATTTAACAGGAAACATAATTTTTCTATTCAAATAGTCTATCCTATTAGAAATGTTAGTAAAACGATATGTATAATTTTCTTAAGGTATGATTAAAATAAGCTCTTCTCTAAACTTTGACTTGTTCTTTCTTTTACAATAATAATAATAATAATAATAATAATAATAATAATAATAACAACAACAACAACAACAATAATAATAATAATAATAATAATAATAATAATAATAATAATAATAATAATAATAATAATAATAATAATAATAATAATAATAATAATAATAATAATAATAATAATAATAATAATAATAATAATAATAATAATAATAATAATAATAATAATAATAATAATAATAATAATAATAATAATAATAAGTGCAACAAAAATGGATTAGTATAAAGTTCAACATGAAATTATGAATAAATCTTTTGAAACATATTACCCAAAATATTATGCAGTTTACAGTTAAACAAAAATGAAGAAATTTACATTGAAGAGTTGGTTTAGTGTTTCGAGATATTTTAAGTAATAGATAAGAAAATCCAAATGTTGAAAGAGAATACAAAAGACAGTTACCTTATATTTTTCTCAGCACATTATTAATGGTTTTGAAATTTAAATAAATCTTAAAACTTTTGCTCAAGAAAAAAAAAATATACACACTTCTGGAAATGAGTACAGGAATTAAGCAGCTGTTGACCAAGTTGTAATTGTCACCCCTTATCATAATGATCAGCTGTTTTTATAGAAAAGAAACTTACTCAATCAAATATAGTCACTCCTTTTTAGGAGGGGACACTTGAAATTTAAAAGGTTTAATTGACCTTTTGTTAATTAATAACTATTACGTCACTCTGATCTACTCAATCCAAAAAGAAAATCATGTGCTATAACTGTCTGAATGAAAAAGAGACTCTATAACTTATTAATTAATAAAACTTAAACATAAAAAAAAAATGTTTTAAATAATTATTATATTCTTAAATAAAATAATCCCTTCTTACATTTCTTTTTGATAACAAAATAAATCCAATAAATTAATAAAATTAACCCTCTATTTTGCATATTTTCTTGATAATGTTTCAACATTGAAATTTTAAGTTTTAGAATTATATTATTTCGCAATTAAGACCAAATAATTATTAAACACATACAAGCGCAAACATTCAAGCACACACATTTAGACAAGGAACTTAACTAGTTCTTTATTTTTAAACTACTTTAACATAAAATTGAGGCTAATTTAAACAACTGCATTTAAAATTATTATTTATCTATAAGAATTGAATTTATTTAAGCTAAACTGTCTTTACAACTTTACTTATTTAAAATACCTATCTTTCATAGCCAACACATTTTAAAATTACTAATTAAATTTTTATTATAACATATCCTATTATAACCTAATCTAATTTAACAAGCTTTTCTTCTGACTTTAAAATATTAATTTAAGCAAATGGCTTTATAGACTGCAATTTTGGTTGAAGGCACTAAATAGCTAAATATTATTTATTACTTAGTATTTTTTTAAACATTAGCCACTATTGACTACTACCTTTAAATATGCTTGTACAAGAACCAATGTACAAATTACAGGGTTACACATTCCCCCATTCTTACAAAAGACAAAAAAATAGTAATAACTACTGCTAGGTGAGGACAAAAAAATTACCATAAATCATGTACCTAATCCACCTTATAGAATTTCACCTCAGAGCTTACTTCTTTGGAAAAGGTATTAAACTTCAGGTATTACACATCAATCTTTCTATTATTCCTTTCTTTTTATGACAATTATATTTCTAAACAAAATCTTTCTTAAATTTCCCTTGTCTGTTACATTTAAGTTTTATCTTTGCTTTCATCATACTCTGATATTTGTTAAGCCCTATTCTAATAAAATTCATCAATATCTTGATATTAATTTTGGCTTCTCCAATATGTTTTATCATTTCTATCATCATCTTGATACCATTGACATCAGTCAATTTTTATGTGTTCCCTTAAGATGTATATTAGCTTTCTCTAAGTCTTTTCTTGGCTTAATAATTTCCCTAAGAAAATTTACATTAATTGTCTTCTTGCTATAATCTTTAAGTTTTATTGTAGCTTTTCCTGACTTTATTGTTTGATCAAAATTAAGTCTGAGAAAATTCATCTCAAGTTTCCTTGCATTCTTAAATTTCAGCATTATTTTCGCTTTACCAATCTCCTTTCATTGCTTTTGAATTAAAAACTAAATTATTACAACCTTTGAACAATAGATCTTTGCAAATATTAATCTTGGAAGTCAAATTTAAGTAACTGAGGTGGCATTTTGAATTTATATTCTCTACTTTGTTCTCTTCTTTAATTTTATACTTATTACTTGTAAGATTAATAATTTCTATCAATTCATTCTTCAAAATTTGTGGACATTTTATATTCATGGAAATCAGCTCTACCTCAGGTGATTCCCTAATTTCTATATCTTCATTAAAGCCTATCTTAACAACTATCATATTTTCTACAATTACATCTTCAAGTCTAATTTTATCTATATTATCAATTGTTATATTTACAGGTTGTCTACAGTCTATTTTCTTCTGGGATAAACTACTATCTTTACTAATTACTTCAACTAGTTTTTGATTTCCCTGACATTGATTCTAAAAAACCAAATCTGGATTCATTTCCTGCACTAGACTCTGTGAGTGTCTATTAGTTTTCCGAATTAATTCCTCCATCCAAGTTTGAGAATCTTGCCTACTCTCCAGTATCTGACTCTGTAAATTCTCATTCAATTTTTGCATCAATTCTACCATCTGTTTCTGTGAATTTTCATTCATTTTCTGCATAAATAACTCAAATTGATCAATGGTCATCACTGATGGATGCTTCTCTAACCTCTTTTTCTTCCAGCTGCTTGTACTCAATTTTACCTTTTCCATAATATGATTTAATAACACTAATAAGGCATCCTGTCATTCTATACCCTCCCTCAACAAGAATAATCCAAACTACCAAAAAAAAACCAACACCAGTACTCTATATACAATAATTCTTTCAATAATAGTAATGTTTTCCCTCTATATGTGTCCTGGATCACACAGAAAATAAAATAAAATGAAATAGTTATTTGTTAACAGTTGCTTTACAATAATATAAATATAAATCTGGTAACAGACAATGCAGATCCAAACAAAAGTAATAATAATGAACAATAAAAACAACTATATTTGGAAAATTATTCATTGACTGCAAAAATAGATGAATGTAATAAATTTTGTCACAGCCAGATAAATACAACTCAAGTTAAGAAATGTTCACAATGGTAGAATACTATTTATAATCATTGGCAATGAGCAAATTGTTACTATTTATTAACTCACTACTATATTAACAAACACCAAATAACTGAGAGTATTCATGTGAAACAACAGACATAACTGAGATGGGCAATAACAACAACACCTGTACTAACTTTTGTGGATATGTTTAAACAAAATTAATCAAATTTCATAACATTCTGATAAAGTGCAAATAATGACAAAAATAACTGCAAATGAAGTCAATAAAATGTAATAAAGTCTTGTCAGCATTTCACAAGGCCCTAAACAACATATATCGAGGCCTAAACATTGGGCGCCAATTTTATGGATCATAGAATAAAATATTAATTTAACCTTACCTTAAATTTACTCATGAGGCTCTTAATTAAAGTTTCACCTAAAACTAACTCAGTTGAGGGATACAGAAGTGTATGAGGTGTACAATGTACATTAGATGTGGGAGAAAATATTATTAATAGGAATAAACATCTATCAAGTTCTATGCTAAACAAAAATTAAATTGGTAAAATTCTACCAGCTAAAATTAACTAATTATACTCTATATTTTACCTCCTCCCATCATCCATATGCACTGAACAACCTCTACCATATTATATACAATTAAACTAATAACTAAAATAAAAAAAATTATATTTTAGAAATTGTAATGTATAACTCACTGGATCTAAACTCAAACTAAACCTATCATTACTAAATTTTAACTACTCACTAATCTAACCTGGTTAAATGAATATAGCATCTAATCAGAAATAAAATTGAAGATCTCAGGGAATTAACTTATAGTATGGTTTGATCTAACATTTCTATATCTCAATATTATTATTTAACACTATGAAAATAATATTACAAACTGAACAATACCCTAATTAAATACTTGTAGTTAGATAATGAAAGAAATCGGCACATTTTGACTTCAATTCATCATCTAAACAATTATTGAATAACAAAACCCTTTTAAAACAATCAGTAGATAATTGGCATCTCATATAGTATTTGAATCAAGGAAATCAATATCATAATATCTAGAGATTTATCATAATTAAATAAAAATGCAATTATATCATATTAAATAAATTAAATGGGTAAGTATGTGTGGAAGTATGGAACAGAAATAAATGCTAGAGAAGAAACTCTAAATACAAATTTAAATAACAAAATATTTATTGATCAAATAGAAAAATGGTTAAACAAACATTTACTTTTTCTTTCATTGGTATAAACAAAATTCAAAGGGATTTAGTATCATTAGTTACAGTTTGCACAATGAAAAATAATACAACATAATCTCTTAACCTTTTACATCTACTACATTTCATTTATCAGAGCATTCTGATAGATTGGTAAAACATTTTTATTTTTAACATTAAATGAGCTAAATAAATCCATATCATTTACTATAAAAGAAATGACTTTTAGCTATCAGTGATTTTTGATAGACTTATACAAAAATGAAAAAAAATATGACCTTACACTTCTAGTAACTGATTACCAAATTATCTTATATTCAGCATTTTTGCTTGATAACACTCATTTACCAATTAAAATTTATGACAACAACATATATTAATATTCTAATTACACTGAATAAATTAAGATTCTGCATTTTACTTTAAAGGTATCTTAACTAAAATTAAAATAAGGGGATTTAAAACTAGGAATAATATTGGACTATCTTACCAAAGATAATAAATACTTCTATTAATTAAATGTATTTTTCTTTGTAATTTTGAAGTAAAGTATTCTATTGAATAACTAGGTTCTTGTTTGCCAAAATAAAGTAAATCATTGTATTCGTTAACTATGTCCTATCTCTGCTTGATTATTTATGCAAATTATGATTAAATGATAAAAATCATTGAGATAAAGCCTAAATGATTACTACAAAATGTTTTAAAATGATGAGTAAAGTTATACATTAATAATGAATTTTTTTATATCTCAAAATTAACAATTTGCACATGAATCTGTATTATGCTGTGTGTCAAAGAAAATAAATAATTAATGTTAATCAATCTAATCGGTTTACTTATGATATTCCAATATAATCATAATATGGACGAAAGCGAAGACCACTCAATCTTTATTTATTAACTACAATACAGCTGTTTTATAAGACACTATACTCTCCTTTTATTCTTTTTTATCCATAAACTATCAAACCCTTGGCTATAGCATAAGCTGGAAAACATACAATATACACATGGGATAAAAGATTTCTATAATTCAAATCAGGTAAATACAACAATAACTCCCAATTCTATTTTTAAAACTAAATAACTGGTGGAATAACTCATCACCAAAAGAAAATCAGGGAGACAACATATCTAGCTTCATACACATTTAATTCATCATATCAAATATAAAAGGAGGACTCAATCTACTCCCATCAAAATACCCTGGACAAACTACCCATACAATACAATACCCTGGACAAACTACCCATATTAAATATTCAAATAACAAAGACACTGACTCAATCCCATAAAATATTATAAAAATTGTGAACTTTATAGCATATAGCCATAAAAATACTTTTCATTCAGGTATAACACAGAAATAATAATTCTCACTTAAATAACTTTCTAATCCTTTAAAATGATTGATCAGCCCCTTTCCTCCAATTGATTTTAAATTATTTTTACTAGCATTTACATATAATTATAAATAAGTTTAATAATAGACACACACATGTATAAGCATAATGATACACATATCATTTAAAATCACCATAAGCAAAGAATTACTGTTAAAATTTTAATTATTACTGCTAGAATTAGTAAAGAATAAATATCTCATATCTGACAATATTTAGGACCTAGTAATGTTCTATGAATGATTGGAAAATAAAATAATAATGACTGTGGACAAAGCAAGACAAAATAATTTTTTATAATGCATTGA
Source organism: Epiperipatus broadwayi (assembly GCA_028023455.1). Taxonomy (NCBI): domain Eukaryota; kingdom Metazoa; phylum Onychophora; class Udeonychophora; order Euonychophora; family Peripatidae; genus Epiperipatus; species Epiperipatus broadwayi. Next base: position 110,232 of record JAQFVV010007002.1, on the reverse strand, counting down.
TATTGGCATGAATCTGTAGTAAAGTTGAACCTAAATAAATAATAAAGTTGTATATTATAGATGAAATAATTATTGAAATAATGGTATTCTAATTTATATAAAAAAATATATACGGTAAGATTTAAAATAATGAATTCTTTTAAAATAATTATCGACCCCTATTGAACTATAAATGGGTTCTTCCATTTGTTTTATTATATGTGTGGGTTATTAACACATGACATGACCAAACCTCATATTAATATAATAGCAATAATAAAAAAATTACCAGTACAATATCTTCCATTAATACTGTACATTTATGAGACGTTCTAGGAGAACAAAATATAAAAATACATATAATAAACATATTTTAACTAATACTAGCTATCTAAACATTATTAAATAAAATAAAGTTCTCTTCTTTTTTCTTCCTTCCAAATGAAACAAAAAGTTTATAAATAGTTTTTTTTTTTACATGACTTTCTTTGTCATGTCTCCACATAAATAAGGAAAATAATTATAATGCACAAAGATAAATATTGACACAAAAACAGCACATTTCTGCAGATAAAAACGAAACAATGTTACTTTTAATTTATAATAACAGATTCAATATTCTAGCTGTTAGATATGAATTACTGTTGATGCTAGGTATTAGGAAACATTAATTAGGCAATGCACATTTCACAATGTATAAAGTAATATTTCCATCATAGAATTTAAAATGCCTTTAATAAAGTGAAGACATATACATTTATCCATTTTAAAATTTATTTCTCTTATTAGTTTTAGGAAACATGTAAATATCATAGTCCACTCATTTGCACATTTAATCTTTATTTCCATTAATAGGTAAAAGTAGAAATACATGTCCACTATTCCAATAAATATGATGACAATATTGCACAATTCTTGTGTATATTTAAAAATTTTCTTTTATACTTAGCATGAAATTTATTTAATAAAGTTCTGGAAATGTTCAATAAAAGTTCACACCTTTTCCACATATAAATGACGCACGTTGCAGTTAGTCCATTCGTAATATGAATAAAACTTAAGAAGTTAATTGTTAGAAAATAAACAAATATTCTTCTATTCTTTCCTGTTAAGTTTAAATTTAAATAAAATAATTTTACAATCCTATCACACATTCCCATTTTCTTAAATAATAACAATTTATCTTGAATAATATAATATAACACTTACATGTACTTTAGCATAATGGTGGGAAAATTTAAACAATCAGCTGAGAGCAAAATTGACGTATCTTTCAGTGGTTTTAAGTACACATTTTCATAAACAAATACTATATTTTAAATTTTTCAACTCAAACTTTGGAAGAGGAAAATAATTGCACTATTAAACTTTGTTAAATAAAACTTATTTGTAGTTGTCCTTAGTTAGTTATAATTGCTCTCTTAAAAGTAATTATCATTGCCCTCTTAAAAGTAAATATAATTGCCCTCTAAAAGTAATAATTATTCCTTTTTATAGATTTTTTTAATAATAATTACATCACATTTTTCTCTTCCAATCGTTTACGATATTTGACATCACCAGAAAAAGATTGTCTGTCTGCTCCTCAATGTGCAAACTTACTTAATTTATGCAAAAACTTGTGAAAGTAAAAAAAAATAGAGAGATAAAAAATATTTTGTCTTTTAAATAAATAAATAAAAATATTGAACTAATAATTAAATATTTTTTAAAGCAGTAGAATAAAACTGATGACAATTGTTTTAATAAATAAAATATTTTACAGAATTTGTCATTAAATAATCCACCAGTCCATAATCCATTGATTTATTTAAAATGTAATTAAGCTAGTTTTTTAATACTGTTATTTATAAAATTAAATATTTGAATGTGATTGGGGATATTTAATGGTTTAATGAAACATATGAATGAAAAATGAAATTGGATAATGCATGATTATTCAGTAGTAATATGATATAGGTATTACACTGAAATGACTGAAATGACAATGTGAATGATGATGAGTGAAACACATTTTACTGTTTATGCTATAAATTAAAATGTATAAAACAAATGAACTAGAAAATCATTCTAACAAATCTGAATACTGCTTTATGAACAAATAAAACAAGTAAGCATCAACTTAAACTGTACTGACTATGGATGTAACAGGCTACCCCCTATTCTATCATTGATTATACCCTAAAATAATATACTAAACATTTAAGAAATCTTTTTAATTACACCTACACTTACTTTTAATTACAGTTTTAAGTCAAAATAAAAATTGTTAAAAATTTCACATTATTTCATTTTTTTTTTTTTTACAGGATAATATCAGATATTACTGATATACTACCACACTACTATAATGACTATTTTTGGTGCCAAACCAGAAGGTCACAATATATATATATATATATATATATATATATATATATATATGGTATATATATATATATATATATATGATGTGTGTGTGTGTGTGTGTGTGTGTGTATGTGTGTGTGTGATCAAGAGTGCAGGGTGTGTTTTCATGTGCAATTTGATAAACAAAAAGTATATTTTCTTATGGGAAATATAAATATTTTAATTTTGTTTTTCTTGTAAACATCCAGAATTATAACAATCTTTTCTCACTTGTTTTATATTGTCACTTTGTGACTAGGTATAAAACTTTATTACAATTATTATTTTGAAATTTGACATAAAATACCATGAATTTTAAAAAAAAAAAGAATGATTGTTTAATAATAAAAACAACAACTGGATATGTGATATATAAGCATATAAATGGGGGTAAATATCCCAACATACTGTGGGAGAGTATTAATTTTGTTTCATTATAAACACTATGAATATTAATTTTTCATTGTCTTATTATTATAGTATGTGTGTATACAACTTTATTATAACAGTTATTTTAAATTACTTGTTAATGGGGGTATTTATTGTAGTGATTTGTAGATAACGTTATTAAAATGATTGTTTTTGAATGTTTACAGAAGTTCTAAATGATGCCTTTCTTTTCAGAGCTCACTGTCACAACATCACATGAACTGAAAATGTATAGGTTGAAATTAAAATGAGAAATCAATTCAGTTTAAAGCAATCTAACAGTTTAATAAGCACACATCTTTTAATAGAGATTTTTTTTTACTTGCTACATGCTGCCTTGATCCCATAGATCATCATTGACATTGCTAATTATTAAGGTATGTCTATTAATATGAATTTAAATGATAAATTAATTATTAGTGAAAGTATTAGTGTTAATTACAATTTAGTTAACACTATTATTTTAATAATGTGTATTAAAGAACATAATTATAAAGCTTGAGTATAGATTTAAATTATAATTTTTTCTTAATTTGTGCACTACCCATGGAAATCAGTAAAATCCCTCTTGATATTCCATAGGTCGTATGAAGAATACATAAAATCAATGATTATCCTGAGATCTCCTTATTGTAAAGTTATTCTTATGATTATTGCCAATCTTAATTATCAAAATATAATAGGAATCAAAGTTTATTCATAATTATATAACATATTAATTTAAGAAGTGATTGAATTAGAATTGAATAGTTAAAAATATGGTATTATATATTATATATTATTGTTAGCCAATGGAGTATGTAGATGTTTAATAAAAAGGAGTATTTAGGTATTCTCATGCCATTCAACAAATATTTTGAATTTGTTTAATGTTAAGGGGATGTGATCTGTTTATAGGTAAACGAGTCTCACATTGATTATATTTAAAATATGTGTTATTGTAAAAATGTTTAGTCATGTAAAATAAATTGGGATAAATTCAATTATTATAGTTTAAAAAATGGTTGGGAAATAGTAAGTCTGTTAATAGTATCTAGTCAAAGTCCAAATAGGACCTAAAGTAGGGGCTTGGCACCTCTGCTTAGGGTTATATATATATATATATATATATATATATATATATATATATATATTATAAGTGCATAATTATATATGTGTAAAAGATAAATAAATAACTTTTATATTTAAAATTGCTTAACAGTTTTTATTTCTATTTTAAAACAGTTGTTTAAAAAAAATGTAAAGAAGAAAATTAGTGATCACTGGTTTAAAAAATTCTGTATTTTCCTTTTTACCTTTTAGAGATCTTTTACATAATGCAAGTTTTCTTGTTAAGCTATATTTTTAAATAATGGTTTTAAATTAAAAATAAAATAAAAAATACTGTAAAACAATTTTAAATAGTAAACTCAGTTACTGATTTATTATACGTATATAATTATGTACACAAATTACATTTAATAATGTTAATAAATTGAAACCAAAAAAAAATGACTCCCCTCTTGTGACCAATATATTTAAACTAAATGAAAGTCCAAAGAATAATTGTTAAGTGCAATACATAAAATTATTAAATAGTTATAATATTTTTCAGCTCTTGTTTTATATGAATAAAACTAAGTATTGACATACTGAAAAAATAAGTATTTAAAATGGATTAATGTGATTTAATATAGCTTTATATCAATTTTCAAAAAATGCTATTGAATTTAAATATATTAAACCATGATTTTAAAATTTCATTCTAGCTTGGAGAAAATCAGAAGGTAACAAACAAACATATTTAACAAAATCAATAAAAACATTTTAAAATTCTCAAGGTGTTTTTCTAATTTTATATAAAAAGGCACAATTAAAAATGTAAATATAGGTTTCATACCTAAATTAGTTTAATATGAATATATATTAATTGCTAAGTAGATGATCACAAAGAGAGGATTTATTTTGACAAATATTCAAATATCAAATATGCTTTTATCGTACAAAAGATAGAATAAGCCAATAGGTGTAAAAATGTTTCTACATTTAAGAAAAGTCAATAGTGAACTATCATATTTGTTTACTATGTTTTTCTATATTTACCCGTTTGGAATAACTACAATAAATCACAAAATATATTAAACTTATAAGCATGAAACATATTGTACTTAGATATATCGTATTGTAATGTCTTCAGAAATTTTCGTATACTAAATTGAGACAAGAGTGTAATAACTAATATGTGATTATCGTCACTTTTATCAAACAGTCAAACACATATTTAACGGTTGAATGTTCATTTACATCTGAATCATGTTTAAGATCATGCCTATTCATTATGTCTTCACACATCATGTGGTTAAAGCTATTTTATTTTAGAGCAATGATTCCTGATCATGTCATAGGAAATTGGTTCTTAAATTAATATTGAAAGCATGAATATTATAGATAAACAAAGTCAGTATTTAAAACAAAATAAAACTTTTTCTCTCTCAGACACACGCACACACACACACACACATATATATATATATATATATAATACAAATACCTGCCAATCCTTTTGAGTAAATGTAATTGGGTTTAAATTATCTTAATCTCTGTAATATAAATGTTGCAAATTAAAACTATTTTTATAGGCTTGAGAATGTAGTTGGGAGGAAAAAAAATATTATCTTTAAATCAATTATCACTGAAAAAGTCACTACTAAACAAAATTTTTATTGCAAGTTAAGACAAAAATAAAGTTACATTTTAATCATATTAAAATATTGAGCAATTAACAGTTTAAAAAATACACCAAAAGATAATGTCCTTATTCAAAGCATTTTTATACATTTTTTTAAAATCAAAAATAAATGTTTGAAATTTGTTTATTTTATTTATTATTTAAACCATGTCATTATTTTTATTCATTAAGTTTGCTATTTATTTTTAATTTGTAAAAAAGAAAGTTAAATCATGAATACTTTTATGTAAATTGACTACTAATTCTGTGATAACATAATATCTGTCTTCCCACATCTTTAAACTGGCAAAACTCTCTATATGTATTGATCATGTGATGTTTATTAGCTTTCTCTCATATTTCAAACAGAGGTTTTCCTTTTATTTATTTATTTTAACAAAACAATTTTAACATTGTATATATATAAAATTTTTATTTAGCAGGTTCATCCACGTTAAAAAAATTTTAAATATTAATATTCTGACATTTCGACTTGGTCACCAAAGTCATCCACTGGGTTATAAAAGGTGAAAAAATGTTGTAGAGGCGCTACAGTCACTGATTAGAATAAACATTAAAGTTCCACCAATAGCAAATTGTTAAATTTTTTTGAACATTTTTGCTATTGGTGGAACTTTAACATTTATCGAAATCAGTGATTGTAGCGCTCTACAACTGTCTTTATACATTTTATCACCCAGTGGATGACTTGTGTGACCAAGTCAAAACTTCAGAATATCAATATTTACATTTTTTTAACAAGAATGAACCCGCAAATTATGTCTTTTATATATGCAACTCGTGAAAATCTTCATTTCAACATATATATATATATATATTAAGTGCGATAATGCTATGGTTGTCTAAATAATTATTAAAACCAATCAATACTTAGATAATCCCAATATCATTAATAAAAAAATATTTTCAACATTTTTGACATAGTTATTGTTGAAAAGACATTGCCTTGAGAACAGATTGAGATTGCTGATTGCTATAGATACTGGGATTGTCTAAATGTAGACTGATATTAATGACAATGCTTATTTAAATTAAAATCATTTGTAAAATTTATTAAGAAACAGTGATAATAAATTGGATGAATACATCAATTGTTACATTTTATTTCAGCATTTATATTTTTTGCTATACACACAAAAAATAAATATAATGCTCTACTTTTATTATTACTGTCATTTATAGTCAAACTAATACAATACAAAACATTTATTATTTTTTAAAAAAAATGACTTTGATATTTATATTGGTTTCATCAAGATATAAAACTTTTCTGAATCTTACAATTTAACTCAAAAATAATTTGTAAAATATCTCACGATATTAGCTGACATTTGATATACATTACCAATTATTAATGTCATTTAATATCAAAGTATATAACACTTTTATTTAAGTTTTACTCGTGGATTAATACTAGTAACAACGATTTGAAATTAAATCTTTCTTTTTTTTTTTCTCCAAACACTTTTGTGTTACTTATTTGCATTATTTTTTGGGTTTTAAAAATGTAGTAAGTTAGAAAAAAAAAATTAAATGAGTAAAATAAATAAAATAAGCATTTTTTTTATTCTTATGCAATTTTAACGTTTATAAAATCAGTTACAACAAAAGAAAAATAAATATATATTCTGCTGTTCAATGGTACAATAGAGATAATAAGTTATTTTATAAAAATAGATAACTAACAACAAGATAAACATGCAGACCTGTATAAAAAATACAGCCAGTGAATCAAGTATGAATGAAGTCAGATGATGAGTCATAATAGAGCCCAAAAAATCAAGAGTCCAGTTCAAATAGAAGTGGAAGTATCAATGATTCTACATAAAAATGATCAACAGACAACAATGAAATTATTTCAAAAATACAGAAAAAATCAAGACAAGGCTATCAAAAAATCAAATAATATTTCATATCCTCAAACAGCTATGTATCATCAAATGCTGAGAAAAAATCCAAGATGGCAAAACATAAGAATATCAAAAAACAATTCATAAAACGTTTAGAGAAAATCAAAATAAAGTGAATCAGAAAATAAATGAAATATTTGTCAATAAAATTGGATAAGAGCAAAAATGTGCTGGAAATAGGGGTTAAAGCTTTAGAAATCAAAATGAGATAAAATAGGAAAAAATAGTGAATATCAAAAAGCAAGTTGATGAAGTTAAATGGAAACAAATACAAATCAAGGATGATTTACAAATTTATAATCAAGAGCCTTGAACAAATAAACACAAACATTACTATTTTCTAAGATATGATATGAATAGTTATTTGAGTTTTTTTAAAAAAATTCTGACCATATAGAGTGCAGTCAGATGAAACACCACAAATATGTCAACAGATAAATATTTCCAATTGAATGCCATACATGAAGGCAAATTATCTATTAGTATAGATATTTTTAAAAAAAAGCATCACATCCATGGTGGGATTAAAAACAAATACATCATGCAAGTATAAAGTGCCATTGTTGGAAATTACTGATTTCAGGAATAATAGGGGGATCATATATCAAGTGATATAAGCCACATGGATATATACTGAATATGTCATTCGATAACTTTGAAATAAACTATGTCAAAAGGAAATGTGGAAATGGATTTTATATCATCCTAATAAATAGGCAGGCTTGTCTAATTTTTTCATTCACAGTTCTGACATATAAAAAAGGAGTAAATAATAAAATTGATAGTGTTTAAAAGAGAAAATAATATCCACACAATTTATATTACATTTAAAAAAAATAAAGAAGTACTTCCATGCCTTAAGAAGAGAATTCCTTTGGAGTGTCATGCTGTTTACAAAATTCCATATGGAGTTTGTTTACATTCATACATTGGACAGACCAATCATACAATGAACATAAAAATAATACATTTTAAAGGTCAGAGAATATTAACTAACTATGACATTTTAATAAAACACATTATTGTGGTAAAAATTGAACAATATGACTAATGACTGCTAAGGGAAGTGATGTAGCATAAATGCATAAATGAAGAGTGTGATTTAAATAAAATTAACAATTTTGGGAAAATCATATTAGAATATATTTTTTTTAACTTCTCAACCAATAGAATTTGAGAATTAGAAGAAAATAACAAAAGAAAAAATAGCTATTTTAAATCTCACCACACACATTCTTATGGTGTGAGAAAGAAGAAGCTCTGAGGAAAGAACTTTTGTTGTACTGAAATGTGAACTATTATGGTATTATATTTTTATTACATGGAAACTCCTGGATATAATACTATGAATCCATATATATATATATATATATATATATATATATGATAACAGATGGCGTTGTACCAAAAACACCATCAAGCGTAGTTTTCTGTTTACATAAACGTCAGAGCGAGTATTCACTATCTCTAACTTTAATTCCACTTTCAGATCATGATTTCAAGCTATTTGTTATCTTGAAATCATGATCTGAAAGTGGAATTAAAGTTAGAGATAGTGAATACTCGCTCTGACGTTTATGTAAACAGAAAACTACGCTTGACCGTGTTTTTGGTAGAACGCCATCTGTTATCATAAATACAAGCGTTAGCAAGTTTTTTAACTTGTGTTTTTTTGTTTTTCATATATATATATTGTGATGATATTCGAACCCTATTACAAGCTATGTTCAGCTAGCACTGCATTCAAGAGTTAGTTGGATAATGAAATTTAAAAATGCAAATATAATTTAAAAATGAAAGGATATTTAAGGACAACATAAATACAAATAAATTTATATATTATTAATATAAATAATATATATTACTTTCATATTTTAATTTTTTCTTTTATATTTGTGCATATATTTTAGATGTTAAATTTTTTGAACAGATTTTCTTTAAAGTTTTTTTTTTTATATATCTAAGTTAAAAGACGAAGAACAACTAATTAAAACGTAGCCAGGATTCTTTAGCAAAATTAATGTGCATTCCTGTAGTTGAGATAGTTTACAAGATTTTCTTTCACTAATTCATTCTATTGAAAATTTTATTTTAAAATATTTTACATTTATTTATTTCTTTAACATTTACCTTTTTTTAATTTCAGTTACAATAAAAAGAGAGAAGGTTTCAAATAATTGTCTGACTCCATTCTCTTTACTCACCCTTATTTTTTAAAAAAAAAAACAATCTATACATGAAAAAATTACACAATCTGTCATGTTTCTATTTTTATTCTAAAACAAATTTATTAATGCAAAATAAATGAGACATGATTATATTGAATACATTATATCTTTGAATAAACAGTAAATTAGTCATCTAGTCCGTAAACAAAGACTATTTTTCCTATGAAAATGTATACAAATCTATTTTATCTAGTCTATTCCATGTAGTGAATCAAAAGGTTTCTAAAATAAATTCTTCAATCAAAAGAAATCACTACATATCTATATTGAATTCATTATATCTTTGAGTAAAATGTAAATTTATCATCTAGTTTTGAACAGTCTACTTTCTTATGAAGATGAATGTAAGACCATTTGCTCTTGTCTATTCAGGTGGTATATTAAAAAGCTTCCATTTATCCTCATAGAGAAATTTTGTGGCCAATGTTTTGTCTCTTTCTTTTATTTTCCTAATCACATTGAGGAAGAGATGATCTTCTTCTGGTTGGGTTAAGATATATAATTTGCCACACCTGACAAGCCAGATTGAGTAGGTAAGAAAAACAGATAACCTTATAATAGGAATGTCTCTGCCATGAATGCATGCTTTGAGATCCATGATTTGATAATAGTCTATAACTGAATTATTATATATGAGACTTTTAGCATTTCCAAGCCTAAAGCATGACTTAATAACATGCTCAAATGTTTCATCACATCTGTGGCAATTCGAGCATGTTGGTTCCACGTTGGTGATCAGCCTTCTATACCTGAGAATCCAATTTGTTGGCATAACATTTAAATTGATCTTGATAAAAAAGTCCAGATATTTTGGCTTGAGGGCCCAGAACTTAAACAAAGTATTTTTTTTGTTTGACAAGCTGAGTCATGGCTTAATAGAGACTAGGTCTGGGATTATGATGTGATATGCATCCCACATTTTAGTTTTTCCCTGGAAAGATGGTTCTGTATTCTAATTTTGTCATATTAGAGTGCTTATTAGTTGGTCAAACTATTTTGTTTTCTTTTTTTCTTCATAACATTTTTTAAAAATTGTATATATATATATATATGAGGATATACAATTTTTAAAAAATGTTATGAAGTTCATGTCAACTTTCTGTATATATATATATATATATACAGAAAGTTGACATGAACATTAATTGAACAAATCATACAAATATATAAACCATTATATAATTACAAATATCCAGTTGAAGGTCATTATTATTGAGATATAAACTTTTAAACAGGGGGCGTTACTGGATATTTGTAATTGTATAATGATTTATATATATATGCATATATGTTTATGACATATACTATATATATATATATATATATATATATATATATATACATATAACTCCTACAAATATGGAAACAAATCATCTATAAAATATTAATCTAATAAAGATTATTCTATTTTAATAATATATATTGTTATGAAGATGGTTCAGAGAAATGTCATGGTTTTAAATGGTACAGTCCCAACAATGTCAATTCTAAAAGTGTGAACTTGGTATATTTAATAGAATTTAATAAATCTTTGAATCATTACAGAGGTGAGTCAGCAAACAGTCTACATATTAGAATGACAAACCATAGGCTTCATGTTTTACATAAAAATGAAGATATACCAATTTCTAAACATTACAATTTATCTGATCACCTGATTGTTAATTTAAGAGTGATTATATTGGAGATTTTTTCTTCCAGAAAACACACACACACACATATATATATATATATATATATATATATATAGTAAAATACATATATTAAAATATATATTGTACCCATTTGTTAAGGCTAGATATGCTGGCAAAGTCAATTTCTTAAAAATATTAAATTGAGATAGTTGTAACAGTTATAATTGTAATTATAATGATGTAAAAGAATTTGAACTTGGTTAAATTGGTCCATAAGTAATCATAAAATATTTTAAAAACATTATCAAAATTATAAAATAAGAGTAGAATAATTTACTGTTTCATAAGCAAAATAGGTAAATATTAGCTGTACTTAAAAAATGTATTTAAAATTCTATTAAATAAATATTTGACAATCAGTAGTTTACAATATAGTTATAAATGTAGTTGAATAAATTACTAAATTTACTCTTAAAATAAGTTAAAACTTGTTAATAATTATGTGTTAAAAGTGCTTAATATTTTATGGTGTACAAAATGTTTCAATTTTATTTACTGTTAAACAAAATATAAATTTTATTATTATATTTAATACTTGTAATTTTTCTCCCACTGGACAAACTGCCAGGTGACACTGCAGAACTACCAAGAATCCTGTAAGTACTAAATTTCTATCCAAAAATGGCTGAAATCGCTGAAATCGAAAATTAAAATGCCTAAGGTGAGAAATGCAACAATCGCTGAAATCAACGAAAAATTAAAATGCAAAAATCACTAAAATCGCTGGAAAATAAAAACGCCTGAGGCAAGAAATGGTTAGAAAACATCCTCGATTTCCCTCCATAAAACCCTTCTGGAAAACAAATTGAAAAATTAAAAATCAAACAAATTCTTTTATAATACAAATCAAAAAGAAATCTAATAAAATGCTATAAAATTCAAATTACAAAAACAGAAATTGGTCTAATATATAAACACAAATTTCCCCCCTTCCGCTCAAAGAGTTCAATGAAAAATAAGTAAAATGCAAATTATGAATGCTATTTTCAATAGCCTGAGAAATAAAAAATATATAATAAAAACCTAAGAAATTAAACAAAAACATACTAAATCTCGAAAAAAAATTAATGAAAACAAATTAATGGTGGTAATGCAGAGCATTTGAAAAAAATACTCTGACCTTCAATACTATAATGATGGGGAGTGTAATAATTCACATTAAATATAGATAATGACTAGCTTAGCTATTTAAAAAAATAAACGTAGCTATAAAATACAATTACAACAGCACGAAGAATTAAATGAAAAATGGTGGGAAAATGTATAAAAATTCGCTCTAAACACTTTTCAAAAATAGATTACATTTTATCTAACTTACAGATATAATCATAATTCAAACCTTTATATCAAACTTATACATATTAAGTAATTAATATCCTTATTAACCTATAATTATTACAACCTTTGCCCTGAATTTTATTACAGAATATCATTTATTATTACAAAATATCATTAATAACATCATTAGCCTTGCAGTTTAAATTAGGGCAATGTGTTACTCTATTTTTAATTTATAACAAAATTATTGCAAATACTCAGATTATATCACACATATATAAAATCATACCTCAACAAATAATGTAGAACATGTTTAGAAATAAAATAATCAGAACAGAAAACAAAATTTCAAGAAATTAAAAATAGATTTGTATAAAAACATTCCCAATTTCTCTCAAGAGTGAGTTGATCCTTCAATATCTTTCATCCAGGTGGGCATTGAATTTTTTCATCCTTGTAAAATAAAATTTGGGCATTCCTAGATCTCTCTATTAGTGATAAAATATTCGGTTTATATATTAAAACTTTCCCATCTATTGAATGCGTTTCCATTCACTTAAAGTTTGATATTTTTAAAATTAAAAAGTAACATTTAACATACGCATGATTTTGAAATGTAGCTAGAAACTAAAAAAAGTAGTTACATAAGAAATTTTGGTACTATTTTTACTATAAATAAATTTCCAGAACTCAGGTCATGTAACAGTTTGATGATATCAGTTTTGCTTCAGGTAAATTAATCACTACATTTCTAAAATCAACAAGTGTATTTTTTTAGATTATCACTGACTAAAAAGTATAAAGATGAGAACATTTTAAAAAAAAAGTAAATTAATACATTTATCATTTTAAATTATAAATCAAGTAATATATATATGATAAACAAAACAAGTTATACATTTCGTATATCACTATAGCTTGCATTTTATGTTACTAGATGGAGCTTTACCATCAGCCCACTATCAAGCTTAGTTTACATAACCACTGAGAAAGATAGAATTGAATATCTCTTTCAAATTGTCTCCAACCTTTAAACCATGGTTTCAAGCTAGTTGACACACATTAGTAAAGGGTATGAAGACCACAAAATAGATCTAAACTCCAACTCTACTAAACAGCACTTATGAAACTAATTTCTATCAGTTTGAAGCACAGATTTTTCTGATACATAAATACCTTCAAATCCATTCAAACAAACTAGATAGCTATATGGGTCTGAATTCAGCTTAGTTTCACCATATAGTAAAATCCAATTTGTAAGAGATATTGAATTCTATATCTCTCAGTGTTTATGTAAACTAAGCTTGATAGTGGGCTATTGATAAAGCTCCATCTAGTAACATAAAATGCAAGCTATAGCAAGTTACAAAATGTATATCTTGTTTTGTTTATCAATATATATATATATATATATATATATATATTGTGAACAAAACAAGATATACATTTTGTAACTTGCATATATAGCTTGCATTTTAAAGCTCCATCTAGTAACATAAAATGCAAGCTATAGCAAGTTACAAAATGTATATCTTGTTTTGTTTATCATATATATATATATATATATATATATATATATATATATATATATATATATATATATATATATATATATATATATTATATATATATATATATATATAATTGTGAACCTCTGAGTGGGCACAAGGAGATGAGATACTTTGTATCTGTAGTGAATAATTGCATTTTGATAAAAAAAATGAAATAGTCCTAATTTTTTTAAATTTTTTTTCTATTAAGTGTCTCAAACCTTATATGTGAGTCACTTATGTATTTTGATTAGCAGTTTTACATGTATTTATTATTATTCTCATATTTAATGCAAGAAAGAGGGGTTATTTATTATAGGAGTTAGTGTATTTTGTCAGGAGGATGCAAAGTTATTTTATGTTAGTGTTTAGTATTGGTTTGAATGTTTTTGTAATACCTTATTCATTGATATCTATTCTTTTATCAACCTTAATAGCCATCTCAATTATATTTAGTCACGATAGTTTAATATTTAGATTGCAGTACATGTGCATGGAGAGATGTATGTTGGGAGTAACAAGAAGAGATCAAAAACGCAATGTATAGGTAAGACAACAAACAGGTGTTACTGACCTTATTGAAAAAATTAAAAGATTGAAATGGAGTTGGGCTGGACATATTGCTAGAATAAATGATAATAGATGGACAATTGAAATTTTAAACAGGATTCCAAGAGATTGTAAAAAACCCAGAAAGAGACCACATGTGAGATGGATGGATGAAATAAGAAAATGTGCAGGGGTGTTGTGGAAAAGAGAAGCTAAAGATCAGAGAAGATGGATTAAACCTGGAGAGACCTTCATCCTGCAGTGGATTGATAATGGTTGATAATGATGATGATGATGACATGTGCATGCATGTATGACTCTGTATCATTTTCATCTTTTAATAATATTAAGCAATAGTACATTTAACATGAAGATATCTAAATTACAGTAATTATCATTAATAGTTTTACAAATATATTTTTTTTAATTTTTTTTATAATTAATGGATATTTATTATTAATCATTTTGTTTAACAGTTAATTAATATTCATTTATTTCAGGTTTGTAAAAGTTATTTTTGTTATTATTATTTTTGTCTTAATTTAATTGTAAAAGTCAGAATTTTTTTTTTAAAGAAAAGATTTCTTGCATATGTAATGAGCTTAAGTGTAGAAGGTGGAGTTAACTTTTTTTCAGTGCAGATGACCTTTTTGATTGGGGGGGGGATATATCTATTTAACAAATAGTATTCATTAAAAATTGCTCATTATTGATGTAATTGCAGCCAGTATATTATTCTTCTCTACTATAATAAGAAGATATTTCTTCCAGGCGTCAAATTAACTTAAAAAAAGCTTTAAAATAAACTTCAAGAAAGGTCTTCATTAGCATGCTGGGCTAAAAATATAAGCAGATACATCGATTTTCATTTCTTTACCTCATTTAAACATTTGAATTAATCAATTTTTGCTTATTACTATTTTTAACATGTATATTTATAATATTAAGCTTGCTTTACTTTATTTATTTATCATTAAGAAGGAAGATAGAATGCATGAACTTTATAATCATATAACTAATCTACTTGTATCTTATTATATCGTTTGGAAATGTGTGCAGAACATTTTTACAGAATTTATTTTAAATTTTCATTATATATTATATCATACTTCTACAAAAGTTAAATTAAAATTAGAGGATATGTGTATTTTAAAATAACATTCTATACTTAAATACATTACGAAAAATGACTTTATTTATTTATTGAGAATTCTTAAAATAATATGTGCTTTTATGAAATAAATAAATGTGAATTACCCCAAATAACTAAAGGATACTACTTATTAAATATGTATTTAAATCGGATGGAAGGACAGGAATGTGGTATATTTCTGTTCTCTTTGATATGGATGCATTATAAAATAAATTATTATTAATTGTGGAATTACCAACTAATTATGATATATTAATTTGCAATGTTTAAAAATAACTATATGTATGCTAGCTTATAAATATTGGAAAAATAATGTTATTCAAGAAGTCTATAAAGGGTAATTGCTGATTTCAAAACTACTACAGAATGAGTTAAATAATTGATACCAATATAGCTGAAAATGTCTTTCATATTTTCGTCATGATAAAGATTAATTACTTATATATAATGTAGTAAACTCAATTAGCTATGCTAAAAAAAAAATGGAGATACTAGATCGAATTTCAATTTTGATTATTTATTTCTTGTCCTACAAAAATTTTTTTTATGTTTCTTATTCTTAGTAAACATGAATTCAGTTTGGAATCTACCCCTGTATCGTTTAAAGAACTCGGAAAAAAAAGATTTTTTTGCAAGTGAACTTTTTTATTTTAAATCAAAGAACAAAATGATTTTTGTGTTCTTTATATATATATATTATTTGTCATCATCACTGTATATAATAGATAGATATACATATTTATTATTATGTTTTGTTTATAATTTGTGCTATTATGAACTTCTAGTTCATCTCGAGACGCGTATTCACAAATTGTGGATACGCTGGTACAAATTGGTTTTATTCAAATATGTTTTATGTTTCTTTTAAGAAGGTAAAGGAAAGAAATATGTTTTTTTATTTTATTATATTGTTAAAGAGAGATGTATATTATTTTGTATATTTTCTTATCTCAAAGTGAGAGTTCTGGCTTCTAAATCAACAAACATATAATAGAAATAGTCGGATAGAGATAGTAAAGAAATATCGTTCATAATATTTATGATTATTAAATTTTAAAAATAGCTTAAAGTTTATTCTGAATTAAAAGTTATATTTTAATGTATTAATTAGTTACCGTGTTGCTGGCATAGTATATAACTTAGAATTATTTTTTTATATATTCTTATTTACGAGTGTGTGTGTGTCTATTCTGCACAATTATTACATTGACTTAATAAAAGTTCAATTTATAGATATTTTTACGTATAAATTTCGGATGTTGTCATATTCTAGAGAACTGAAAGGATTTGTAGGTTATCTGTAGATATTTGTCTGCCAGCATATATATATATATATATATATATATATGTAAATTATTAATCAATGTCTGTATTCCAATTATTGTATTGTTTTGAATAATTATATATATATATATATATATATATATATATATGTAATGTTAGATATGTAGAAGAGCATTGGGAATGGAAATTACTCTGGATGTGTTCTATGTTTGTAGGGATAAGAGATTTTGCTTACATAGTGTATTTCCATAATTTTCCATGAGTAGAGCCTATTTTATATTGTATGCGTATTATGAAGTGATAGTTTTGAAGTTAAGTGATATTTTCTTATGGTCCTGGTGAATGAGGAAATGTCCCACACCAGTAGTATATTTCTGAATTAGATGAGTTATTGTTGAAGTATGAAATGATATTTAGAAAGTTGACATATTTTTCTTATAGTCCTGGTGTTGAGGAAAAGTCCCACACTAATAGTATATTTCAGGAGTAGATGAGTTATTGTTGAGGTATTAAGTAAAGAGTTTATTTGCTCCTCATGTGGATTTCCCTTGGAACGTTTTTGTTTGTATAATCGTGAAAATATAGATCTGTGTTATTTAGTATGTGACCAGATAAATAATTAAATTAAATCATTAATATAATATTAGTGTCTTATTTTGTTGCTTGGTTTATGAAATTGTCCGAAATGAAGTAATTGTTTAATATTTCCTCAATGGATTGAGGATGTTTAGAAAAGATTGTTTTCTATTATTGTTGCTTGAGATATGACACACACGCGCAATATAAACAATATCACAGAGATAAAAGTATAATGTTATTGAAAAAAGTTATAAATAATCAATCATCAGAATGGATAAGATTTTATTGCTATGCATGAAAAGTATATGTAATTAAAAATGAATATTTAATTAGTTATAGAAAGTTGCTTTGTTGATGGCCAAATATGTTAATTTGATTTATTTAAATATTGATAGTAAATCCTCTCAAAATGTTTATTGTACCAATAATATGATATATTATTTAGTTAATGTTATGTTTAGATGAAACGCTTAAGCATAGCAGGTATTCAAAGTCAGAATATTCAAGTTTTGTTTGTTAAGTTTGCTTTCAAAAAGGTATGAATAATAAATAATATAATATAATAGGGATAATCCCAAACTGATGTCCAAAGATTTATTTGAGAATTAAAAATATTAAGTATAAAATAATTATGGTAAATTAAATTTTCAGTGTAATAAATGATTTGTTTATTTATTAAAAAACTGTGTCTTGAGTTATTCGTGTATACATATATGTTCTAATTTACACATCTCCAAATTTCATATATCTATCATAAAGTAACTATATTGTTTTGTAGCTTTGATATTAAATATGCTGGTATCTGATAATATTGTTTCCTCAATCCAGACATTATAAGAAACATTGCCACTTGATAAACGTATGGGAAGGGTTCACTAGTTGATGTATTGGTTAGATGATGATGTGAGATTAAAATAAACCCTATTTCCATCGTTATCTAATTGCTAATCTCAGTAAAACATTTAGTCAGTTTATCTCATTATATCTTGTTATAAATTAGAATTATAAATTATGGGCCAATGTATTTCCTTTAATTCAACTGTGTTTTTTTTTTTTTTAGATTCCCTGAGATTTTATTGTATATTCCTTGATCGGCATTAAGGTAGCTGTTTAGATGATGATATGCCAAGTCATAGAATTGTTTAAATTTTATTCACACAATTAAAGTAAAAGGATGTTTTTCTCTTAATACAAGTCGATGTGTTATAAATAATATATAAACTGAGGTACAATCACAGTAGATTATAAATAGGTATATGATATAACTTTATCTGGGTTTAGATAGCCTAGCGGTGCCAAAATAAACCAGATACACATGAGAAAAATCTTATAAAAACTTACAACTGAATTTAAAAAAAAAATAGAGTTTAGTTTTAGTTCCCCCCAAGCTTGATAATATATATTTATTTTATTGATATTTTAATTAGTTACAAACAGCACCAGCATGCAGTTATGAATTATTTCATCATGTATAATAATATACTTTCATTGTTTTTTGGTATCTTTTAATAGATCATATTAATATACGTATGGTATTAGTTTTTTTTGACAGTTTTTTTGTATTTTTATACAAAGTTTTGTAAATTATTTTTATACAATGTTTGTAAACATTTTTAACCTTTAGAAATTATTTCTGTTATCTGCTACATAACTATATGTAATATTTTAGTGTTTAAATTTTAGAAATATCCATTTTACTGTGCTTTCTGATGAAAACTAGTCTAATGGTTGAAATATTAAAGCAGCTGTATAGAGAAGTAATTGTGTTATATATATATATATATATTATATATATATATCACCCAAAAAAAAAAAAAAAAAAAAAAATATATATATATATATATATAAGACATACTTTTTATCACCCAGTCGATGACTTGTGTGATGAAGTCGAATCATCAGTATATAATTATATAATTTTTTAACATGGATGAACCCGCAAAATATGTCTTTTATATATGCAACCAGTGAAAGTCTTTATATCAACATATATATATATATATATATATATATATATATATATATATATATGTTATATATATTAAATAATACTTATTTCAATGTGAGTTTGGGAAAATAAATATATGGAATGATTGTATAGTGTGCAACTAAACATGGGTATTACTCCCCAACATAATTATCTAAGATGGCATTCTCAAAAAGCATGCTATACTTTGCTGGGTTGTAATAAGAATGATAAAGTTCAACATAGAATGAAATATTTAGAGCCAGTTGTGTAATAAAAACTTAGAATAAATGCGAATTCAAATAAGTATGATTAAATATTTATTCAAATTGCAGAAAAGATATATTTACAGTAATAACTGATATAATGTTTATGGATAAGGTTGATTAGGCATGTAAAAAACTTGTGGTGTTCTTCTATATGTATTTGATACTTTTCTGTTATACCATATCATGCTGTCTAATACTAGGTATAAGCTAAACTGGCCTCATTGCTAGTTTATATACTAGCAGATTCTAGTTCAATATGACTTTCCTGACTGCTTTAACAAAACAATATCATGGATAACCCGAGTCTACTTCTGTTAAGCTCGATAGTTTTTACTTATTGTCTCCCTCAACCTCCAAAATGATTCCTTCTTAAATGTAGTAAGTGTATTTATTGAACATATTTATCTACTAATATCTGTCTTCCATTGGTCAATTAATCTGCCCATCCTTTTATTCATTGGAATAAGAATGCTGAATCTGGAAAAGACCATTGCTTGAAGATAAGTTGAGTCATAAAGGAACGCATTGACATAACTATTTATAATAACAATAAACATAAGAAATTTGATATCTATTTGAAAAAGTGCATTGTATTAATTAATCATTTCATGAGTAATGATATTATTTTAGAATGAAATTGAAGAGAAAGTAATAAGTTTTTTAATTAATTTTTTATTTTAAAATCTTTACATAAAAATGACGGTTATAACTATCAATTGATTTTAGAATTTTTATGTTTGTTACATACTGGAATATGGTTTTAAGATTGAAATAGATGGGTTTCTAAAGATGAGTTTAATAATTATGCTGGCTTCCACATGTCTAAATTCACAAACATTATAGGAAAACCTAGAAGTTCTTTAGGGAAAACACAGTAAGTTAATTCTTTATGGAATATTTTATTTAATCTTGGCCATTTTTGCATGAATCTCATAAAGGCAACCAGATTTTTATTACAAATAAATGGATTATCTGAAAAATAAATTATTTGAAACATTAATTAAAACTACATTAAAAACATGTGTATAAAAATAGTATAAAACATTTTGATGCCTCAATTCATAATTCTTTACTGACTCTTTCACACAACACACACATAATATATTATTGTCTGATTTACATCTTATAAAATCTTCCACACTGCCCAAAAACAGATTTCACTTTTATTTCACAGAATTTCATATAATGTATAAATACAATTAATACTTAACGTACTTCAAATTTTAATGTTTGTTTTTAATTAGTACTTTGTTTTATTTTGACCTACCTGAAAAAATATATTTATGAAAGCTCTAGAGTATTTATTAAATGCATTGATTATTTGAAATATAGGCATTCTTCATATACCTGAAGGTTAATTGTAAACACAGAGGATTTGAACTCAGACTTTGAAGCCCCCTTCAACTATCCATGCTATCTCATATACTGAAACACATGACCACACACATGTAGAAAAGATAAATAATCACCAATATACATATTTTGTGTTTAACCAATATAATATATATATATATATATATATATATATATATATATATATATATATATATATATATAAACAACTGGAATAAAACCACAAAAATTTTAAAAATGCTTATATAAAATTGAAATTTAATATCCTTTGCTGTAACCAGCTTCAGCGTAATCTGCCATCTTAAGTAGCAATTCATTAATATTTAAATCTTATTAAACTCTCACACCAGTAATGCTTCCATGTGAATTACCTACTTTCCATAAATTGTGAATACTAACAGAATTACACTGCTTATTCAATACATTATCCATACTATTTATAAAATAAGACTCCTTATTTTGTTCTTTTCTTCAAATCATTTTCCATATGCAAAATAAAAACTATATCAAAACAGAATTCTCCATTACAAATCACTGCATGTTCTGCAAAAACAGATTTATACCTATATGCAGAACAACATATCTTATTAAATAATAATTTATGCTCCCTAATCCTCTTTTTCAATGCACATTTAGTCTCCCCAATGTAATTATATCCACAATGACATACCACTTTATATATAATATTACAGTTGTTGCTCTTACAATAGAATCATTCCCATTAGTGACCAATCTTCCAGTATTTACACCCACTTTAAAATCAGGAGATACCAATGGTGTAATCTTATTACAAACAACATCATTTACATAAGGCAATGGTATGCATATTTTCTTTTCCATATTATCTCTTTTACATGTATTTCTAAACCTATATAGTGCACATAAAATATTTTTCCTATTATATCCCACACTCAATAAATCATTAACATATCTTTCAATATTAACCATTTTATAACTCTCAAATTTACACAAAACATCATTTCTAAAAAGAAATGTTCCAAATCCAACCAATTCATAGGTTAATGGAACATTTGAATTTGTATGCAAACCCCCTCTAATTGATAATGGTTTCAACACCATTTTATGGTTAATTTTATTACCTTCTCTCCATAAAATCACATCAAGATATTTTATACTCTTATCACTGTCTTCAGAAGTAATCGTCCACATAAATCTATCAATATCATTTAATATAATAAACAGTTTTTGGACTATCATATTTGAACCTACAATAAGCACATGGTAAACATATCCAAAATAATTTTTAACACTCATCAAAAATATTCTTTTAATATTATCTCTTCATAATACGACAACACAGAACTACATATAATTGCTGAAACAGGCAAACCCATGGGTCAAACTTCATCAATCATATACAACCGATTTTCAAATGTAACCATCAAATTCTGATCAATAAATAATAATAAATTCTTCACAAACATATGATAAAACTTGCACACTCCTTTTTTATGTACAACTTGATCAATAATATTAATAGACTCCTTTCTTTTTATTGAACCATATAATTTCGCAACATCCAATGTAAATAATTCATCATCATTATTCAAAACAATATCATCAATTTTTTTAACTATCTCCAAAATCCAATCCATGTTGCAAAAACTTTCCAACAAAAACTGTTGCATGATAACACATACATCCTCCAAAAAACCAACATCAGTCTAATAGGTAATTCTTCTTTTTGTACCTTTAAATTTCCAAAAATCCTTGGCATACTTGCAGCTTATGGATAAAGAGATATTTATAACTTCCTATCAACCACTATATTTAAATATGGCTTAAGTATAGTATTAATAAATTTCAATCTCACTGTATCAATGGAATAAGTATTTATCAATTTCAATTTCAATTTTTGAATTTGCTGACGAAACTTTTCTCTATATAATCTTTTAAACATCAAACATAAACTTCCAACTTTATCTTTTTTAATAAATGTAACATTAATATCTGGTAAATATCTTCTTATTAAATTAATTTGTTTATGTCATGACTCATTACATATTACATAAGAAATATTAAAGAAAGATATTTTAGAAATCATCTCAAGTATGATGCATATCTTAAGCAATTATGACAAGGATTTTTGGAAATTTAAAAGTGCATAAAGAAAAATTACCTATTATACTGATGTTGGATTTTGATGGATGCATGTAGTATCATGCAGCAAATTTTTATGGAAAGTTTTTGCAAGATGAATTGTTTTTGATTATACAATTGGATCATCATTTGATTTGGTTAAAAAGATTGATGATATTGTTTTGGATAATGATGATGAATTATTTACATTGGACATTGTGGAATTGTATCTTTCAATAAAAAGAAAAAAAGATCAAGTTTTACATGAAAAAGGAGTGTGCAAGTTTTAGCGTATGTTTGGGAAGGTTTTATTATTATTTATTAATTAGAATTTGATGGCCAAGATCGGATATAAATGTTGATTGAAGGTTGTCCCATGGGTTTTCCTGTTTCAGCAATTATATATAGTTATGTGTTGTCATATTATGAAGAGATGATATGAAGAGAATATATTTGATGGGTGTTAAACATTAATATTAGGTATGTAGATGGTGTGCTTATTGTAGTATCAAATATGATAGTGCAAAAACTGTTTATTAAATTAAATAATAATGATGGATTAATGTGAGTGATTACTTCTGAAGACAGTGAAAAGAGTATAAAATATCTTGATGTGATTTTATGGAGAGAAGGTAGTAAAATTAATAATAAAATGGTATTGAAGCCATTATCAATTAGAGGGGTTTTGCATCCAAATTTAAATGTTCCACTAACTTATAAATTGGCTGGATTTAAAACATTTCCTTTTAGAAATGATGTTTTGTGTAAATTTGAGAGTGATAAAATGGTTAATATTGAAAGATATGTTAATGATTTATTGAGTGTGGGATATAGTAGAAAAAATATTTATGTGTACTGTATAGGTGTAGAAATTGATTGAGAAGAGATAACATGCAATAGAAAACATGGATATCATTGCCTTATGTCAATGATATTGTTTGTAATAAGATTACATCATTGGCAGCTGCTGATTTTAATGTTGCATTTAAAATAGGTGTAAATACTGGAAGCTTGGTTATTAATGGTAAATATTGTATTGATAAAAGCAACAAATGAAATATTTTATATAAAGTGGTATGTCATTGTGGATATAATTACATCGGGGAGACTAAATGTGCATTGAAAAAGAGGATTAGGAAGCATAATTATTATAAAATAAATATAAAATAAGTTGCTTATTCTGCAGATAGGTATAAATCTGTTTTTGCAGAACATGCAATGTTTTGTAATGGAGAATTCTGATTTGATAGAGTTTTTATTTTGCATATGGAAAATGATTGGGAGAAAACAAAATTAAGGAGTCATATTTTATAAATAATACAGATAATGTTTTGAATAAACAATGTAATTGTGTTAGTACTCACAATTTATGAAAATTAGGCCATTCATGTGGGAGCATTACTTGTGTGAGAGTTTAATAAGATTTAAATATTAATGAACCTTATCAATATGTAAATACATTTAAAGTTATATTATAATTCTTTCTATTTTACAGCAACTTCATCTACATGCTTCATTTTACATTACAATATTAAAGTTAAAAAAAAAATTCTATTTCCTATTCATTACATACATAAATAATTATACATAATTATAATTATTATTATTATCATTATTTATAAAGCTCCAATATAGAGGCGAAATCCGGGTTGGTGAGGTTTATTAAACATAATAGTATTAAAAGAGTTGTTTTATTAAATAATTTTTTATTGAATTATTTGTAATTTTTGTTAAAAGATTTTGTTTGAGTTTGTGTAAAAAAACAGTTTGATCAGTTGGTTGTCGTGTATATGTTTGTGAAAAGGTGAAATTACGATTCCTTGGTTGAAGTGTTCCTTGCGCCGTTTGATGTATTCCCCCTCCTAAAGAGATTGGTTTCTGTTGGTGAATTTTTTTCTCCGGAGGCTTTTCTTTGGCTGGTCCTCAATGGAAACATGTCTTTTTTAAACAAAACTGAAGGGATTGAAGGTCCTTTCTCCCTTCCCCCAACCCCCTAATACTATCCCCTCTAATAATAACACATAATTTCAAACTTTTCCTTTATATTATTTTAGGATTCAATTGACTTTGCCTCGATGTGTTCCTTCCTTGGCTGTTTCCCTGTGGTTTCTTTCTTGGCCTTCTGTTCCTTTGTTTTCCTCCCCTCTCTGTCTTTGAAATGCCCGCAGCTACTAATTAAAATAATCTTTCCTTTTACAAAGATTATTATTTCTTCTTGGTATTTTTATCAATCTTTTAGTTTTTGTTTTTAAAATCCTTTTCATTTTTAATAAGTTTTTTTTAGAGTTTTTCTTTTTTTTTCTGGGAAAAAAAAAAAAAAGGTTAAGTGTTTTTTATTTTATTTTTATTCTTAAAAGAGTTTTTTTGGCTTTTTTTTTTCTGTTTAATAAAAAAAAAAAAGCGGCTTTACTATATATATAGGAAAATTGACATTCTTTGTTTGGGGTGCCCAAGAATCAAATCTAAACATTAAATAAAGAATAAACCAACCTTTTTAACAATCCTTGTTATTGTCTGTTGTTGATGGATACAAGAAAGTAAAGTAAATTGAAAAGTATATAAAGACAAAGAAGTATCAATTTATCATAACTATGAGGAAAATAAAGAAATGGGAAGAAAAAAACATGGGAATACAAAGAAGAGTTTTTAAAGAAATACAGATTGTACCTTGGTGACCAGGATCTATGCACTTTTTATTAAAAAATAATAACAAAAATTATTTGGTAAAATATTTTTAGTTACGGTCATATTTATGGGTGGTCATTCGAATTTTTAATCTTGAAAAATCTTAATTTGAAAAAGTAGAAAAAAGTAAAAAAGAAGTTTGTAATTCAACTTTTAATTTTAATAACTCTTAACATTTTTTAAAAAAATAATTTTCTCTCTAAAGCATTAAATAAGTACCAATCATTAGGATATGGGTTTTTCAATAGTGATGAATTTTGCTTATACCAAGATTAGATTATGTGTTGTTTGATTATCTCCATTTGTAACTATTTAGATATGTATTTTTTTTTTTCATAAAATGTTTTCTTTTTGATTGTTGAATTTGGAATATGAAAAAATTTTTTTTATAAAAATATATTATTTTCTATAAAGGTTGATAAAAATTGTATTAGTATGGGTATAAATGGATTGTGATGAATATATATATATATATATGAATGTGTGAATAAAAAAAATGGTTTAATTGGAGACAAACCTCTTTTTAGATATTTTTATCTTTATTTATAATTTAAGTAAATTTTGTCTACCTACTTTTCGATTAATTATTTTTTTAAGAATTTAGACATAAATTTTATAGCTTATATACTATGAGAGTGTGTGTGTGCTATGAGTGTTTATTTATGAAATCTAATTTTTCTTGATCTATGATATCTTTACACCATATTCTATTAACAATTGAGTTTAAATACATTTTTGGGGAAAGGGAGAAGAATTATAGTTATTATTGTTATTAAAAATTATAGAATATAATGATTTATTATGCAAATTTTTCTATTTATTTTGATGAATAACCGAAAATAAAAAAAATAATTTTCAGATTAAAGAAGTTTTGATCTAAGGTTGTTATATTTCTTGTGAAAATAATTTAATTATCATCATGTTGAATTAACATAAAACGTAGTTTAAAGGGCAATTTTTATAGATAATTAAAAATAGGAAGCAACAAAATATGACATTGGGATGCTGTGCATATTAACCTACTGTTCTCAGAGCATTCATTGGGTTATTGAAGATTATTATAATATATTAGTGGAAACCAGAGCGTTATTCATGAATTATATAAAAATAAAAATGTGATTTATGTTAATTGTGTTATTGATAATAGAGCTGGGACTGATAGTGTCATCCCCTTCATCATTATATTAATAATCTACGAAATATAGACCAAAATAGCTGTACAAATGTTGGTATTCATTTTGTTTGTTTTTTGTGAGTTTACATAGGGATATTACTGACATTGGTAAATCATGATGTTTAGGATATTGAATGATTAAATATGATCTATATTATCTTATGATGTTGATTAATTAAACATGATGTATAAAGACTTAAAATGTTAAATGATTAAATATGATCTATAAAGAATGACTTATGATGTTAAATGCTTAAATATGATCTATCATATATACATCTATTCATTTGTCTTGAGCCATTCTAGTACATCGATTTATTTGTTTTCTTACTAACTCACTAGATTATCTACAAGAATGTAGGTAGTCTAGTATGGACTGATGATTATCACGACCTTGTAATCATTAGTACAAAATTGCCACTTAACTTTATCTCAATGACAGCTGAGAAAGTGTAAAGTGTGCATTTTATGCAAAATTTATTTTAAAGTATTCCTGTATAAATTTCTGTATAATAGTTGGCCTGAGTTTGAATATAAAATGGAATATATCAGATCATTATAAATTCTGCACCAACTAGGGATAGATAGATACCATTATAAATGATGCCCAACACAGTTTCAACCTAATTACCATTATAAATGACCACTGAATGTGCTTTGTATATGTTCATATACCCTAAGGATGTCCTGGAGAGAAAGATAAGGGCAGTGAATAAAATAGTTATGTTGGTATATATATATATATATATATATATATATATATATATATATATATATATATATATATATATATATATATATATATATATATATATATATATATATATATATATGTATTCATTTCTGACATTAGTTTAGACTAATCAGGTAGATCAACAAGTTTGTGGTAGACATATAATCTTTAAAAAAATTGTAGACGTAGAATATTTAAGAAAATGCATATGTTCGGTTTAGATATATAAAGGCAGTTTAAAGTTTAACAAACATTAGATCTAAATGTGCCTTATTTTTTGGGATTGGATATGTTACCTGAAAATTAGGTGGGTTAATTGTTAAGATCAAGGAATTAATATTTATTTGGTCAAATAATGTAGATAATTAAAAAAGATTGATGTAAGTTTCTATCTTAAAATGTATCTTGTAAATAGTCATATACAATTAATTATTCAATTTATATGATTAAATCTATAAATGTAAGATTTTCTTATATGTTTATTACTAGCTATAATCTCCATAGTTAGCAAGAAAGGCTAAAGGTATGTGAGCAAGCCTGCCAAGCAGTATAAATATAATTTTCTTTATTGAGACATTATACATTTCCGTGTACCATGTGGGGTACCATTTGAAAGCAAATTGAAAGAAATACAATTTTGTATTAACTTTCAATAAATATTTGATAATATTCACTCATAAAATTTAAGTTAATTTAAACCATTATTTTAAATTATAAAATCACTTTTAGTTTGCTAAATTTTTATCTTTATTGTTTTTTAAACAATTTAAAACCGGAAAATCTCAAGTAAACCATGACATCAATTAGTAGTGTGAAGAATTAATGTCAAAATTAGGTGTAATAATGAATCAAAATTTAACATACAGGCTAAACACTCAATGATGTTTGAAGATGAGTGACAACTTTGAGAGGTGTTTTGTTGGGTTCTGTATGATTTGTTGTTTGTGGTTCTTCATATTCTTCACCTAATATTTTGCTAATGTTTGCACTAAGAAGCAAATTTTTATTTAGTCTTATAAGTATGTTTATGTATGTTTCTAAGTCAGGTACACATTTTTATCTGTAAAATCAGTCATGAATCAGCTCGCAAAGATAAACATCTCCTGAGTCATTTTTCAAATGATGATGCATCTCAAATGGTCTCTCTGTATTTCTCAAATGAAATATCACATATAGTAATTCTCTTTTATCATATTGTTGTTAAAACTGTTATGTTCCTAAGTCAGGTATACATTTTTATCCCTAAAATCAGTCATAAATTGGCTTGTAAAGATAGGAATCCCCTATGTCATTTTTCAAACAATGATGCATCTGAAATGGACTCCCTGTCTTTCTCAGCATGAAATATCTCAGGTATTAATTGTATTTTATCATATTGTGGTTAAAAGTATTATTTTATTTAAAACATTTGAATGGCTGGATTGGGAAGAGAGGAGACAAAAAAGGATTAAATGCTAAAATTATCTATAACTTTAAAGTTATGCTAAAACTACATTGAAAGTAGAGGCAAATCTTTCCAACATTAGTTTTATTTTAATTTTTTTTATCATTAAAGAAAAAAAATGTTTCCTGTATGAAAGAAGTATGAAACATTAGTGAATAACCATGATTGATCAGAATAGGAGTTGAACAAGTCATATCGATAAATGAAATAATAAAAAAAATTATTGTGACAGTCATTCAATGGTATGTTGCATAATGTTTAAATTACATGCTAAACTATTAATGTTCTAGAATGAATGAGCTCATTCAAGTGCCACTAAAACTAATAAATAAATTTGGGACTCTAATTTTTATATAAAGTGATCTATTAAATATTAAAGACTTCCTAAGAAAATGTGTGGAAACCTCACAGGATCCTAATGAATAATGCAGCTGCTTCATAAGAATATAAATTTATATATTAAAGAATGGTGTTAAATAATTATGCAAATTTGAAGTAATCTTGCATCAAGAATTTATAGCTATTTGAGTTTTCATGTGTGTATATCGTTATGTGTGTGAGCATGTGTATGTATGGAACTGATTTTAAATAATCATGTAATAGCTGCTAGTTGTGCGAGATCGTCACAATGAAGAGACGTAAAGATCGTAATCACTAGACTGTGCTGATGATTTTTTAAGTATATTTTATTACCAATTGATTTATTATGTGTATAGAAAGCCTATTTTTAGTGTTTATTATTTATGATATATTACTTAATATACCTGGTACTGAGGTTGGGTCATAAGTAAGGTGAAATATGCCTGCTTCTTTATTTATCACTACAGTTTAAATTCCATCCTACCATAATATGAATAACTTGTCTGTGAAAGTTTGAAATATTTACTTGAGAGGATCACACACACACACACACCATATATATATATAATGCATATTTTGTGGGTTCATCCGTGTTAAAAACTATTGATATTAATATACTGACGTTTCGACTTGGTCACACAAGCCATCCACAGAGTTATAAAAGGTAGAAAGACGGTTGTAGAGGCGCTACAATCACTGATTTGAATAAAACATTAAAATTCCACCAATAGCAAAAATGTTAAATTTAGGAATGTTTTTTTAAAAAAATCGTTCCAAATAGGAGGAAGTTTGCATGTATCATCTCGCTTATCGATACAATCTGGCCTTTTAAGTATTTAAACAAAGTTTCAAATTGAAATGTGACATAAGAGCTCTTTCGATGCCATTTACACAATGATGAGATGATCGATGTCTTCATGCCTTGTTTACAACTCTTCTTTAATTAAAATTGTAGCACTGTAATCAAAACAGATCTCCATGTGAATAACAGCAGATTAAAAAAATACTTTAACAGAAGACATCAACAAAACACTAGCAAAGATATTTAAAGAAGTTGCATATTAAAATATAGCATATATAATATCCCAATAAATGATTATTCAGCATTTTGACAAAGAGAAAATATTTTCTTTAAAATATTATATTCTGTGCCTACTGGTAATTATATATAAGATGCATACTTCATTACATTTTATTTAAAAAAAGTTGCAAATTGAAATGTGACATAATATCTCTTTCTTAGATTAAATAAATAGATGCAATTGAAATGTGACATTACAGCTATATATTACATTAAAAAATATAACACCCCAATCCAATTTAAAATAATAAATATTTTTTCAGCATTTTGCCAAAAAAAACCCATTTTCTTAAAAAGATACTTTAGTACTATATTCTGTGCATAGTAAATATATATATATATGATAAACAAAAATGCAAGTTAAAAAACTTGCTAACGCTTGTATTTATGTCCACAGATGGCGTCCTACCAAAAACACCTATCAAGCGTATTTTCGTTTACATAAACGTCAGAGTAGTTAGTATTCACTATCTCTAACTATAATTCCACTTTCAGATCATGATTTCAAGCTATTTGCTATCGTCAGTGAAAGACAGGAATAAAGAAACTAGATCTAAATACAAACTCTGAGCGTTTATGAAACAATTTCTATTCAGCTTGCAAGCGTGAATTTTTTAGACACGTAATGTCTTCAAACTCAGCATAGCAAACCAGATAGCTATATGGGTCTGATCTCAGTTCAGCATCACCACATAGTAGAAGCCTCTGCAATCTATATCATTGCAAGAAAGACCTCAAAGGTACATTTATGATAAACAAAAATGCAAGTTAAAAAACTTGCTAACGCTTGTATTTATATGATAAACAAAAATGCAAGTTAAAAAACTATATATATATATATATATATATATATATATATATATATATATATATATATATATATATATATATATATATATATATATATATATATAAGATGAATATTTCATTATTTTTTATTTAAACAAATTTTCAAATTGAAATGTGACCTATATTTTTTAATGTAAGAAATAGTTATTATGTCAAATTTCAATTTATAACTATTTTTTTAATGGAAGAAAAAGTTATTACATCACATTTAAATTTGCAACTTGGTTTAAATAGAATGTAATGAAGTATGCATCTTATATATAATTATCAGTGTGCACAGAATATAATATTTTAAAGAAAATATTTTCTCTTTATCAAAATGCTGAAAAATCATTTATGGGGATATTATATATGCTATATTTCAATCTTCAACTTCTTTAAATAACTTTGCTAGTGTTTTGTCAATGCCTTCTGTTAAATTATTTTTTTAATCTGTTGTTATTCACATGGAGATCGCTTTGATTGGAGTGCTACAATTTTAATTAAAGAAGAGTTGTAAACAAGACAGGAGGACATTGATTAACTCATCATTGTGTAAATGGCATCAAACTGAACTCTGAACAAAACATTGATAATATTTCTACAAATATATTTTTAAAACACTCGATTTTAATTACTTAAATTCTTGTTAAAATGACATCTTGTAACATTCTTGCCAATAAATATAATAATTTTTCCTGTAACTGTAATCGATGATTATTTTAAACTTTCTATTTTAAATTTGCTATAACTATTATTTAATATATAACAAATAACTTGCTATAATTATATTTAATTACTTACTATTTATTATTCTGTATTTAAGTGTTATGACTTATTATTTGCAAATAGTATTTTTATTTTTTAAATATTAAATGTATATTTTTGAAAAGTTACTCAGTAATTTTTCATGCAGGAGAAGGGGAGGGTTTAGTTCTTAGTAATATAATAAATTCTGTATTTGCATTTTAATTATTTTTGATTAATTTTTTTTATTTGTATTTTAGAAGTATTTGTTTGATTTCATTTGTCCATTTCAGTTATTTTTGGATAGAAACTGATCATTGGGGGAGGGGGTAGATTTTATGTTTGACTTATTTTGGATGAGATGCCATAATTTCAAAACAGTAATATTCTTTTTACTTTATATAACCATTGCTTTTAAATCTGAATGTTTGCAAATATTGAAAGCTACTTAATTTGCTGATTTATATTTGCAAATGTTGAAAGGTAAATAATTTGATGTTTTTGGATTTCCCACTCTCTCTCCACCATATTTCTTTGTGGATTAGCATGGACTTCTTTATTTTTAAATTTGAATTATTATAGGATTTTATAGCATTTTCTGTTTTTTTTATAATTTGTGATTTTGATGTATTTCTTGAATATATATATCTTAAGGCACTTTTATTTTTCTATTTAAGCAAATAATTTTATATTTTAGGGGGGGTAGGTTTTTCTCATATTTTCATCAATTTTTTTTTTTAATTTGAATTTCATAGCATTTTCTTGTTTTTTTTTTTTTAATAATTTGTACTTTTGATGTATTTCTTGGATATATATTGCCTCAGGCATTTTTATTTGTTAATTTTCAGTCTTTTTCGTAAATAAATTTATAATTTGCAGGCTTCAAGCCAGTTCTTGATGATGTCCCAGCGCCATCTGATGGTGGCAGTATGGTCCCTCCACAACTACCATAAAATGATACATTTATTGAAAGAAAAAAAATAATGTGAAGACAAATTATAAGATAATTTATAGAAAGAAAATTTAATGCTGCATATATTTTTATAATTCAAGACAAATAAATAAAGAGATAAAATGTTTTCAAAAGAAAATAAATAAAGTGATGTAGTAAACTATTATAGGCAATTCTAATTAAATAAAAAATGAAAACTAAGAGTGAGATTTTGAAAGAAAATATTGTAATTTGTTTATGAATGGTGACAATATAATAGTGTTTTTAAATATGAATTATTAATTAAAGGAATGAACTATATCGTAATTTAGGAACACCAAGATTGATGAAAGCATTTTAATGAAAGTTCTACAGAAATCATTAATACTTTTTTGATATGAGAGAAGATAAAACAAACATTCACAGAAAAGAAGAAACTTGAACATTTATTGTTATTTCCAGCTTGAGAACTATTCAAGAGAAAATCAATAAATAATAACATTTTATTAATTAATTTATTTTTTATTAATAAATTATTGCATGATTATTAAGTTGTTGATTGTGTTTAATTCCTATATTGAAGCAAATATAGAATAAATTATTATTATTATTATTATTATTATTATTATTATTATTATTATTATTATTATTATTATTATTATTATTATTATTATTATTATTATTAAAAAGAATTTATCTAACCTGCTTCAAACACTTTTTAGCAAACTCTTTATTTGTACATATATATATATATATATATATATATATATATATATATATATATATATATATATATATATATATATATATATATATATATATATATATATATATACACCTATGTTTCAACTGACCTGCAGTCTTCTTCAGAGCAATTTAATAAACAAAAAATAAAGAGTTTGCTAAAAAGTGTTTGAAGCAGGTTGGATAAATTGTTTTTATGGGATATTATGGAAAAATAAGAAAAAGTGTAATTTTGGTATTATTATTATTATTATTATTATTATTATTATTATTATTATTATTATTATTATTATTATTATTATTATTATTATTATTATTATTATTATTATTATTATTATTATTATTATTATTATTATTATTATTATTATTATTATTATTATTATTATTATTATTATTATTATTATTATTATTATTATTATTATTATTATTATTATTATTATTATTATGTCTTCTTTACTTTTTTGCATTTTACTTTAACTATTCATATATATTAACATTTATATAATTTCTTCTTATATACTTTACTGCATTAAAGTGTATAAGAGGAAATGATAATAAAAAATAATGTAGAACAAAATATTTTTATATTTTATAAAATAAAGCTAATACTTACACTTACTTATCCTACTACTATATTACTTTTATTTTGTACCCCACATGTTAATAAATATCCATAACTAATGTCACACCCATGACTTGTAGAAAGAAAAAAACCTCATAGTTTTAAGAACATGTGGTCTGATATGTGACAATCAGAATGTAAAGTACTGGAGGCAAATGAGTATTTGTACATAAAGTGAGTCATAGTTACTCAACTTCAAAATTGCAAACGTAATTTTATTACGGTCAAACTAAAACGATCATTATATATCTTATTTTTTTAAGTTAATGGAAACAGTGGATGCTTTTTAACTATTTTTCAAAAATATACTTCAATTTAACTATATATGAAGCCTTCAACTTACACAAAGTTTGATAATAAATATTGTTGTTTGTTTCGAAGTTAAATAAACAATTTAAAAAAAAAAACATTCAAATTTAAATGGTTTCCTTTTAAGAAGTTTAAGGAATTAATTGAAAATAATTTTGTGCTCTTTGTGAATATTTTATCAAAATACACAAAAAATTGTCAACAATTGTGGTGATAATATTTAA
Organism: Epiperipatus broadwayi; assembly: GCA_028023455.1. Lineage (NCBI taxonomy): Eukaryota > Metazoa > Onychophora > Udeonychophora > Euonychophora > Peripatidae > Epiperipatus > Epiperipatus broadwayi. The sequence goes on along the minus strand of JAQFVV010007002.1, from coordinate 74,913 downwards.
CAATGGGTCGGATTGAAAAATAAGTTCTGCAAAAAATTGCACAAGGTTTATGAATTATGAAACCACAGATATTGACAATTGTCTTTATTCACTAGTACAATATATTCTTACATCATACTATCTACGATATTTAAATATAGGGCAATATTTTGACATACTCACCCAAATCATCTACTGGGTGATAAATGGTAGAAAAATGTTTGTAGAGGTGCTGCAATTACTGATTTTTTTAAAAAAACGTTAACACTCCACCAATAACAAAACGTTAAAATAAAATATTTTTTTTAAAGAAATGATCAAAAAATCAACAACATAATAACCAAGCTTAAGGATTCAATCCAACATGATTCTCATGGTGTTCATAAAATGTCATGTGATGATTGTAAAAATTTTTACATAGATATGAGCAACCATGACATAAGTGTTAGGAGAGAAGAATATGATAATGCTGTTAAAAATCATTCATCATCATCAGTACTCTCCCTCCATACAATAGATTGAGGTCATAGCATTAATTTTTCTAGTACCAGAATCATATCCAGATGAGATAATCTCTACCTGTGTAAAATTAGATAAGCCATTGAAATACTAAAAGGAAGAGATTATATCAATAAGTGAAAAGATGCATGCAAACTCCCTTTTATTTGGAAAGATTTTTAATATATATATATATATATATATATATATATAAATATATATATATATATATATATATATATATATATATATATATATATATATATATATAAACATTACAAGCATAAAGCTAAACTAGTCAATATAAACTCAAAACTACCCCAAATTCAAAATTAAACCAGACCAGCATAAAAATAATATAAAAACACAACCTAAGGTTTCATTGCTACAAGCAGACTTCTCAAGTGTAAAGAACTACAAAAACTACACAATATATATATATATATATATATATAAATATATATATATATATATATATATATAGGTATATATATATATATATATATATATATTGTAACCTAGTGTTATTGACACTTGGTTTACTTGGCATTATTTCTGCAGGAAATTAATGCTATTCTTTAAAGAAATAAAAAGATAAAATAACAATAGTAATAATTGATTAATAAAGTATGCTATTCACTCACTTTGGCATGTTTTGGGTGAATAACTAATAGATTTAATAACTCAATGTCATTTATAAAGAGAGAACATGAATAATTTAATTGAGATATTAATAATTAGAGCAAATTAATATGGTATAAAAGCTAAACAGTAATTGATATTGGATGGGTAGAGGGGAGAGTGGATGAATGTCTTATCATAAAGCACAATAACTTCTGGTAATTTCTTTTTGTAAAAAAAAAAAAGAAATAATGTTTAAAGAATTATACATCACTGATTGTTAATTTAATGTATTTATTATTATTTTTTATATTGTCAAATTACTTTGTAATCCAGGTAAATAATACTAAAACTATATGATTGTAATAGGTTTTTCCTTTCTTTTGTTTATGTTATAATCAAATGATTATTTTTCTGTAAGAGGTCGCTAAAGTAAAAAAAAATAACAACAAAACAGGACAGCCAATTACATAATCGAGATTATTTTTTTTTTTTTGAAAAAAGATATAGTCTGCTTTAGTTTTCAAGGAAGGAACAGTGCTAAAATTTGGTAACTCAATTTTTTTCATTTTATTTTGCAGAAATAAATGTAATCAAAGTAAAATTTTAATAATATAATGTGTGGCTAAAATTTTTTGATAAGACATCCTCATTTTCTTTGCCATCTACCTATTTAAAAACCTTTTATACTTAAAATTTTATTGTCTCGTGCTAAAGTTCAAAAATGACAGATGTAACTAAAGGAGTCACAAAAAATTATATTATATCTAAATTAAGGAAAAGAAGTGATTTCCAAGAAAAAAAAATTAATTATTTATTAACTTTATGTCATTTATTGATATTTTCTTGGTATAGAAAGAAAAAAAAAATAATTGAAAGAAATATTTTGAAACCAAGGAAAATCAACTAGAAACATTTTCGCGCTCTTTCTAAATATTGTCTGCCTTTACAAGTAATGTAGTTACATACGTTAAAATATGTTTTATTCACCAAGAATTGTCTGGAAATAATAATAATGATAAATAAGATTAAATTATGCACCTGTATATTTTTTTGGAAAAAAATATAAACTTTCTCAGAGTAAATATAGGAAAAGTTATATAGGGGCATTCTTACGGAGAAGTTACCGTTAAAAAAATTTATAATTCCTAAAGTATGAACAAAACCAAATATCTTAGTGACTTAATGATAAAAATAAATGATATATTATATTACACATCAGTTGGAGTTATTAAAACTTCCTATACATGTAAATCAGCTGCAGTTATTATCAGAATAATCTCGGAAAAATTGCGCATTTCCGTCCATAAGTAAGCTAGCTAATATGAATTGTGCGTATCGTCAATAAAAAATAATAATAAAAAAAAAGAATTGTGTATGTTTATCGTCTATCGTCAACTGTTTGTTATGTTAGAATATGTATATTTTATTTTCTATGGATCCCAAAATTGTAGCAGTTTAATTCAAGTAAGAATTAATCTTCAATTCTGCGATATTTTTCTTTACCTAATTTATTAAACGCACAAAATAAGAGAAAACTTTTATTTAAAGGAAATAATACCATGCATTTATTGTTTTAAAACTTGCTTCGTGAAATACGACTGGATAAAGCTCTTCACCTGGACCAATTGCTCAACAGAAAAACATTTTCTAATGAGAGAATATGCACTTGTTAATTAATGATTGTTTAAAACTAAGTTATAAATGATATGTATTTTTTTGTTATATCACATAGGTTAAAGTCTGTATGGTCAAGGGATATTTAATAGCCTTGTAATGACAAAGGTATGTTTTAATATAATTATTATAGGTTAAGTTGATATTTAACACGAAAGAAAAAAAATCTATAAAATATGTTTTAATTATTACATACAATTGTAGGTAGAAATTTTGTATGTTAGATACGTAAAAGAAAAATATTTAGATATTTAAGGGGTAAAATAAATATTGAAAATTATCAGAAGTAACTAAAAAAAAAAAAATGCTATAACAAAATATTTCTTGTTAAAGTTTTGAAACGAATTTATACTGTATTAATTGAGGAATTTATTCCTAATTATTCTTAAATAACACATCCACTTTATTTAGTTTAAGATAGTATGCTACCAACTATTTTTGAATGTTCCTTTATTAAAATTAAAATTATTATACTTTTATTCTATGATGTCCATTGATTTCAGATGTTGATCAAAGTATACACGGTAACATAAGTTTATTATAATCAGTGTATTTACTTATCCTGCCCAGATATAGCATTGGTATATGCTTAATATTCGCATAGGTAATAATTATAATGTATTTATTTTGTGGGATGAAAAATGATCTCCCCAAAAGCTTTGTTTTCCATGAGAGGAAGATTTTAAATATAATGTTCGGGTATGTTTATAGCCCAAGTGATCGATTCTCATAGATAGGACGATCAAGAATTTATCTAGCATTTAGTATGCTTCATTCGTTTAAATCCCAGGAGAGGATTGTATTTGGTGTGTGTTCGTTGTATGCCCAAGTAAGAGGCAAGAAACCACCAAAATATTTTAATGTAGTAGATTACTCTACAGACCTTCGTGGTTATTCCATATTCCTCATGTGAAAATAAAGATAGCTCCACCATGGAAGGTGTTGATTATTGTGCTTAATTTTGAAAGTTCGGGCAAGATAAAGGTTATATTGGAGGTGTTAGTTCCTCAAGATCCACTTTAGTATAAATAGTGCGTTAGTAACTAAGATCAATATCTGTATTGTGCTGCTAAATATTGCTAGTATTTGACAAGTAAATCAATGGAGAAAGTAATTAAAATTGCGTAATTTAAAACGCTTATTTACTGAAGGAATATTCAAATGCAATATTTAATTCTGGTTAGTAATTAAATAATACTCATATTTAAAATTATACGTATGAATAAAATTTGTATCATAACTTAAGTTAGCATTAAGTTAAATGTAAGATGGTAAGTGTAACTTCTGATAACTGGCCTATAATTAGAATAGGTTATCCCATTAAAGACCATAAATAAAGTAAATGTATTAGAAATAAATTTAATATTTTGCGTATTGCAGATGATTGGATTAATCATTTTAAAAAAAAAAAAATAGTTAGTCAATAATTTTGAATAAAAGCTTCTACAAGGTTACCAAAATTTAATAATTAATGTATTGGTAATGAAATGTACTTGTAGTTAATCAATCCATATGATTGCATACAGGAGAAGTAGTAACCTCTAGTCCATAACCAAAAGAGTATACAGATTAATGTCAGTTATATTTTATATTTTTGTATTACTATGGGATTATTGAATAAATGTTCATATATTTTTTTTTGTGATAATAATAAATTATAGTCTTGTTAAAATTTGTTGTAGATTCATTTTTTTTGTTTTTATATGCTAAATATAAGTGTTTGCACAATATTTGCAAAACCTTTTCTTGAGTCCGAAATCATTCCAAATTCTTAAAAACTTAATATACCAGATAAATAAAGTTAAGCAGATCGGAATATGTCATTATATTTTAGTTTAATGATAATTATTTATGGAGTTGAAAACTTAAGACTAAACATTCACCTTTGTGTAAAAAAAAAAAAAAAAATGAATTTATTCCCAAACCATTAACTTTGGTTGCACATTATTCCATTCCCATTTAGTTAAATTGTCTAAGTAATAAATCTTAGTTATATTATTGTGTTGTCATGGATGATGGAAGGACACAAAAAGCACCCTTGTCTTTTTATTATTCTGACTGAGATTCTGAAAAAAAAAGGGCTGTGTTATTCAAAATTATACGTCATTATTGAATAGAATTATCATCTCTTTAAATAATTTAGCAGTTGATATGAGAGATGAAGACACATTGAATTTAAGTAAAATAAATGTTTCCTATAGCCGACCAGAATGCCAGTCATATGCGACAACACAATACCGCCAGGCATTTCCTTACATGAAACAAAGAACCCTGAGATTAATATTATTATAATTATTCTTTAAATTAATAAGTGATCAATTATTGTTGTTATTACAATCGTGGCATGGCTTAAGAGAATTGAATGTACAATTGTATTATATGAAAAGTATTTTAGATCATATTGGCAAATTAGTGGATATTTGTTTTGTTTTGGTTGCCTTAATTTCCAACCTGAAAAAATAGTGCAAACTAAACTAATAAATAATTACAGGGAAAACAGAGGATATCTTATTTATAGGGTTAGAATATATATATATATATATATATATATATATATATATATATATATATATATATATATATATATATATATAATATTAACATCTACCCACAAATCCATTCACATTCCATCCACCCTTAATATTAAAAGAACTCTTAAATAAGTTAATTGCTTCAGAGTAATAAATTTTCAGTAATAAAGACTCTTTAATTCTTCTTTTGATTTCATTTCTCTCAAAGAAGACAACCTTAGCTTCATCAAAATCAATAGTGTGGCCTGTATCTTTTTCATGGACATACAAAGCAGAACTAAGATATCTATTTTTAACTCTACTTTTATGAACCTTTATTCTTTCATTTAAACTTATTTAAGAGTTCTTTTAATATTAAGGGTGGATGGGAAGTGAATGGATTTGTAAGTAGTTTTTAATATTATATATATTGTGTAGTTTTTGTAGTTCTTTATATATTTGTGGGTAGTTTTTAATATTATATATATTGTGTAGTTTTTGTAGTTCTTTACACTTGAGAAGTCTGCTTGTAGCAAAGAAACCTTAGGTTGTGTTTTTATATTATTTTTATGCTGGTCTGGTTTAATTTTGGTTTTGGGGTAGTTTTGATTTGATATATATATATTGAAATGGTCAGTTTCATCCACCTGCCCATTTCTCTTATTTTATCCACACATCTATCTATATGCCAGGTTTAAACCCTCTCAGAGTACCCATGTAAATAACATTAAATTATTATATATGCAGAAACACACACACACATATATATATATATATGAGTGGTATGTCTGTAATTTAATTGTATATGTATAGATTACAGATATGTATCCATTTTATAAAAATTTCAAATTTAAGAAATATTTTAGTTTAAATTATTGTTATGTTATTGATAGATTTTACAGATATGTATATTCAATTTATAAATATTTCTAGTTTAAAAAATACATTTTGTAAATATTTCTAGTTTAAGAAATATTTTAGTTAAATTATTTAGCAACTTTATTGTTGTATTATTGAAATCACATACATATATTTCCTGTTATTCTTCATTTATTCTGCCACTTATGATTATATAAAAAAGGTGTTCTACTAATTGTGAAGGCAATTTGGTCAAAATAATATTTGATATTGTAAACAGATTTTAAAGTAGGTCACGTATTTGGTCTTAAAATAGAGTGGACGTTATTTGGTAAATATAAAATGTTAACAACAAAATAGGCAGGAAAACAAAATCTAAATTACTTTGTTATAACTAAAATTGTTTTTCTAAAAATAAATAAATGAGTTTTTCTACCAGTTATAATTATTAAATGTTTTGCTAAATAAATAAATGGACTTTCCAGTTACATTCAAGCTCGTAAAGAATTAACAGGTGGACAGAGTGTAAAATGTATTAATACTTAAAGTTTTATTAACAATAAAGATCATATATATATATATATTAAGTGATTTGTAAGCCAAATACACATTGGTTTTACCTTAAAATGATTGTATAGTAAGGTGCTAGAATCACTGCTCTACTCGATGTGAATGGGAGACTTTGGTTCGATGAAATAAAATACCTAAAATATAATGTTCTACACCAGCCAAGCAAACTGCATTAACTTTCAATCATCATCAAGTGTCAACTTTTTATCGTCCAAAGAGTGCCAAAACTAACTGCAATGGAAATCAACTGAATGGTAAATTATTACTCAGAACACTGTTTATAAACTGTGACTTTCATTTCTTTCTTTTAAAAGCTAGCTATTTATTAAATCTGCCTTTCCCAAACACCTTTACTAAAATCTACAAAGAAGATTGTTAAATGCTAAATCTTACCTGATTGTAAAATGCTAAATCTTGCCTGATTGTAAAACTTGAATTCTCTTTTAAAATGTAAAACTCGAATTCTCTTTTAAAATGTATAACTCTAATAATCTATTTTAAATGTATAATTTTCTGTGGTCTTTTTATGCCTATTTGTAAAATCTACTCAATTTATTCTATGATTTTATCATTTTAATTTTATATATATTTAATATGCCAAATTACTCGAAACTGCAAGTATTTATAAATATAATTTTATCTTATTGATCTGCGAAGATAATTTCAGATCTTCACTATAATAAATATTAAATAATTGAATTATTATTCTTCATTTTCACTTGCTGTTTTGAGATCATATTATTGTTTTACTGATTAAGATTTGGGTATTAATATTACAATAATCCGTTATCTAGTTATTTTATGTAGTTTGCTTAATTCTAGTTATGAATTATAACTATTTATATATGTAACTCACCCATCATCGGAACTAGCCACAGCGGTATTCTCAAAGCATATTTTAATGTTTTATTCATAATCACCCCGCAGATATGCTTTGCCCTCCTTAGATTTATATATGATGAGACACAGGTGATAATATTAAACTAGGTTACTAATTAATTTAGTCCTTAAATAGTATATTTAAAATACTAAATTTGAGAACTGGATGGTATAGATATGCAAATAGATGCTATCTAATTTTAAGGCACAGTAATATGTTTACACAATTGCATTATATATACGTAGAAGTTGTGGATGTGTCCTTACAAAGTATGCAATGTACACTTATCAGTTTGCTGCATGATTGTTGAAGATCTGATGGTGGAGGCCACACTCATCCACATTAGTTCAGGTTCAAGCACACTTTAGAACTAGGGCACAAGGACCTAGATGATTCATATAGCGTATCCGACTAACTGAACTACTAATGTTCTTATTCGTAGCAAATTGAGCAGTCTTAGGGCAAACTAGTCTTTGGAGAATGAAGCCCATGAATATTTACCCATTCACACCTTTTTGCTTAATTAATATATTAATATGTGCTCTAGATGATATAGATAAACCTATCATAAACCAGTTTTCTTTCCTTTTATATTAAATACTTATCTAGCACTAGCACACATACTAATCTAGTTTAACACACTAACCTGCATATCTCTGAGCCTAATTACATGCTCTAATTAATTTTATATGGATAGATGCCAGAGGAACACTATTATAGTTAGTTATATAACTTTGGCTATAAAGTTCTGTATGATCTGGCAGACTACAAAAGAACTAGAAATTTGGCATATTAATAACGATAGGCATAAACTCCAATACCGCACCACACTTTATTAATTATTTATAGTGAGCTATGTAACATTAATCTCATTACTTATATACACTTGCAAGCATATTATCTCATGTTCCCATCACATAATTTTGTATGTTTTGATTTATTATTTGTTGTTGTTTCATTAAAATATTATTTAAAATCATAACTCGTTTTCATAATTTTATTGTCCGTAAGTTCATTTTGTCCATCTCTAGTTTAATTTGCATATACATCATTATATCTATAGGTAGATTATTCTATTATATTTTATAAGCAATGATTGATATTTTAATTAATCACTTAGCCATATGTGTATATGTCTGACCAAATCAGTGATAAACTAGTTAATTTATGAGACTCTTGTTCCACCAGGAGTGACTGCCGGACCGAGGGTAAATTGATTGTTTGTGTATGTTGAGAAATGTGATCCATAGGGTATTAAATCATTGAGCAGAGGTGAAATGTTTAAATGTTGGTCAGATTCTGGATCACAGCATCCGGATTCGATCAGCTTTAGTGTATTTTTCCTATGTTCTAGATTTTGTTACATGGAGGGACAATTCTTATCATTACATAGTTTTTACTCAGGGTTCTGGCACACCAACTGGGGCATTTGAATATAAATCTGCATACCTGAGAGGGGATGTTGACATGGGTGTGTTTCCACATCACTTATTGTATGTGTGTAATTTTTTTTCCTGAGTTGTGACCACCACAACTTTTGAGTCTATTCGATTACTCCCAAGATCATGAGCATGTTAGCTATATATGTGTATGTGAATTTTTCATTCTGAACCGAATATATGTGGAGAAAAGGGATGTGCATATATGTGTATAATTTTTTTTTCCGAGTTCTGATGCCATAAATTTAGAACTTCGGATAGTATTCCCACACTCCCTTTTGATTGATATATGTAATTTTTTTTATCTCTCCAGATTCTAAGATTTCAGTTGTATAATCACTCATATACCCTGAGTAAAAGATTTTTTCCAAGTTCTAGCTTCAAAAAAAAAAAAAAGAGTAAAAGTTTGTTTTTGCTTTCTCAATATATATATATATATATATATATTAGTTTTTTGATCGAGTTCGTTAATTATTTCCATAACACTAAATTAGATGCTTGTGAGTGGAAAATATATGTATAGTTATTTGTTGTTTTTTGTTGCTCGATTCATTAATTATTTTCCACTACCTTGGATCGAATATATGTGGAAGTAAGAAATGTATATTTGTACAATTTTTTCTCTCGGATTATAAATGCCCAGATGTTAGATTTTGGTTATTGTTTTACACAACCATTAATTGAATGCATGTGGACAGAGAGAAAAGATAGGAAAGGGATATATATATACATATATATATATATGTACTAAATGTCTTTTTTTCAAAAAAAATATGTATTGATTTTTTTTTCGAGTTTTAATGTGTCTATATGGATTTTATAATGTAAACACGCACATACCTAAAAGATAATTTTGGTTTACATAAAAAAAAGTAAAACAGAAGAGTTTTTTTTAAAGATATATAAAGTTTATATATATATGTAGTAGAATTTTTTTTAACATGATTCTGGATATCCAAGCATAAGGTCCTTGATCTAGTTCACACACTGAATATACGTGTATGTGCGTGTAGAATTTTTTTTATTCATTCACTCATTAATACATATAGAATTTTTCGTCCAGGTTTGAATACTTTATTGGGGTATAGTAATCTATTTCATACACTGAGTTGGTCCATATCTTCACACTCTGTGTCAGTAATTATAAATATATGAAAATTTTCTAGAATTTTTAAATATGCCATAAATTTTGTTGTCTAAATATATGTATGTTTATAATATATTGACACAGGATAAATTATGTATTAATAAAAATGTTTTTTTTTTGTTTGGTTTCAAACTTTGTCAAATCGTCAATCTCGTTAGTCAAAGGTTAAAATTATAAAACAGTATGTGGATATAAAAATTATTTTCTCCCACACTCTATATATGTAAAATATTTTTATTTGATTGGCATATACTGGTGAGTTTCAAACGTATGATTTTTCTCTTTTGCTGGCACAGAGAAGATATATATATATATGCATAAGGCGATTGAAGTGAAATACTTCATTATTATAAGAGTGGTCTAATGAACAATTAAATATTTTTTTTTTGATATATGATGTGCATAAGCTTGATTTTACTTGCTCACTGATGACTGGTGCTCAGAAAAGACTATATCTATCTCATAATAAATGTTGTCATCAGGAGTGAGAATAGCCTATTAATGATAATAAAAATAATATAAAATAATTTGTCAATTGTCAATACAGAGTTTAACATAAATAAATAAAAACAAATAATATTTCCAAGTGCTTTTAACTCTTAAGAGTTTTTATCAAGGCAATGTAAACAATTCTATTTTCTCCTAGGTGATGAATCTATCATTTCATTGTATTGGCCAGGAACAGCTAATTGGAAAGCTGTTTAATTTTGAATTGTTTACATTGCCTTGATAAGGACTCATAAGAGTTGAAAGCGCTTGGAAATATTATTTGTTTTTTATTTATTTATATTAAAATCTGTATTAACAATTGATGAATTGTTATTTTATATTATTTTTATATTATATACAGAAGTATTATTTATTTATTTTTTTAATGATAATAAAGGAAATCTAATGTTTTTGTAATATTTTGAAAAGTTTTAATGAGTTGGATATAGACAATGGAAGGAGTTGGGCAAGATCAATAAATTATATTATTGTATGGGTACTCAAATAAAGTTAAAAATGGCATAATAATAATAATAATAATAATAATAATAATAATAATAATAATAATAATAATAATAATAATAATAATAATAATAATAATAATAATAATAATAATAATAATAATAATAATAATAATAATAATAATAATAAATTTTAATAATAAATCTTTATATTTTTTATTATTAGTTGAAACGATTGCACTTGGTAAGAATTAATTTCATTTTACTAAATATTGATTCATGAATTTTATATAGCTTATATTTTCTAATTTCTAGTATTATAATTTATGAACTATATATGTTAGGCAAAAACATTTAAAAACCATGTTGGGCATAACTATTGTAATTTAACTAAATTGTTGTGGTTAAGTACGACACTATATATATATATATATATATAATGGAGATAAAACAAGTTAGAATTAGGCTGAGGCTATTAGAGAGTTGGACCATAGGTAAAACCATTCCTGGAGGGGAAGAGTGGTGTGAGCCATATTTATATAATATTGTAAAACTTTTCTATTCATAATATAAAAGTAAGGATTCATAGGGACAATATAGCCAAAAAGAAGGGATTGTGAGACTGAGGAAGAAATAGGAGGGGGAAATGAGATAGAAGATGTGGAAGGAATGAACAAAAGCTTAGCGGAACAGGGGATAAGCTCTACTACATCTGACAAGTCTGGCAAAATGCTGTGTGAGAAGAGTGCAGTTGGAGATAGTAGTGTAGTAGGGGGACTGGTGCTGGAACATAAATCCAGTGGAAAGCATGATTCAGAGGAGGAAAGAGAAGAGGCGGGAATGCTTGAGCAAGATCCAAAAGAAAACTATGTGGAAAGCCCCGTATATTTTAAAAACCCCACCATGGTACAGCCGGTCATAAACACACCACCTGTCATGGATTCAAACTTCCTTGCCATGTTTTCCAAACTGCAAGATTGGTCAAAAGAAAAGTCCAAAGAAGAGTTATGGAAGTCAGAAGAGAGATATAATCAAAACCTAAAAACCATGTGCCAAGAAAATAACCAAAACATGAGGGCCATAAAGCAAAGTCTGGAAGCAAGAATTGTAGGAAGGTTACAAAATAACCAGAAGAAAGTGGAAGTCAAATATAGGGTGATAGAAGAAAGGCTGCAAGAAAGCTTGGAGGGATTGAGAATAGACTGTAGGCAAAATTTCCAAACTATCAAGGCCGAGGTTACCGATCTGTTAGAAGCTCATAAGGAAGAGTCAGGCAACACTATTCAGAAACTAGGAAGTGAATGCGAAACAACTAGGAAGATTGTTGAAAACCAGAAAGATTCATTAGGTGTAGTGGTAGAAAAAATTAAGAGCAAGCTGGAAAGAAAACTAACCACTGCCAAAGAAGAAATGAAGATAAATGGGAGACTATAAAAGAATTGCAGAGTGTGCAGGGAAATATTCTGAATGGCCTGCATGAACTCAAAGAAAACCTCACCCACGTTCAAACCCCTATAATACTGAAACAAGCTTGCCAAGGAGATCACATTAACCCTCCAATGGGACAGATCCAGACATCCCTGGAGGCCTTAGTTAGTCCAAAAGATAGTGATGACCTGGGTAGGGATATAGAAATGAGTAAGCCTAAAGAGCTGAGGGCTATAGAAGCCACATTACCCAAGATTGTGGAGACTGGGATTGTGAATGGGTCTCAGGGTTCTCCAATTATAGCTACAGGGAGATGTTGTGGCTTATTATATGAAATATCAGGCATCAGAGATTATTGTTGTAGGGAAGACAGAGGATAGAGAAGTGGGGTCCAGCCTCCAAAGTATAGGCAGGGCAATAGAAAATATTGTAATGGGAAATGGAACTATTAAAATAATTCCATTAAGTGAGGAAGAAATAGTGCCCATCATACCTGAAATTATGGAGCCTTTAAGAAGAGCAGAAAAGCTGGAAGCTGTATGTGATGGAACAGAAAGATTAAAAGTTGATTTAGAAATGATTGAAGAAAGAGAAAAACTGCTTTCAGAAATAATCACCAAAGTGGAATATATTCCAAAAAAAGAAATAGAAAATGTGGAGATATTAATTCCAGATAAATTACTAGGTGAAATTGTTGAACAAATAGAGCTTCACCAGGAAGAAAAAGTTACTGAGAAATGTCCATCTGAGCTAGGAATATTGAGTGGAGCTTAAAAATTTAATATCATTGATCTGGAGGTGGGTAACAGTAGTCCCACAGTGAGATGGAGTGTGGCATAGCTGGAACATGATTGTAGGATGGTATACCACTCTGGTCAGGGAGTCCTGAATATTATCGATAGACATCAAGTAAAATTTAAACCAGGCCACACATCCAAGAAATACCAACAGTTGGCAGTGTTGACAAATATGGTGGGCAGTTTGAAAAAGTAGGATTTCAGAGACCTTTATTGCTGATAGGGCAGATGTCCAGAGTCCTTAGAAATTAGGCAGAAGTTCAGACAGGAGCATAGGTTTATCCAAAGCAGTTATAGTAGGATAGATGTAAATCAGACTGTGGCTCCTGGTCTGGAGAAGTGTTGGTTTTGCTGTGAACCTTGGAGAAGCATTGGGAAACCATCTGGCTGGGCTAATTCATGGGTTAAACTCTCAACAGTGTTTAGAAAAAAACAATCAGATAAATCATCTGGGTTTCTTGTGTTTCTACTATTTGATGAATGGGATCAACCCGTGATCAAAATATCATATAACCAGCATATTGACTGAGGTAGAGATTGGTTTTCTGCTAAGATCAGATTTAAACCTAATATCACAAGAGTGATGCCAAGAAGAGAATTCTTCTATGTAAATAGGATATGGAAAGATAAGAGGGTTTTGAAAAGTAAGATGATGGTTGTAGTATTGTACCATCCTTCTAGACTAAAGCCAGATATCAAACAACCCCCAGATTCTCCCTAAACAATTATAAGTATATGGATCAAACTCCTACCTTTCCCCTGGTATATTAAACTAACCAACCCTGGGGTTTACTAACAACATTTAATCACTTTTACATTTGTTTTTTTGTATTACTTTAGAAATATAGTTTTTTATATATATAAATTTGTATTATCTAATTAGTTTAGGAAGTTTTTTTGGTTGTTTTATACATCTATTTCTAATCTAAGTTTCATTATCTTTGGTGTGCATGAGAGGAGTAGCTTAGAAAGGCATGGAATACATTAGGATATGTTATGATAGGGGTAGAGTTTTGAATTTAGTCATAGATGAAAACTAGGACTTGATCACTGATCATTAATAATTCAGATTAAGTAAAGGCATTTTTTATTTGTTTTTTTAAGTAAGTTTGAGGATATGAAATGGTCAGTTTCATCCACCTGCCTGTTTCACTTATTTTACCCACACATCTATCTATATACCAGGTTTAAACCTCTCAGAGTACCATGTAAATAACATTAAATTATTATATATGCCGAATCATGTATATATGCCAGGTTTAAACCTCTCAGAGTACCCATGTAAATAACATTAAATTATTATATATACAGAATCACATATATATATGCAAGTGGTATGTCTGTAATTTAATTGTATATGTATAGATTACAGATATGTATCCATTTTATAAATATTTCAAATTTAAGAAATATTTTAGTTTAAATTATTGTTATGTTATTGATAGATTTTACAGATATGTATATTCAATTTATAAATATTTCTAGTTTAAGAAATACATTTTGTAAATATTTCTAGTTTAAGAAATATTTTACTTTTATTATTTAGCAACTTTATTGTTGTATTATTGAAATCACATACGTATATTTCCTGTTATTCTTCATTTATTCTGCCACTTATGATTATAAAATAGTCTTCTACTAATTGTGAAGGCAATTTTGTCAAATTAACATTTGATATTGTAAACAGATTTTAAAGTAGGTCAAGCATTTGGTCTTAAACTAGCATGGATATTATTTGGTAAATATAAAATGTTAACAACAAAATTGGCAGAAAAACAAAATCTAAAATACTTTGTTATAACTAAAATTGTTTTACTAAAAAAAATAAATGAGTTTTTCTACTGGTTGTAATTATGAAATGTTTTGCTAAAATAAATAAATGAACTTTTCAGCTACATTCAAGCTCGTAAAAAATTAACAGGTGGACAGAGTTTAAATGGTATAAATACTTAGTTTTATTAACAATGAAGATCATATATATATTAAGTAATTTGTAAGCAGAAATCACGTCAGTTTCACCTTAAAATGATTGAGTAGGAAGGCGCTAGAATCAACGCTCTACCCGTGGTCAATGGGAGACTTTGGTCCAATGAAATATAATGCCTAAAATATAATGCTGTACACCAGCCAAGCAAACTCCATTAACTTTCAATCATCATTAAGTGTCAACTTATTATCTTCTCATGTGCTTCAAAACTAACTGCAATGGAAATCAACTGAATGGTAAATTTTCACTCAGAGCTCTGTTAATAAACTGTGACTTTTGTTTTTTTTTCTTTTACAAGCTAGCTATTTATTAAATCTGCTTTTCCCAAACACCTTTACTAAAATCTACAAAAAAAGATTGTTAAATGCTAAATCATACCGGATTGTAAAATGCTAAATCTTGCCTGATTGTAAAACTTCAATTCTCTTTTAAAATGTAAAATTTGAATTCTCTTTTAAAATGTATAACTTTAATAATCTATTTTAAATGTATAATTTTCTGCGGTCTTTTTATGCCTATTTTTAAAATCTACTCAATTTATTCTATGATTTTATCATTTTAATATTATATATATTTAATATGCCAAATGAGTTAAAACCGCAAATATTTATAAATATAATTTTAGCTTATCGATTTGTGTAGATAATTGCAAATCTTCACTATAATAAATATTAAATAATTGAATTATTATTCTTCATTCTCACTCACTGTTTCAATATCATATTATTATTTTACTGATTAAGATTTGGGTATAATTATTACAATAATCAGTTATCTAGTTATTTTATGTTGTTTGTTTAATTTTAGTTATGAGTTATAACTATTTATATATGTAACTCACCCATCATCGGAACTAGCCACAGCGATATTCTCAAAACATATTTTAATGTTTTATTCGTAATCACCTCACAAATATGCTTAGCCCTGTTTAGATTTATATATGTTGAGATGCAGGTGATAATATTAAACTAGGTTACTAATTAATTTACTTCCTAAATAGTATATTTAAAATACTAAATTTGAGAACTGGATTGTATAGGTATGCAAATGAATGCTATCTAATTTTAAGGCATGGTAATATAAGTTTATGCAATTGCAGGATATATATGTATAAGTTGTGGATGTGTCCTTACAAAGTATGCAATGTACACTTATCAGCTTGCTGCATGATTCTTGATGACATGCTGGTGGAGGCCACCCTCATCCAGTTTAGTTCAGGTTCAAGCACACTTTAGAACTAGGGTACAAGGACCTAGATGATTCATAATGCTTATCTGACTGTCTGAACTGCTAATGTTCTTATTCATAGCAAGTTGAGCAGTCTTAGGGCAATACGAGTCTTTGGAGACTGAAGCCTGTGAATAATGACCCAATCACACTTTTTTTCTTAATTAATATTTCAATATGTGCCCTAGAGAATATAGGTAAACCTATCATAAACCGGTTTTATCTCCTTTTATATTAAATACTTATCTAGCATTAGCATACATAGTAATCTAGGTTAACACGCCAACCTGTGTATCTCTAAGCATAATTACATGCTCGAATTAATTTTATATTGATAAACGCCAAAGGAGTGCTATTATAGTTAGTTATATAACTTTGAGTGTAAAGTACCATATGATCTGGCAGACTACAAAAGAACTAAAAATTTGGAATATTAATAAAGATAGGCATAAACTCCAATACCGCACCATGCTTTATTAAATAATTATAGTGAGATATGTAACATTAATCTCATTAGTTATATATGCCTGCAAGCATATTATCTCACATTCCCATCACTTATATTTGTATGTTTTGATTTATTATTTGATGTTGTTTCATTAAAATAATATTTGAAATCATAACTTGTTTCCATAATTTTATTGTCCATAAGTTCATCTTATCCAGCCCTAGTTTAATTTGCACATACATCATTTTATCTATAGATAGATTATTCTATTATATTTTATAAGCAATCATTGATATTTTAATTAAACACTTAGCCATATGTGTATATGTCTGACCAAATCAGTGATAAACTAGTTAATTTATGAGTCTCTTGTTCCACTGGGAGTGACTTCCAGGCGGATGGTAAACTTATTGTCTGTGTACACTGAGGAATGTTATCAATATGGTATTAAATCATTGAGCAAAGGTGAAAGAGTTGAATGTTGGTCGGATTCTGGATCACAGCATCCAGATTCGATCAGCTTTAGTGTATTTTGCCTATGTTCTAGATTTTGTTACATGGACAGACAATTCTTACCATTACACACACACACACACACATATATATGGAGGGACAATTCTTACCATTACATATATATATATATATATATTAACATAACAATTTTGCTTTTGTTGGAATTTTAATGTTTTTCAAATTAGCGATTGCAGCACCTCTATAACCATCTTTCTACCCTTTATCACTCAGTAGAAGCATTGTGCAATCAAATCAAAATATTTGGTACATTAATATTTAAAATTTTTTAACACAATGAATCCATAAAATATGTCTCTTATATGGGCTACCTGTAAGAATCTTCATATATATATATATATAAATTCTAAGAATCTTCATATATATATATATATAAATTCTAATATTTTCACGGATAAAATATGTCATATTAGTATTACTATTAGTGCAATATTACGTGTAGTTAAAAAAAAGCTAAATGCTGATGTTTCAGTACAATATCAAGTACCTTCATCAGAGCATTCTCTTTCTAAAATTATAATAAGAAAGCACATGAAATTTAAAATCATTTTTATTGTTTTCTTTTTCCTTATATATTGGTTGAGAAGTTTTAAAATTTATTTTCTCTTCCAATAGCTTCTTCCAAATGTTGTTAATCTTCTTTAATTCACATCTTTCACTTATGCTCTTGGGCCTTTTAAAAATCTCCATAGCATCTCTTAGCAAAAAATGATTTTAAGTCTCACATGCATTCTTATTATAATTTGAAAAAGAGAATGCTTTGAGGAAGGTACTTGATATTGTACTGAAACTTCAGCATTTAGCTTTTTTTTAACTACACGTAATATTGCACTAATAGTAATACTAATATATATATATATATATATATATATATATATATATATAGTATATACTATATATATATATATATGTGTGTGTGTGTGTGTGTGTTCATATGTAAATTTCTGGTAGTATCTATGCAATAAAAATATAATAGCTAAATAGCTAATATATCAGAGCAATAACAAAGACTTTTCTCATAGCTTCTTCTTCTTGATAAAGGAGAAGCACTGAGAGAACTACTTGTTATTGTACTTAAACATCAGCTATTTAGCTTTTTTTTCCTTACATGGAAACTCTTGGAAATAATATTATGAATTCATCTTTTATCTATTCGTATATTAGAAGTAATATATATATATATATATATATATATATATCTATATATATATATATATATATATATATAATTACCATGAAAATCCATAGTATGCAATGTATTCAGTTTCAATGTTAATTCCTGGCCAATTGTAGTTATATAATTGTTATTCAATGTCAGAACTTCTAATCGTTTTAAATATTTAAAAGTATTATCTGGAATAATTTCAATTCTATTTGAATCTAAGTACAATTCCTTTAGATAATGTATATGGTAAAATACTTCATATGATATTTGGGAAAGAGATGTGTTTCTTATAATTAATTTTTGCAAATATGGAGTATCAATTCCCTCAAAAGCATCTTTGTTAATATCCTTCATAGCATAACCTAGAATAGTGATTGCTGCAACTCTAAGTTCGCCAAATGCTTTTTCAGGAAGATAGGTCAAATCTTTAGAGAAAAGATCAAAACCTCGTAGGTAGTACATCTTCTGAGGAATGTGAAGATATCTTTTAATATATGTTGTTGAATTTACATAGCAGTGAGCCCAAGATGAAATACAATCACAATACATGATACCATCTATACCAAGTGGCCAAGGGCATTCCTGGACGAATGTTATATTGTTGCCCAAACATAAAGAAATGCCAAATATATATACAAAATAAATAGTCTTCATAATTATCTAAAAATAATATATATTACTCTGGTTAGATATTAAAACTATATATATATATATATATATATATATAATATCTAACCATATATATATATATATAGTATATATATATAGATAGATAGATAGATAGATAGATAGATAGATAGATAGATAGATAGATAGATAGATAGATAGATAGATAGATAGTGAGATAGCTGATTCATCAAACAACATTCATGTTTGAAAAATGAATAAATTGTTTAGTACATAAGTTCTATATAAAAATGCTACTCTTGCCACAAATACTCCAATAATTTACACCCAAACTGTTATCTTAATAAGTTATTATTAATCCCCTTTTACTTTCATCTCCTGTGCAGTTACATGTGAATGTTTAATATTTAAAATAGATTGGTATATTTTTATTCATGAGAGAGACAAAAAGATGGAAAAAAGAAGGTAGAGAGAGAGAGAAAGAAAGAAATTATAACTCATGCCAAATAATTTTTAATATATATTATAACCGGACCCTACAACTCTTTTATTACCTTGATTGTAACAATTTCCTGATAAGCATGTTACAGGAAGTAATTATTGATTGGTATTCCCAAATGCAGATGTTATGCCCTTTTACAATATTTCCTGCTCATCAGAGGATGTAGCACCACAGAGACTGGAAGCATCTAGAAATTTATGTGTTTGGTTTTCCAAGCGGTGCCACTGGAATTCCATCTCACTACAACCAGACTTACCTAGGTCTAGTTATGCCAGACATAGATCAGGAGGCATGAGATTCTTGTGAGTGAATGCAATGAATGATAAGTGATGCAAAAACATTAAACTCAAACAACTGGATAACAAAAATTAATTTTAAGTAATAACAATTTTATTTAACAACAATTTATTTGCAAGTTTTTCAATTAGTTTTTTTTATATCCATGTGACAATTTACTTTCTGTTCATTTATGAAAAAGTTAGAAGCACTTTATTTATCAATAGTTCATTTGCAACTCCTTCTAATAAAGTTCATCCTTCATTTCAAATGAAGGCTTCATTTCAAATGAAGGCTCATTTTAGTTTATCTTGGGTAAACAATTCAAAGGTCTTTTATCAAGTAGACACCTACCAATACAACATGAATATTTTTAACTATTTGTTCCATATCTATATATCCCTTTTAGGTAGGTAAATAGGTGACATGAGCAATCCCAGATTTGTGAAGCTGCTATAAATCAGTCAAGTGCAAATGAACAGTTGTGTGCATAAGTTTCATTAATTTGTTACTATACAATCAATATGCATGTAAGCATTTCATAATTCCTATAGTACTTCATTATTTTTAAATTTATCATTGGTAGTTAAACTGATAATGTAAGCCATTCCCTGTTTGTGGACAATTCATAATCTAGTTAAGTATAAAAGTGCATTTATATGCATAAGTTACATTATTTTATTTATATACAATCAATATGAATGTAAGCTATTGTAATCTTTATTTAGTTATTCTAATATATAGCATAAATATTGTTGTTTGGTATGCCACAGACGTATGTTTCTGCATATAAGTTGATCAGCTGTTTCATTTATAATTTATCACTAATAAAATATATTTTTGCATAGCTAGATTTATTCATAATTTTCTTTAAGAAAGACATTTTGTTTTGTCTTTTATAAATACATATAAGTATTAAATAAAATGCCTTTTGATTTTATATATTTTTAGTATTTATAATTTATCACTAATAAAATGTATTTTCACATACCTATATTTATTCATAATTTTCTTTTATTTTCTAAGAAAGACATTTTTTTTGTCTTTTATAAACGCACATAAGTATTGAATATTTAATGAAATTGTTACCTTCATTTTATCCAGTTTATTTTTTCATATCAATGATGCTACTGCATTTAAAAAGGGGTCATTGTATTTAAGCTGAATGACATTATTTAATTTCCATGATGTTCACCCAGGCAAATTTTGCAGAACCATCACCTTGGATGAAGAGAGGAAGCTGTTACAAATTAGACTTTCATCATTATGGTTTTTTATTAAGATTTTTTTTTCATCATCAACAGTGGCTGTAAATGTTATATTCCAAGGTGATAAAAATCAGCTATCAAAGTTAAGTAACACATAAATCACAATTTTAACTTTTAACTCTTCCTTACAGTTATGTAACACTTAAGCAATAATTTTAACTTTTTAACTCTTCACTTTTCTTACTTCTTTAACAGTCCTTAATTTTTTTTAAAAGATCTCTTTAAAATCTTATTTAAAATCTTTTAAAATCTTTTTTTAAAATCTGTTTAAAGTCTTTTTAAAAATCTTTTTTAAAATCTGCTCTGAACTGCAAAACTCAACTATTTATATTCTGATATCTGGATTTATTCGGCAGTACTCCAACTATATCTGATTTGTTACACAGCTCTCATTTAAGCCTGAGTGTTTTTCTCTTCTTAAGGATTGGTCACTACTTTTCATGGGACAGAAAAGGAATCATGAGGATTAAGCCATGTTTTCCAATTTGATACTTTGCCTCAAGCAAATATTATACTTTGCATGACAACATTGTTTCAAAAATTAAAATGCACTATTTTAATAAATGCCAATTTTTATTTATATTGTAATTTAAAATTATAAAATCAATAATGAAGGTTTTTTTTCTCAATTATAGAAAATAATAATTTTCTTTCTTAGCTTGATGAATCTTAACCATTTTTTTAATTGCAGATTTAAAAGTATTTCTTTTCTTTTTTCTTTTTTAACAACAAATAATGCTAGTCTTTTTAATTGGGAGGGGATCTTAAGAATATATACATGGAACAGTATATCTGTTTCATTACCCCCCCATCAAATTTTGGGATGAAATCACCTGGAAGTACAATTTTATTCCACATAATATACACATCATTTCTCATTACCGAATCTCTACTGGTTTTAGGTTTGCTGATGAAATGGGTAAGATGATCCAGAAAATTAAATACATGAACCTTAGCCCCCAATGCTAGAATAAGCAGATGGCCAAGCATAAACTCTCAGTACACACTGCCCCATGATGTCATGAGAAAATATTTATTTTTAAGCACTACCTCTTTTGTAGCTAGAGGGATCATCCAACTAAGAGTAGAAGCCAGAAATAAAATTTTGCACTGAGCCAAACCCTGCTCAGCTTCTGTGAGTCTAAGGGGCTTATTCATTTGGTCTATTCATGAGACTAAGGCTTATTCATGAGACCTATATATACACACACCATGGGACTACTCTAGGAGCTCAACATCCAGGTATGGATAGTGCCAAACATACACTTCATAGCATCATAACACAATGCATCCAAGCAGTTCTGCTCAGTCATTCACAGACCCTGACATGAAAAATACAAATTCATGCATCACTACATCCCACTCACACACTTCTTCCATTTATATTCTTTATTTTATTGTTCTGAATTGAAACTACAATCTGGCTTAGGAGACTGATGATCATGATCAGTTCTCTTATGACATCTTTCTTTGTTTTGATGTGATGGTATTCTATTTTGTCCTATTTCTGGGCATTTTTTAGGACATACATCATCATGGTGGCTTGCATTTCTAGCCATACTTTTCTGCAAGTTAACACGACTATTTGATCTTTTTATAACCCAGGTTTGGTATGGGCTATGCATATTGCTTGTTGAATATCAAGATTTTTCCATGGTAGTATCCCATTTCTTTGATGATGATACCATGGTTGTGGGTCATAGGTGATATATTTTCAAGGATGCTTTTTTCTTTTGTTTCTGATGGCTCATATTCTACGCCCATCATCTCTTCTATAGGGATGTTTGTGTTGTGGTTGCTTTGCTCCCCCTTCCTTGGTTGCTGATATTCCACAGCTATCATATTCTGTTAATAGTTTAGAATCCTGCTCAATAAATCATTGATCATTCCCAATTAGCCTTCTTTCTACATAACCTGGGAAGCTGTGCCATATCAATCTAATAATCTGGAGTTCAGATAGAGAGTCAGATGTCAAGGCTCTTCACCTGGCCACCTGTCTTCTAAAAAAGGGTGTATAAGGCTCTACAGGTGAACATTTCACCTGGGACACCTTATGTTTAATCCCCTCCTGATAAAGATCACTCCAGTAACAGCTCATTAGTTCTGCTTTAAAATCATCAAAATTTATAATTTTTGTAAACAGTGAATCCCACCATGCTTGTGCTGCACCTTGGATATGACTACATGCCATTGCTAGTTTTGCCTCTTCTGTCAATACATTAATACTAAAGTACCTCTCCCAATTTTACATATTCTATAGGTGCTTCTTTACAGCTCTCTGAAAAAGTTCTGATTTTTAAGAATTGATTTACAATTTCAGACATCTGGTTAGTTATAGAGACATCATGACTAACTTGATAATTCTTTTTTTGACTTTCTATTGGGACTGTTTCTGCCTTTCCTTATTTAGGCAATATATTGCTATTTTTATTTCTTTCATCTGGGTTGTCAATATATCCACATTCTCCTGCAGGGATTCTTGGATTCTAATTATTTTTGTATCCATGGCCTCAAATATCTGGATCATTTTGATTTGTTGCTTTATTAGTGAGCCTTTTACTTCATCCATCACTTCCTCCTTAATTTTTAATATTTTGGTAGTCATTTCTTTTATTAACTGGTTGAATTTTTCATTTTGGCTTTTGGTTATTTGTTTGATATGTTCTTTTAATTTTCTTTTGTTTTCTTCTCACTGTTTTCTTTGTTCTTTTTTCTCTTCCTCTCTTTTCTTCTTGTCTTCTTCTCTCTGTTCACTATTCTCTTTTTATCTTTCTTTCTTTTCTTGTTGTCTTCTTTTCCATGTTCCTCTCTTTTCTTGTTATTTTCTTTTATACTTTCCATTAACGTGGCTAACATGAATGTTTCCCCTGTTTTTGCGACTGCTTTTGATTGTCTGCTTTGTCTTCTTGTTTATCTTCTTTCACAGGAAGATTTTCTATACTTTCTGCATTTATCATATTTTTTGTTTTTAATCTAGTTATCATCAATATTTTTTTAAAATTTTATTTGTTCTTTTTTATTTCTATTTTTATAAACTTCTCTATCCATCCACACCATGATTTAACTCCAAGTCCTTGTTATGCCTATTCATCATTTATGCCATTCATTTTTATTTACTCTTTTAAAATTTTATTTTTCCACCCTTTTTGAATAAATCACATCACTGCATCACATACACTTTCACATCACGGAATTGTGATTTGCTTATGCTATTTCCATTTCTTCATTACTCATTTTTAGAATTTTTATGCCTGTGGATAGGTTAGCTAGATCAGGCCTCATAGTAGGGTAAAAAATGTAACTGGACGCATCCAACCTCTTTATTATGTTGGTTGAAACAATTTTCTGCTAAGCATGTTGCAGGAATGAACTATCGATTGGTATTTTCCAATGTTGATGTTATCTCCCCTTACAACAATATTTCCTGCTCATCAGAGTATGTAGGACCATAGAAACTGGAAGCATCTAGAAATTTCTGTTTGGTTTTTTAAACACTGCCACTAGACTTCTATTTCACTACAACCTGACTTACCTAAATCTAATTATGCCAGACATAGCTCAGAAGGCATGAGATTGTCATGAATGAATACAATGAATGATAAGTGATGCAAAAAATAGAACTGAACAACGGGATAACTAAAATTAATTTTAAGTAACAACAATTTTATTTAACAACAAGTAATTTGCAAGTTCTTATAATAAAGTTTCTTTATATCCATGTGATGATTCACATTGAGTTCATTTATGAAAAGGTTTAGAAGTACTTTATTGATCAATAGTTCATTTGAAATTCCTTCTAATAAAGTTCACCTTTCATTTCAAATGAAGACTCATTTTAGATTATCTGGGTGAAGAATTCAAAGGGTCTTTTAACAAATAGATGTCTACCAAATACTGCATGAATATTTTTAACTATTTGTTCCATATCTGTATATTCTTTTTAGGTAGGTAAATAGGTAACATGAGCAATTACAGATTTGTGAAGCTTTTATGATTCAGACAAGGATAAATGTACATTTGTGTGCATAAGTTTCATTATTTTGTTCATATGCAGGCAATATGCATGTAAGCATTTATTACTGTAGTACTTCATTATTTTTAAATTTGTCACGGTTAAGTAAATCAATAATGTAAAACAAATTCCATGTTTGTGGAATATTCATAATCCAGTCATGTATAATAGTGCATTTATGTGCATAAGTTTCATTATTTTATTTATATACAATCAATGTGCATGTAAGCATTTGTAATCTTTATTTAGTTATTCTAATATATAAAATAAATATTGTTATTTGGTCTGCCATAGACATATGTTTCTGCATATAAGTTGATCAGCAGTTTCATTTATAATTTGTCACTAATAAAACTTATTTTTACATAGCTACATTTATTCAAAATTTTTTTAAGAAAGATATTTTGTTTTGTCATTTATAAACACATAAAAGTATTAAATAAAATGCCCTTTGATTATAAATATCATTAGTATTTATAATTTATCACTAATAAAACATATTTTCACATAGCTATATTTATTCATAAATTTCTTTTCTTTTATAAGAATGACATTTTGTTTTGTCTTTTATAAACACACATAAGTATTGAATATTTTATGAAATTGTTACATTCATTTTAACCAGTTTATTGCTTCATATCCACGATGCTAATGCATTCAATAAGAGTCATTGTATTTAAACTGAATGCCATTACTTACTTTCCATGATGTTCAACCAGGCAAATCTGGAAGAATCATGGTTTTGAATGAAGAGAGGAAGCTATTACTGATTATCTTTCCATCATTATGTTTTTCTTATTAAGATTTTTTTTTCATCATCAACAGTGGCAGTAAAGGTTAGAAAAAAATAATTAAATACTATATGGATTATAAATGCTTACCTGCATGTTGGTATTATGTAAAGAAAGTAATGAAACTTATGCACATAAATGCACATTTTAACTGACTGGCTATAATAGTCAACAAACCAAGAATTGCTCACATTACCTGTTTTGATAAATTAAATAAAATAATGAAGTACTATAAAAATTACAAATGCGTACATGCATCTTGATTGTATACAAAGAAAATAATGAAACTTATGAGCACAGATGTACATTGATACTTGATTGAATTATAGAAATGTTACACATCTGGAATAGCTCATCTTACCTATTTACCTATCTAAAAAGAATGTACAGATATGGAATAAAGAGTTAAAAAATATTTATGCAGTATTGGTAGACGTCTACCTGATAAAAGACCCTTTGAATGGAATAAAGAGTTAAAAAATATTTGTGCAGTATTGGTAGACGTCTACCTGATAAAAGACCCTTTGAATTATTTACCTAATATAAATCAAAATGAGCCTTCATTTGAAATGAAGGATGAACTTTATTAGAATGACTTGTAAATGAACTATTGATCATTAAACTGCTTTTAACCTTTTCATAAATGAACTGAAAATGAGACATCACATGGATAATAATGAACTTTATTAGAAGGACTTGTAAATTAATTTGTTAAATAAAATTGTTGTTACTTAAAATTAATTTTAGTTATCCAGTGGTTCAAATTTATATTTTTTATTGCATCCCTTGTCATTCAGTGCACTTTTTCATGAGAATCTCATGTCTCCTGAGCTATGCCTGGCATAACTAGACCTAAGCAAGTCAGGTTGTAGTGAGATGGAACTATAGTGGCACTGTTTGGAAAACCAAACACAGAAATGTCAAGATGCTTCCAGTATCTATGGTAATACATCCTCTGAGGAGCAGGAATTATTGTTGTAAGGAGGGGGGTAATAACTGAATTGGGGAATGCCAATCGATAGTTCCTTCCTGCAACATGCTCATCAGGAAATTGTTACAAACGAGGTAATAAAGGGGTTGTATGGAAGTCTGGTTACAATATAAATATATATAAAATAATAATAATAATAATAATAATAATAATAATAATAATAATAATAATAATAATAATAATAATAATAATAATAATAATAATAATAATAATAATAATAATAATAATAATAATAATAATAATAATAATAATAATAATAATAATAATAAATTGGTGATTGATGAGAATGATGTTATTGCTTCATTGGATGTAACAGAAATGTATGGATCTATTGACATAAAGAATTCCATAAAAATAATTGAACATGCATTAAAAAGTAAAAGTATTTGTAAATATATGATAAAGTTTATTGTTGATCCTTTAACATTTTTAATGGTAACATTGTGGCATCATTTGAAGGTCAATATTATAAAATGTCTAAAGGTTGGCCTATGGGTCTGCCTGTAGTTGCACAAGTTTGCAATTTTGTTTTATGTACACATGAGAGTAGTATTTTAAATATGTGTCCTTTTGGAGATATTAAAGTTTTCAAAAGATACATGAATGATGTTTATGTTTGTGCAAATAATAATACTATAAATTTGCTTGTAGATGAATTAAATAAGTTAAATGGCTTGAAATGGACTATTGAAAAGAACAGGACAAAAATATGAAATATTTATATTTAATTATTACAAGAGATGATACTATATTAAATTATAAATTAATAATTAAGCCACTGCAAAAAATGGGATATATAAATTGTAAATCAAAAGTACCAATGATGCATAAGATGACAAGTTTTTGATCTTTTTTGTTTTGGAATGAAAAATTATGTCATTACCAAAGTGATAAACTGAAAAATATTGAAATATTTGCCAAGAAATTACTTGATGTTGGTTATAAAATGGAACAAATAAACAATACTTTATGTCAATTTAAAAAAAAGTTCTA
Organism: Epiperipatus broadwayi; assembly: GCA_028023455.1. Lineage (NCBI taxonomy): Eukaryota > Metazoa > Onychophora > Udeonychophora > Euonychophora > Peripatidae > Epiperipatus > Epiperipatus broadwayi. The sequence goes on along the minus strand of JAQFVV010007002.1, from coordinate 46,741 downwards.
ATAATTTAAAGGAAATGAAGATTAACAGTATACAATATATATCTATTCCATTTATTTCAAATCCACAAGTGAAATTATATATATATATATATATATATATATATAAAATTTCATGGACACACACATATATATATATATATATATATATATGTGTGTGTGTGTGTGTGTGTAATGTTTCATTCTATGTTCCAAATAATATTAATAAATTGGTCAATAATTCTAAGTATGTCATACCTGCCAAGCAGAAAAGTAATGTCATATATAAAATTTTTTGTGATTGTATGCTATCATATGTAGGTGGATCTATGTGCACTATTGAGAAGAGATTGAAGGAGCATGAATTGTTATATAAACGTGCAAAAAGCAAAAATAATGGTGATTTAATTTCTTTTTCAGTTTTCTTTGATCATGAAAAAACATGTAAATATAAATTGAAATTTGAGTTTGAAAATTCTTCATAAAGAAAGAAACCATAATAAATGAAAAATTAAGGAGGCAATTTTTATAAATAGAAATAAAATGCATTTAATAAATAGGCAATCTACTAACATTAATATACAAGATTCCTGGAATTTGAATTGATGACATTGAATGGCAGTTGAGGCACGTTCAAGAAATCAACTGAAAATACTTCTGCGAATTTAAGAATTGTTTATAATAGTTTGTTACCGTATATTATTATTATTATTATTATTATTATTATTATTATTATTATTATTATTATTATTATTATTATTATTATTATTATTATTATTATTATTATTATTATTATTATTATTATTATTATTATTATTATTATTATTATTATTATTATTATTATTTTGTTTTAATTAACGGACATTTTATTTTTATATTACATATATTGAATACAATGGATTTAAGTAATTTTAAGAAACGTTGGATCATTAAGGAATGGCGGAGGCAATGTAAAAGAATTATTAAGTTGACATAATATTATTATTATTATTATTACTATTTTGTTTTAATTAACGGACATTTTATTTTTATATTAAGGAATGGCGGAGGCAATGTAAAAGAATTATTAAGTTGACATGCAAACTTCGTTTTTTCAAAAACTGTAAAGTTTTTCAGGTTTTCCCAAAATGTTGTAAAATAAAGTTGAATAGCTGTATAAATTTAATACCGAGATGTATGGATAAATTGAAATTAGCCATTTTAAATAATATTATTAAAAAGTGTAAAAAAGGAACTTTATGATATTTGAAAGCAATTGAACATTTAATAATTTTAAATGAATGGTGTGCTTGGAACGAATATAAAATTGTTTGTGAATATGGATTTAAATTAATTGAACTTAAATTATATAATAAATTTGAGAAAAAAATTTTTTATTTAATAAGCGGTATCCACAAGCTTATAACAAGTTAAACTTTGTTAATTTATCAAATAATAAGATACATTTGATTCAGAAATATGTTTTAAGTCACGGAGCTAAATAGGTCAGTGGAAATTGGAATGTTTATAATTTGGAACTAATTGCAGCTGCTCAAAATTCATTTGATATGTTTCCTGGTAATGATATTTTGGCTGACAATATCATTAAGAAAATTAATTGTAATAAATTTAATACAATATCTTATGATAAATCATGGGAATTGGCTATTTTGGAATTTAAATGGAGATTGAAGAATGATAACATTATTTGTTTGAAAGAGGACAAGGGGTTGCTTATGTGCTTGTTGACAAAATGTCAATATAGTGATAAAGTTAAAATGCAATGGATAAACATTGGTTTCTTTTTGATTGAAGATTATAGTATGGAGGGTCAAAGAATAAAATTTATTAACAATATTTTCAAAAGTGCTAAAAATAAAGTTTTAAGTAATAATGTATACTATATGATGTATCCTTCTTGTGCTATATGTCCTTGTAATTTTGCAAATATAAAATTATGTAAAGACGGTAATCCTTTGCGAGTTGATAGATTTTGGCGGTTCATTTATGTATCAGTCTTCTAAATATATTGATAAACTTTTACAAGATTTTTTAGGATTTGGAGAAAATACTATTGTTTCATTTGACTTTGTAAATAATATTAAAAATTTGGTGATTGATGAGAATGATGTTATTGTGCTTCATTGGATGTAACAGAAATGTATTAATCTTTTGACAAAATGAATTCCATAAAAATAATTGAACATGCATTAAAAAGTAAAAGTATTTGTAAATATATTATAAAATTTATTGTTTATTTTTTAACAATTTTAATAATAACATCGTAGCATCTTTTGAAGGTCAATATTATAAAATGTCTAAAGGTTGGCCTATGGGTCTGCCTGTAGTTGCACAAATTTGTAATTTTGTTTTATGTACATATGAGAGTAGTGTTTTAAATATGTGTACTTTTGGAGATATTCAAATTTACAAAAGATATGGGGGTGATGTTTTTTGTTTGTGCAAATAATAATACTATAAATTTGCTTGTAGATGAATTAAATAAGTTAAATGGTTTGAAATGGTCTATTGAAAAGGAACAGGACAAAAATATTAAATATTTAGATTTAATTATTACAAGAGATAATACTATATTAAATTATAAATTAATAATTAAGTCACTGCAAAAAAGGGGATATATAAATTGTAAATCAAAAATACCAATAATGCATAAGATGGCAAGTTTTAGATTTTTTTTTGTTTTGGAATGAAAAATTATGTCATTACCAAAGTGATAAACTGAAAACTATTGAGATATTTGCCAATTAATTGCTTGATGTTGGTTATAAAATGGAACAAATAAGCAATACTTTATGTCAATTTACAAAAAAAGTATAATAATTTAAAAGAAATGAAGATTAATAATAAACAATGGATATCTCTTCCATTTATTTCAAATCCACAAGTGAAATTTTCTAGGGATATATATATATAAGGATGTGTGTAATGTTTTATTCTACATTCCAAACAATATTAATAAATTAGTGAATAATTCTAAGGACATCATACCTGTCAAGCAGAAAAGTAATTTCATATATCATTTTTTTTGTGATTGTATGCTATCATATATAGGTGAATCTAGGTGCACTATTGAGAAGAGATTGAGGGAGCATGAATTGTTATATAAACATGCAAAAAGTAAAAATAATGGTGATTTAATTTCTCCTTAAGTTTTCTTCGATCATAAAAAAACATGTAAAATATAAATTTAAATTTAATTTTGAAAATGTGAAAATTCTTCATGAAGAGAGAAACCATAATAAACATAAAATTAAGGAGGCAATTTTATAAATAGAAATAAAATGTATTTAATAAATAGGCAATCTGCTAACATTAAATACGAGATTTCTGGAATTTGAATTCATGACATTTGCTTTGTGCTTTGTTTTCTTTTTGAATTTTAATGGCAGATGAGGCAGGTTTAAGAAATCAACCGTAATTACTTCTGTGAATTTAAGGATTGTTTATAATTGTTTGTTACTGTTATTATTATTATTATTATTATTATTATTATTATTATTATTATTATTATTATTATTATTATTATTATTATTATTATTATTATTATTATTATTATTATTATTATTATTATTATTATTATTATTATTATTATTATTATTATTATTATTATTATTATTATTATTATTATTATTATTGTAATTACAATTTTGTTTTAATTAATGGACATTTTCTTTATATATATATATATATTGTAACCTCTGCTTTCTTCACCTATATCACTTGATGTACAAATAAATGCCCAGGCACCAATTCTATACAAGATAAAATAAATTTATAACTGAAATTGCCTTTTCTACTTATTGATAAGACTTTTATGCTGCTATTACTTTATAGTTTAGCTCAGTAGGGGTTATAGGGTATGATAGTCATATAGCATGCAAATAGGGATGATAGAAACATTTATAAATTACAATTCTATAATGTTAATTTAACTATATTATAAGAATCTATTAAGTAATAAGGGTTACTATGAAATTGATAACCATTACAATAACTAAAGTATAAACAATGATGAGGATCGGGTACCTTTTTTCCCTACATTTTTTTTGACACTGCAAAACTCTGGACTGTTTAAATAAATGACCTATACTGGCAAATCTATAAATTCTATAATTATGTTGAACATATTTGTGTGTGGAAATGGATAATCGAACATACATAATAAAACAATTCAGAGAGGATCTTATTTCAGCAAAAACATTTATTATATAAATAAATCATTTTACAACACATCAATAATGATTTTAACATTTCCGTTATATTAACACAAACTTCGTTAATAACATTAGATTATCTAATTTTGTACACTTAATATTTGAAGATGCTTTCTCGTATTCAGTATCTTAATTACACTTATCATTCTATTTGCTTATTTGCTAACAGTAACAATAAAAAATTATACATTTACATTCTCATGTTAATACATCTATTTTCACTTATGCTCTTAAAAAGCTAAGACAAACAGTACCAAATAATCAACTGATGCTATAAATTACTTCTGAATATCTGTAGGTTAATATTTGTTATATAAATCTAAATGACAGTTTTATTATTATTTTCCTTTTCATTAGATAAAGTAAAATTTCCTCATTTAAGACTACATTCATACAGGAGGATGAATTGATAATAATGATAATAAATGAGATATTGATAATATATTTGATATGATTTAACAATTATTTATAAATAATAATTTTAGTGATGGTCTTCCTCAATATTTCTTTGTTTACCAAATTTTCGAGTGTGTGCGCCTATATTAAATCACAAATACAACGCTTTTATAAATCATAATTTCCATTAGTTTACTTGCGGAACGGATGGTGCAATAAGTTAATCATTAAATTAATGATTTTATTTAAAACGTATTATAAAAAATCCATAAAACATTTATCTGATATAATCACCATACATTCCTTAATGATAATTATACCAAAATAAAAAAGGAGAGAGACGTAACAATAACCAATATTCACATATACACGAATGAGGGTTAATTAAGACTCCAAATTCAAGATTAATTCTTCAATAAATATCTACCAACATTTAAGATACAAATGTTGCTGAACTCAAACAACTTATCATCAATAAATGGGGGCATTTGCCACTTCATTTTAAAAGGAAAAGAAAATACAACTACCTCATCATATTCTCTCAAATAAGTAAGTACACTAACCACCCACGATTTAATAAGCAAATAATCAGGGAGAGTATAACTCAATCAACATAATAAAACCATCCCTCGATTGCTTTTACATCCAAATGCACTCAATGTATTTCATATATAAGCAAATCTATAAACAGATAAACTCTGAATTCTCTATCTTCCTTTAACAAATGGCACCAAATGAAAACGATATAAAAATAAAAATACAATTTTGGAAAAATAATTTATGACAGTGCACACACACCCGAATATAGATCATATATATATATATATAATATGATTTCTAAATCATATAAGACAATAAACTGCCATATTAACAATAATTAAATTTAAACGAATTTATTACTTATGAGAATTGTGAATATTGAATTTCAATTTATAGTCAATACTGTCAAATAATTTTAACTATTCTGCATATTAGCATAAATATCTCCATGCGTAATGCATAACATTAGAGTATTTAATTTGAACTAATGATGTGAGCATGTGTATATCCATTTTTCTCTAAACATAGTATAAAAAAAAACAAAAAAAAAACATTACCGACATGGTATACCTTATTACCAAGATCTCCGTGACGCTCTTGTGGAGATTAGGCATATAGATAAATAACAATAATAATAAGTTATACTAAGCATAAAAAATTGCCTATCTATTAGAGGCAATAGGAAAAAAATACATGTCAACATTTAATCATTAAATGCAAATATTTTTTTTTTGTTCAGACTTAAAAATTTGAACGAAAGCATACACACTGCTCAAAGTAATAACATTGAATTAACAAAAATAAAAAATACAAACTTTGCTCCTACAGGCTGAAGTAAAATTTGCAATAGGTTCCAATGTTTTAGAATCTCCCAATAGGCATAATAAACAACCTCTGTGTGCAATGGAATTACTTTATTAGTTACAAGAAACAAAATCTCTGATTCGGTAAGATAATCCAAGTAAAAGTTTATGACTTTATTTTTTTTGGGTTTTTTAGTATATAATATAATATTCATTAACCATTCAATCCACTATCAACAATTTATCCATGCTTATATACATTATTTGTAATCAATTATTAAATATTATTAAGTCATGTATACAATCACTGAATTTTTTATATGTGCGAATAGTAAGGTTTTTTGGTATATATAACTATCCTCCTAATATAAGAGTTAAAATAGACAAATCACTTCGTTTTAATTTTATTTTGCATAGTATAAACAGAAAATTTATTAACTGAGAGACCATAAAGTGTTCCACTAAAGCGTTTAGCACAATTTTTCTAGTTAACTTCATTTTTAGTAATTTATATAATCCGTCATGATTTATTCATGGTAAATACATTAAAATAAATTAATAATCTTACATAATATCCATGCATTATTGAACAAAGTATATATAAAATATTAGCTGATAAAAGCCAGAGCTGGGTACCTTTAAAATTTAGCCTTCAATGTAGTCTTATTCCGAGTAGTATGAGAGAAAATTATCCATAGGAATAGTAGCAAATTTTCTCGATATTTAGTTCACCTATTTTATTATTTTTTTAGAGAATTATTTCACTTTACATAACCATTCTATGTTTTTTTTTACACCTCACTTCTTGGAATTCCTTATCCAAAAAAAAAAAAAAAAAACGGTGTCACGCCCCTTTTTTTTTTCATTATCATGAACTTTCATTATCATGAACTTGGCAATATGCCAGAATTTTCTTCCGTGTAAAATGCTTGTAATAGAATATTGGAATGAAAAAAACTAAATATTAACTTACAAATGCTACCTAATAATAAACAGATAATTTTTGCAATTTTAAATATAAGATTTTAAGTATTACATAATTAGTAAATAAATAATATATAAAAAAATCATTCTAATTAATGGTATATGTGTCTTTTATGGTATGTGAATTCTGCTACTATAATTTGGACATTATAAGTAATAGTATAAAATATGAATAAAGTGTGAGATGATGTAAAATGGACACACTCATATATACAAGTTAAATATTGGATGGGAGTAGACAGTGAGTTAGAAAACCAATGAACAAACACCTGCCGTGGCTCTTCTATTAATTTAGTTCTCATACTAACAATCCCTGATATTGTTCATCTTCCTTTTCAACTACCATACACCTATAACCTTAACTTTTAACAACTGATACACCCAACTAAAGTCTTAATAATTTTTAAACCAAATTTTAAATACTAAATTATATCACAATTCATTTTTTTAATAATTATCTCTAGCCATTATTAGCATGAATGTGAACTTCCCACATTTCTTCCCCTGATGCCAACCTGGAAGATCACAATATATATATATAAATGAGATAATAAATTTAACAGTTTGCAAACTATTACAAACAATCCTTAAATCCGCAGAAGCACTTTTGGTGAATTTCTTCAGCCTGCCTCAACTGCTCAACAGGTTGAAGAAATTAACGGAAAGCACTTCTGCGGATTTATAGATTGTTTGTAATAGTTTGTAAACCGTTAAATTTATTATTTCATTCATAAATATAATTTTGTTTTTAATTAACGGATATTTTATTTATTTTACATATATTAAATACAATGGATTTCAATATATATATATATAACTTAATTATATATTTTATCTATTAATAGAAACATCAAAATTTTTATTCCATGTAACAGATATTCAATAAACATAATTTTATTTAAATATATTTATTTTACTAAGACGATACATTGAAGTGAAGTGCAAATTAAGAAATATTTCACAAATTTAAAACATTTCTCTTCTACCAAAATTACAATAACAATTAAACGCTTGGTTCTGGATTATTGTAAACGTACATTACAAATAACAACTATCAAATTTTTAAATTTTCTTTTTGTGATGAAAGTGTTTGTTATGAATACAATTTTTTTATTTATGATGTTGTGTCAATAGTCAATCTGATAGTTTTTATTTTTTTTTAACAATTAATTGTTATATATATATAAATAAATAGTTATTTCAAATATCTATTTAGAAGGATGGTTATGTCTATACTGCTAAAACGTGTATTATTTGCATAATGCTTAATGGATTTTTACTAAATAAGAAATAAACAGTTATTTTTATATAGCACATTGTTTATAAATTGTAATATATTAAAGATCAGCCTTTCAAGCTATTGTGCATATGTTTAAGTTTCATTTGAGAGTGACTTTTAGTAAATTCTAGATAATTTCATTGACGTCATTCTTTCAGACATCATAAACAGTAATTTAAAGTGAGTGGTCTATCCTCACACTTTCATTTCCAGTACTCAAGATTTGCCCATATATAAGCATTTGGGTTTGAAAGAATAGGTGGATTCATTTTATTCTTTCATAAATACTATATCTTGTGTTGGGAGTGAAAGTATTCATTTATTATTAACACTCATAAAAAGCATACACAATAGCCTGAAAGGCTCATCTTTAATGTACTAAATAAGAAAATAAATAATGATAATGATGAAATAGACTATCGTAATAAATACAAACATCTTGGTCAGATTGTTACTACACATGTAAACATATTGGACAAAATTAACATTAGAATTAAACTTGGTTGGAATTTTTTTTTTTTTGTAGAAATAACTTAATATTATATGGAAATATATTTATGTGTTTGAAAAAGGTTTCATAATAAACGTGTGTTACCACTTCCTATTTACAGATCTGAGATATGGATACTTAAAACCAGAAAAATACAAAAACTTCAGACAACTCAATGTGTAATAAGAAAAGATTGAAAACGAGGGGCAAAAGAACAAAGTGATGATATTGACACTATTAAAATAATTAAAAAATGTGAAGTGGTATTGGGATGGACATATTGCTGGCAGAGATGATAATATTTGGATAGTTGAACTTTTAAATCAGATTCCAAAAGATTGTCAAAGCTCTAGAAAAAAGATCACATGTTATATGGTTGGATCAAATTAGAAAATCTGCTTGGATGGTCTTACAGAATATTTCATCTTGCAGTGGATCAATAATGGTTGAAAATATTAATGATGAAACCATAATTAATATAAATATAACAAAATTCATGTGTACATATAGAGATATGGTTTACATCACATCACAAAAAATGCGTTAAGCAATATAAAAGCAACAGTGTTGTTTTTTTATATCTTCTTTTGTGAATTGGTTACTTTGTAAAGGATTTATGTATGTGTATGATCCAATTTTGTTACACTCACAAACACACATATACTAACCGCACATAAATACCTTTACAGATTAATAAATTAATGATTTTGTGGAAATTATTGTTTTAATTAAAATGAAAATTTCATTAGCATAAAGAAAAAAAATGAATATCCTAAATCTAAATTTATCCATACATTTAAAAAAAAAAATTAACATTGTTTTAAGGGATATTTCAATTTTGTGCATGAGTATTTTTAAATATAGAAGGGTGTGAAATCGATAAATATAAAAATTGCTTAAAAACACGGATCTCATAATTGTATATATTAATGTTGTTCTTTATTGACAACCTAAGGCTGAATAAATCTGTTGATATAGTTGAATTATAGAAATATTTATTACTAATTTATCCTTATCGCAATTTGATATAGTTTATTTTGCTTGGTGAAGATTTGCATTTTTATTTTGTATTGCTAATGCCGACAATAGAACAGTGGTAATTACATGTTTTTATTGCCTTGAAGATTTTACAATGTTATGAACATTATGTAGATTTGATTAAGGTATCTTGTATTAAAAAAACCCTAAATGGTTATTATTGACGTCAAGTGATATTTAAGTTAAACATGCCTTTGTTAGAAAGTGTATCAATTTTTTAATAAATTATTTGTTCAGCCATTAATAAAACATTTTTTTATGAATCAACAAATTAAAAACAATAATATTTACAAAAACAATAGTCTTTCCATAGGCAGGCTATGTTTCTGGATTCTATGAAAATATAGTATTGGAATAAAACTTTTTGAAAGAAAAAACGCTTGGAAAAACACCAGTACATCTGCACAGTCAATAAAAACATTATATATATATATATAATATATAACAACTTATATATCCAATATATATATATTATATTTCACGAGGACTGGTTTTCGAGAAAAAGTTCTGGTGAAATATAATATTATTATTAGTTTATAAGTTGTTGTTTTTGTTTTTAATATGTATTTCCTTTGGTTAGTTTGTTATATATTAATATTTTGATATATATATATATATATATATATATATATATATATATATATATATATATAGAGAGAGAGAGAGAGAGAGAGAGAGAGAGAGAGAGAACCTGTAAAACAAGCTTTGAGAATATCCTCAACCCCAGACCGGTTTATGATGTATCTAGCGTCATCAGTGAGGTTGAGGATATTCTCAAAGCTTGTTAAGAGCTTGTTTTGCAGGTTCTATATATAACATTTGTAAATACGAGCTTTATTAAAATTAGTTCATGTGACATCTGACTTGATCTTTTATCAATATATATGTATGTAAAAAGTAGGTCTACTATTTTTAAGATTTTAATAGTGGCATGCAAATGAAAAGGTAAACTTATAATGTGCTTTAAATATGCTGGACAATTACAATAATTATATATAATTCTATACATAACTTTACTAGAACGTGCAACTAGATAATAAATCTAGACTTCATTCCAATAAACAATTGTAATTTAATACTGGTAATTAATATAAGAAAATATCAAAAAAAGAAGTTAAGTTTACTAGTAAAATTATAATTACAAACAAATTTTGGAAAGTTATAAATTAAAAAGTAAAACTATTCCAACTAATAAAAAATATTAAAAAAACACAAAAAAAAACAAATTTATCCAGGATGTGTTACATTTGGACATCTAACAATTAGGGATATCAAAATTTTATTAATTCAGGTAATACTTAATAATAAAAGAAGCAAAACAATTTATTATTAACCAAAATATTTTATTAAAAAATAAAATATCAATAATGCCATTGTAATATTTACCTGTATTTAAATTAATACATTAAAACCAACAAACACATATATGATCAACAATCGTTAACATAACAAAAACAAATTAAGCTACTATTATATCAATATTTTGTATCACAGTAACGTTTATACCAAGGGTTATAAAATTAAGCAGTGGATAAAATGTTTGTTATATTTAATCTTAAGTCTTTACAACAATATTCTAGGTAGCAGCATAAAAATACAAATTATTCTGAAATCTTCATATATAAAAATATGTAAATATTATTTCTCCATTATTTTCATATTATTTATAAATATAAGCATTATATATGCTTAAGAAACTATTCACTAGCAAAATAAAATTATTGCAAAATGAAGCCATATGAAATTATAAATGGAACTGTATATTGTAACCTCCACAAACAACACTGCTCCTACACATTATATGATTAAATGCCAGGGTGCCAATTCTATTAATGAATAGAGTAAGTTAACATTTATATATTACTTTGAAATAATACTGAGACTGTTCTATTTTTGCCTGATTTATAGCTTAGCTCAGTGGAGGGTTAAAGAAAGTTTTAAAATATACTGAATATAAATAAATGAAGGAAAAAATATTATTGATGATTAAGATAAAATATATGCCTCATTTATTAATCAACCAAATAATGGAGGTCAGCAGAGTTTTATTTGTTCAAACTAATAAAATATAATTCAATTTGATCTCTTTCATCATCTAAATATACTCTATATTAGTTCAATATAACTTTAAACAAAAAAAAAAAACAGAATAATAAATAACTTCACTATCTAGCACATCTCAATCTAAATAGCTAAATTAATGTGAATTTAGAAATCAGATCTCAGGGAATCTGTAATACAGTTTGATTAAAGGAATTCTATTATCCAGTAATTTATAACTATAAATAAAAATTAAAAATATAATGGAATAAATTGAATAAGTTTTTACTGGACTAGCAATTAGAAAATGAAGGAAATAGATTAATTTTTAATATCACCTCATTGTCTAAATAATAAACTAAGTATGCAACCTTTTTATAAGTTTACCAAATGGTAAATTATTTCATATAATATTTTGGTCAAGAAACAATACCATCAGATTTCAATATGTTTATTATCAAATTTACAAAGTAATGCACATATGTTATAATAGAAGTATAGAATGAGCAAACTAGAATACAAGTGCATATAAGAACAACTCGAGACAAAGTTTTGAATAAATAATATAAGCATTTATTTATATTTGATATCCAAATAAATATAGCTAATTCACAATGGGACTTTTTGTCCTAATTTCTAAACTCACAAATAAGTTTGGTAACTTGGGTTTGAAATCATTTCTATTACATATTTTGTCATTTATTGATTAGACATTTATGAACATAAGTTAACAAATAAAATAACGCCCTAATATTCTGACTTTGAATATATTTAGGCTATTTAACACATTTTTGTTAGCAAACAACATTGAATAAATAAGTATCTGTATGGCTACAAACATATAAGTTGGAGAGGTCATATTATCAATTATAGGAATAAAATAAATTACTAACTTTGGCTGTCAAAAGAGTAACTTTAAATAGCTCTATAAAATAATCATTTTAAATATCTATTTTTCACACATTCAAAATAGAAATAATCATTCTAATGATTTGAGGATTTAAAGCATGATAGAATTCAAAATATACATTTCCTAATGTGTATGTTTGATAATATGATACTTACATGTCGGCAAAATTATTTGCATTATGTATGTGTGTCACATCTTATGCTATAATTTAAGATAAAATCAATACATTCCTGCATTGTTACTTTACTTTTGAATTACTAAACAAGTGTTTTAATATTGATAATTTCATAGACCAACCAACAAATACAACACTATTTCTACTTTAATAATCAATAAATAATTTTATCTGACTTTTTGCTAGCCACCAAGTTAATTACACATAGCTATGATTCTATGATGACACAAAAAATAAACATTCAGGAAAAATTTAAGCACATGAGGAATACTTAGGCTTCTAGGCTAATAAATCTAACAACAAATAACAAATCCCCGCCAGAATAAAAAGGGACATAAACTACTCAACTTCATAAAATATGGTTTTTATAATGCATACATATACAGTCTAGGAATATATTTCACTCATGGCAAAGGATTGGATATAATAAGGTAGAAAGTCTTCAATCCCAATAAACACATAACGTATCAAGAAAACTGTCTTTCTCATAGCTATTTAATATTATTCATTCTATATGTTTGAAAATAAATATACATACAGTAAGTTACTAATTCCTTCAATTCTTTTAGAATATGACATTATCCAAAATTAATAAAGAGAAACAGTTATAAAACTGAATATTTACTAATTATATAAAATAATTGCATAAGACAGGCACACATATGTATATATGTGCGCGTGGAAATAATTTCAAAATTATATAATACACAAACATTATAGTAAAGTAAATGGCAAACTGAAAACAAAACTTCATTATAATAGATTATTAGCTGTTTTAAATTTTTAATGGCAATAATTAATATTAACGAGGTTTTGAAAAAGTCTCTTGCAAAGTTTCTTTCAAACATAAAGTTTCCTGATTGACATGATTCCAAACAAATATGATTCCAGAAGAGTATGGTTAGTAAAAAAAAAAAACATGAAACAAAAAAAAATTATATGATGAACAATTACAATTTAAACTTAATTCAGCAATCTCCAATGTTCTTATCAAAAAGTTAATTGAGCTTACTTAATAAACTTTTATACAATGACTGAGATATGGAAAGATAGTTTCAGCTACAAATTTCTTAGTATTTATTATTAATTAATTCTGGAACATTTTAACTCAACAGTAACTTTAGCAGCTTTTTTAAAATAAGAAAACATTATTTTCCCATAATTTACAAGTTAGCACATGCATAATTAATTTTCGTCTGTTGCTAATTAATTGTTCACCTAAAATCCACAGTGACTTAAGCAATAATATTTTATTTTTATAATAAATCCACACATTGAGGAGAACAAGAAATATATAATATTAATGTTCTTTCACTCAACTTGAGTCATATAAATATAAATAAATATCAGTAATCAGTTAATTATTTGTAAGCCATGCATTTACTTCTTTAATAAAAAAACATTTTTATAAGCATGAATAAGAAACAAAAGTTATCATTATGTAGTAATTCAAAATATAGAATAATAAAGTACACACACATTCTAGTTTTAACTTGACTTTTATATAAGCAGAATATAATTTGAGCCGAGAGTCCTTAGTAAGTTTTATTAAATAGTCCTGCATAGATTTCCTTAAGATATTATAAAGTTTCCACAAATTTATTAAAGGATTATAAAGTTCACACACTTTCATTTTCTTTTTAATAATAATAATAATAATAATAATAATAATAATAATAATAATAATAATAATAATAATAATAATAATAATAATAATAATAATAATAATAATAATAATAAACATAAGCAAACAAAGTAGATTAAATTTATCATATTATAAATATATTTTAAAGATGATAGAGTTAATTTAACATTTAATTGAAGGAAAATAAATATACCTTTCTTATAATTTAGCCTGCCATCCTTGCTTAAAGCTGTCTGGTAGCTAGAATTTCTATACTGAATTCAATAAAGAAAATAATGTTTAAAAATTCACACATTTTAGAGTTTTAACTAACTTGACTTCTAGAAGAAATTTTAAAAAAGGCACAAAAAAGAAGTGGCAGATAATGAACAACTGTCTGAATGAATAATCACTGAATTTCTATTAATAACTATTACTTAAATACATATCTCTTCCATCAATCAAGAGGTCACCCTATCTTCCAAATATCCACTTCACCTTTTGCATTCAGTTAATGAAGTGATAAATATTCAAGAAATCTTTTCTTGAGAAAAAAAAATCATTTTGATTTTCTAAATTAAATCAAACTAATAAAACAAATATAAAAAATAACTTTTTACACTTTTTAAATAAATGAATATTAATTAGTTAATAATACAATTTACTTTGTCAAATGATCCATCGATCCAGATATCTATTAATCACTCAAAATATACTTGCAAAATTATTAAATATATTTCCTGTAATTTAACTGTTTTATTGTAGATGTAATATGTTATGCTATAAATAAATATGAAAATGAAATGAGAAGGTAACACAGACATACATGCATGCACATATTGCTGCTATATGAATAACAAATTATCCTACTAAAATATAACTGATATTCCTATGAGTTAAATGTACTTCACTGACTATATTATTAAACATAGATGGGTGTGACAATGAATAAACAGATGAGAAAACCATCAAAACAAATACCAACCACTATTCTGCAAATAAATAAAACAAATTTATATCAACTTAAACTTGCATATCAACAATTCCTGTAACAATCCAACTCCCTTTCTAAAATTAAATATTTCATCAAAAACAATAATAATTATTAAAGGCTTATAATATTCTCAACAAACATTTATAAGCAAATTTCACATAGGTTTTTATACAATTAACAAACATTTTTTTAAAATTTTAGTGATATTTAATCTTTTTTGAATTGTTATATAAGCGTATAAAAAATAAAAATAATGGTGATTTAATATCTCATTCAGTTTTCTTTGATCATGAAAAAACATGTAAATATAAATTTAAATTTAATTTTGAAAATGTGAAAATTCTTCATGAAGAAAAAAACCATAGTAAAAGAAAAATTATAGAGGCAATTTTTGTAAATAGGAATAAACCGCATTTAATAAATCGACAAGCTTCTAACATTAAAATATGAGATTCGTGGAATTTGTATTGATGACGTTTACTTCCGCTTTTGGTTTTTGAATTTAATGGCAGTTGAGGCATGTTAGAAAGTAACTGGAAGTACTTCTGTGGATTTAAGGATTGTTTGTAATTGTTTGTAAACCGTTAAAAATATTATTTCAATTATATATATATATATATATATATATATATATATATAATTTGCCTTGAAATGTGATGTTTATAAAATAAAAATAAGCTATTATTTATTACATCTGAACTATTTTTGAACATTATGTTTAAAACATTGTGAAAATATTACCTGCATATAGTTTGACAATTACAAACATATTTATTGATCCAAAATTTACGAATTGACAATTATAAAATAAGTAATATCAATATAATATTTATATAAAAACATTTTTTTATAAATAAAAAAATATTTAATAAAATGTATAAATTGTTTTGTAATCTAAACTTGTTTGCATGTAGAAAATGTTAACACTATTCAAATTAAATCTAAAGCAGATAATTCTTCTTTCATAATGGCACTTCATTTGAAATATAAAATGTAGAATTAAATAGGGATGTAGAAAAATAATGATTTTGCAACAGAAAATGGCTATGGGGTAATAATATTTATGATAAATCAATACTTGAAGAAGATTATCCATTTAAGACTTATTCCCCAAGTCATTTGGATAAAAACTGATTACCACTGGTTTTTTTTTTTTTTGCAAAAATTAGCAGCTTATAAACTTAATCACCTGGTGAAAATAGTTTTTATCATAAGAAATTATTTTTGTTAACATTCCAATAGGGCAATAATTAATGATTTATTCTATTTTAAAATTATTTTAAACTAATCAATATTTTTAAATTAACACTTCAATTTTTTATACTATTATTTAATAAAATCTTTTTATTTATAAAAAAAATATTTTATTATGTTTTTCAAATGTCAATAGTTCCTTTCTAATTATTTACTTAATATATACAAGAATTAAATATATTCCAAAGGAATATACTATTTCCATATATATATATCACTGGAATTTGTTATTAATAATAGAGATTGAGTTAATTTCTAGACATAAGAAATTTGAAATGACATTGAAAAATATGTATATAAATATGGTATGTGTACATAAGTATATATGTATAATAAATAAATAACTAATGTTTATATTTAAATTGCTTGACAATTTTCATTTGTATTTTAAAATAGGTATTTAAAGAAAAATACTAAAGAAGAAAAATAATGATAATTGTTTTAAAAAATCTTGCATTTTTCATTGGACCTTTTATTGATTTAAATAATGAAAATTTTCTTCTTAAAGTATTTTTTAAACAATTGTTTTAAATTAAAAATAAAAAAGCTGTAAAATAATTTTAAATAGGAAATTTAGTTATTGATTTATTATATTTATATAATTGTGTACAGATACTAAATGTTTATATATACATTAACAGTTTAAAAGACATTTAATAGTGTTGCTAAATTGAATAAAAAACTACCTTCTTGTGACCATTATTTAAAACAAATGAAAATTTTAAAAATAATTGTTATGTGCAATACATGGAATTATTTAATATTTATCATATTTTATACTCTTGTTCCATATCCATAAACTATTTAACATAATGAAAAAAGAAATATTTGAAATGTATTAATGCAATTTAATATAGCTTTATATCAATTTTGAAATAAGTCTATTGAATTTAAATATATTATACCATGATTTTAAAATTTCATTGTAACTTAGAAAAGATCAAAGAGATTTTCCAAAATCAATAGAAGTATTTAAAAATATTTGATTTTTTTTACTTTTCTATAAAAATGCATAATTAAAAATCTAAGTATAGATTTTCTATTTAAATTATTTTCATAAGAATATATATTAAATACTATGCAGATAATCCCAGAGGGAAAAAATATGATGGAAAATATTCAAATATCAAATATTATTTTATTGTGTAACTATACATTACGACAGAAAGTAAAAGAATGTTTCTATATATAAGAAAGACATTATTATCATATTAATTTATTATGATTTTTTTATATTTAACCAATTGGGATAAATATGTTAAATTATAAAATATATTGGCTGACATAATGATGAAATGTCTTGTACTTGGATATATCATATTATAATGTCTTCAGAAATTTTATGTTTAATTGAAAAAAGGAAGTAATAGCTATTATATCATTACCATCACCTTTATCAAATAGTCAAACACATATATGAAGGTTTAATGTTTATTATTATCATGCTCATTTTTAAGATCATGCTTTTGACTTATCCCATTATTTGGTTAAAGCTATTTAATTATAAAGAAAACATTCTTGATCATGACATAGAAAATATGTAAGAAAATTGGGTCACAAAATAATGTTGAAAGCGTGAATATTAAATATTAATATTAATATGTCTTATATATATATATATATATATATATATATATATATATATATATATATATATATATAATGTAAATACCTGCAAATCCTTTTGAGTAAATATTGTTTTAATCTCTGTAAAATAAATATACCAAATTAAAACTGTTTTTATATGCTTGAGAAAGTTGGTGGGAGGCAAAAAAAGTATTTTTAAATTAGTTGGCATTAAAAAAGATGTACTAAACACATTTTTAATTGAAAGATAAGACAAAAATAAACAGTTATCTTTTTTCATGTTAAGATGTTAATCAACTTACAGTTTAAAAATATACATTAAAAAGTAAATGTGCTATCAAACATAAATATTTGCAATATGTTTATTTAATCTATAAATTAAACCTTATCATTATTTTTATTCATTAAATTTGCTAATTATTTTTAATTTCTAAAAAAGAAAGGTAAATAAAGAAGACTTTTTCATAAAATGACTACTAATTATGTGATAATATAACAATATCTGCCTTCCCATATCTTGGAGACAGAAAGTTTTTCTTTAATTTTTTTAAACAAAACAATTTTACATTATAATAATAATAAATATATATATATATATATATATTATTATTTATTATATATAGACTATATTTAATTAATGGACCTTATATATATATATATATATATATATATAAGGTCTATTAATTAAAAGCAAAATTGTAATTATAATTAAAATTTTAAATTTAACAGTTTACAAACTATTACAAATTAAACTGAGAGAGTGCACTCTCAAGCGCTTGTGACCATCAACAGCCAATCAGATTGCAAATATTGAGACAGAGAATTTAACAAGAAAAGAGTGGTTCCTCTCTTCTTTACTTGTCTATCTATATTTCCAAGCCAGTCCATAGTTCTTAGATCTGAAAGCGTGAATCTATTACAAACAATCCTTAAATCCACAGAAGTACTTTCAGTTAATTTCTTAAACCTGCCTCAACTGACATTAAATTTTAAAAAAATGAATTTAATGGCAGTCGAGGCAGGTTTAAGAAATTAACTGAAAGTACTTCTGCGGATTTAAGGATTGTTTGTAATAGTTTGTAAACCGTTAAGTTTATTAGTTTAATTATATATAAATATATAAATAAATAAATGTATATATATATGAAAAGAATTATATATAAATATATAAATAAATAAATGTATATATATATGAAAAGAAAGTTACTGTTAACACTAACTGAAATAATTATAGAAAAATATACAAACCATTATACAATTACAAATATCCAGTAATGCCCTCTGTTTAAAGAATTATATCTCAATAATAGCATACTTTAAAATGATACCAATTTAAAGTTATATGCTAAACGATGTTAAATATTGAAATACAAACCAACTCAAGCACAGAGGATGAAATTTTAAAAATGCAAACGATCTTAAATTTTGCTAATAAACTAATAAGTTTACAAAGTTATTAAAGACAAACTAAACATTAAATTTTAATCATTAAACTCCTCCCATACTATAAATGAAAAGAAAGTTAATGTTAACACTAACTGAAATAATTATAGAAAAATATACAAACCATTATACAATTACAAATATCCAGTAACACCCTCTGTTTAAAGATCTATATCTCAATAATAGCAAACTTTAAAATAATACCAATATATACATATATATTGTACTGAAGTACATTGCTATTGAATTGTAGTGGTATTTAAAAATAGTACTATCTTATAAATTTAATTTTTTTTAAAAATAAAGTGGGAATAAAAGTTAAAACTTGAAAGAAAAATTAAAAAAAAACTTAAGAGTAGGGTAGGGGGGAGGGTTCTTAAAGAAAAATAAATAATAAACACTGTTAAAGAGGATAAGATTTTTCTTATTTTTTAAAAAAGGAAAAAAAAATGATCTTATAAAATAAAATGATTTAATATTATTTTGATTAGTTTGTAATAAAAAAAATAATAATAAAGAGAATTTCGTTTTGTTTTATAATAAAACAATTAAATATGTGTGTGTGTAAAAGTTTTGAAGTAAAAAATAGAAGCCCAATCAGAGAGAAGTAAAGGATAGTAATTTTACAAGACAACAGACGCTGGAGATAAAAAATTTCCATTGTTAAAACATTTTAAAAACTTTCAACATTCCATTTATTTCTGATATCTTAAAAACATTTAAAAATATTTCTTGAAGTTACAGATATAACAATTATATAAATTGTTATGTCTACCGGAATGATGCAGTGTTAAATTTACCATATTGTACAATCAGCTGGAGCTTCATTGTGAATAACATCAGCAGATGGTTTGGAGGGTAAATCATGGTCAAGTTAAACAATAAAGTACCGGAATGTCAATGTTGAAAAATCCATGAAAGTAGTATAATATCACAGAGTCAAGGAAGGTTTGCTTGAAGTTAGTGCTAACCGGTCATCGATATCTTTTCGAAAAACTACATTGTGCTGTGTACATCATTTCGAATTTCCAAATCCTATGTAACTTTTGATTTTAGTATTCTCTCGTTCTGGATTTCCTTTTAAATAATAAAAAATAAACTATGATAAATAAAACTTTAAACTTTACAAAATAATATTTAAGAAATATAAATGATATTGACTTCTGTGTTTAATTATATTTAAAGACATTGTGTGCACATATGTGTGTATTTGAATCTAATATGTCATGCATATTTTATTTAATATAGTGTATTAAAATATTTATTTAAAATGAAAAGAATATGTGTGTTAACTTATAAAGCAAAACAATTGTTTTTTTAAGAAAAGGAAATATTTAAACTGTTGTTTAATTATTTATGTTTATATTTTGAATACACACATTTATGATGATCAATATTTTAATAAGATGCGAATGGGGAGATTTAGTTATTAATAAGAAATCTTTAAATTAAAATTAAAAGAATAGGGAAACTATATTTTTAAAAGTAATGATTTTATGTTTAAAGACATTAATGTTTTCACATTCAGTAAATTATCATTATTATTGAGATAGGATTATTAGAGTGGGTAGAGGTTTATTTTTTTTAAAAGGTAGTCACAATCCGATGAGCTAGTTGTAGGCTCAGGTACTGGATTTAGTGCTGATCAGATAAACATGTTGATTATGAATGTTATTAACTGGTGCCTAAAGGATTTACCTTAAAAATAAATAAAGTGTTTGTTTGGTTGTTATTTGTCCAGTAGCCGAGTGTTTATGTTATTGGTAGTTTTCTGCCAATGATATTTTGCACTTTACCTGAGGACCAAACACCTTTTAAAGATTGGATGCTAAGGAATGTAGGGTATTTAGAATTTTATTTGTCATGATAGTTAGAGGTAAAAAAGGTGGGCGGTTCAATATATATATATATATATATATATATATATATTGTGCCCTTTTGTATGGGTCACCATCTAATTTTGTGCTAATCTATTAAAAATTTTAAATTTAAGATATATTTGAATATGTGATGTTAATTTTGCTTATGGTAATATTTCAAAAGGTTTAATTAAAGCAATCTATGAGTATTTGATATGTAAAATTGTGCTGATATTGAGAGAGACATTTTAAGTGATGATGATTATAATATATAGTTGGAAAAATGGCCATAATCAATACTGCATTAATATATTTAATAAGTAGGTATTTAAAACTAAAAGTGTTTAAAAGACAAGTAAAATTAAATACATATGTTTATTGTTGATAAAATAATATTATAAAAGAATATAAATATTTTAATTATTGTAAGTACTTAAATAAAAGATTAATATTTGATTTTAATAATATTGGATAATTATTTTAAAATCTATTATAATATCTTATTTATTTAAAAAATATTTATTTTAAAAAGTGCAATTGTTAGTTTATTTTTAGACGATGACAAGCGTTTCTTGTGTTGTAGAGAACAGATGTTAGTTAAATAAACACACACATGCTTGGAAGTTGTTTAATAAAGTTGCATAACTATTTTAAAAATCATGTTATAAAATTTATAAATAATACGTGAGCTATCACGAGATAAAAATAAAGATAAATCAATGTAGAATATTAAATCTGATTTTAAAATATTGCTTTAAAAATATAACGTATAAAAAAGACTTAGTGTATTTTAAATAATCTTATAAAAGTTAAAATTAAAATCAAGTAAAATAATATACTTTTTAAAAGTGTTTAATAGATTTAAATAAACGATAAGAATTATTTTAAAAATGTAATAATGTAATAAATATTAAATATTAAATAAGTCATTATTTATTTTTAATTTTGTGTTGTTGGTAAATATGTAAATAAGCCAGCAAATTGATTGTTTAAATGTACCAATCAAATGGGAAGTTTCTTCCGGTATAAAAGCTCAGTTCAATTGTTAGGAGAGGACTTCGTGATTGATTTTTCAAGTTAATTGTGTTATTAAAAAATAGCTACGTAAATTTATAGACGCTTTTAAAATCAATTTTAAAATTATAAGAGTGTCATTGTAAATAATTTATAAAAGTGTTAAATGATAGACATGCAGTGTTAACTTAATTTTTTCCCTATCAATCGTCTCTATATCAAGCTCAATTTACAAGCAAATAGTCATGGGAACATCATATATAGTGAAAATATATCGGAAACTTTACCTTAGAAATATGACAAACGCTGGATTAGTTCAGAAATTTACAAGATGGAGAAAAGTAGTATTTTGGATAGTATATAATTTTAAAAGCTAATTACTATTGCCTATTAGAAAATAGATATTTTAAAGAATAAATACTTTTGTGTAAAGAAAGTATTTTTGCAAGCTATAAATTTAAAAATATATCTTAAGTAAAGATATTAAAAATGAAAGTAGTTTTATAAATACTTGCCTTGTTAAGTCTTTATGTTTAAAAGACTGAATGTTGATAATTTTAAAAGCAAGTCAATTGAAATATAATTAGCTAAAAATCTTAATATAATGGGATTATTATATTGAAATAATTTAAACGCTGGCCGTTTTATAAATAAAGAAGCTTATTCTTACCTGGATATTTTGTTAAAAAATGCGCAAGAAATATGTGGACGTCCCAGTCAATTTAAAATAATTAAATGATAATTTTTCATAAACTATAGACTAAATTAAAATAATAACTTTTGAATAATATTCTAGAAAGAACTAAAACAGGATCCTATAAACTATTTTAATTTTATTTTATTTCTTATGGAAGAATTAACTTTTATTTTGGTTTTAAAAGAACGTTTTCGTTTTTTCATAAACTTTTAAAAAAACACGTGATGGACCGGAAACAGGAAATGGTGTTCTAGTGAATATGTGCCTACGATTAAAGAACTTTATGGTGAAAAGGAAACATCGCTGGAATTATGTAATATGAATTTTGTTTTATTTATCTAATATAAAAGTTAAATAGTATTAATCTATTAAAAATAAGATAGGTACATTTCTTAAAATAATAACTAAAGTAATATAATAATTAATTGCATAAGTTTATTTTATAATTAATATAACACGGAATATATTAAAGAATGATCGTGAGTGTAAATGTGAATTATTTTTATGAAGCTGTAATTCCGAAGAATATTGGAAGATGGACTGTACATTAAATCATTATTGATGGTAAAAATTGTAATAATAATAATTTTAATGTATTTAATATGTTTTCTTTAGATCAACCGAATGATATGTTATTGTTGAATGAATGTATGAATATTTTAAAAATACACACACATTATATTGGCAGTGACAGTTTTATTTAAATATGCATAATTTGAATTTATGATATAAATATGACACAACATTACATAAGAAGCTTAGAAATAATTATATGATTCTTTCGTAAATAAATTTTAATATTTTGTTTATGTTATAATATTAGAATTATATTTGTTATTCATAAATAATTATTTTATTGCAAGTTAGGAAGAGATTTTAAAAGTCTATATTTTATTTTTATTTTATTGGATAAATTAAATTAAGTTTATGTAGAAGTTTATATTTGAATTGAAGATTTACTAAATATAGATGACGTAGTGTAAATAGTTTTGGATAATTAATATTTGTTTAAAGTTGAAGGTTGTTTTCCCGGAATTTTAAATAAGTTTAGAGGATGTTTTGTAGATAAAAGATTATTAAGAAGGAGTAGAATATCACATAAAGTAAAGTAATAATTTCACACAGAAAAGAATCATAAAATTTATCTAATGTAATACTTTATGAATTGGAAATTAATGAATAATTTAAATATTATTATCTAACAGTACATATATGTAATGCATATTTGATAAAACATGTAGCATGGATTGCATTAAGTGAAATATAAATTATAATCAATTATTGTTATTACATTACAAAGATACATTAGTTTTTCTATATTATGCTATTAAAGTAATGCTGATAGTAAAGTAAGCACATACTAGTACATGATGAAATGCATAACAGTAATACTTAAGTGATGTAGCAATTTAATTAGTAAAGTTTAATTGTTTACATATGCTACATAAATATTGTTTACATAAATTTTTCTATGTAATAATTGAGGTTTACTGATGCTTGTTTAAAGTCTAAGTTTTGAAACATACTTCAATGTTATTAGTACAGCATTTAAAAGAATGTATAATTACTTATTAGGAGTATGAGTTAATAACAGTGTAAACATATTGTATTATTATTTTCTTATTTTTATTTTCTTTTGTTTTCCAAATTTGAACTGTAAATATTGTAAATAAATTCTTAATCAAAGTTAATGTAAATAAATTTGTTTAATTTGTTTTAAAAGTGTGTCGAGTTCATTATTTTGCACCACAGCATTTGACAGCAGATAATTTGAAGAAACATAATATTTGCACAATGTGAATTTATTAATATTATTTTAGAAATAAATACAATATTTTCCTGATTATCATTTATGAGAATTGATTGACATTATTACATTATATTACAATGGTCATAGAGTAATTATAATGCATAATATAAGAGTACAATATTATTTATTGCCACAGATTATTAAGTTGTAAGATTTTGATCTATTCTAAAATTAAGATACTATATGAAAATAAAGATAGACATATTATTATTATTTAATGATTAATAATATAACAGAAATAGATAAGATTAAGTTATACCCTAAGATTAGTATTGAGTATTATTATTATTAGAATAAGTTAGGTGTATTTGAGTTTGATATAAAATCCCATATCATACTTATTTACATGAATTATCATTACTTTAAGATAATTAGAAGAACCTGAGATTATTTAATTATATTTTAAAAATTAAAAAAATTAAGATTTATTTATTTTATTACATTTAAAGATAGTTTATTTTATTTAAAAGCCATAAGAATGCTGTAGAGGTAGTAGTAAGTTAATAAGGAGGTGACAGTATTCTTATGCCATTGAGACAATGTCTTGGAAGATATTGACTTAATGTAAATCTACTTATTACTTTGTAACTTTACTTCACAGTCTCATGATTTTAGTTAAATACTTATTTAATTAGTACATACTATAGAAATATATTGATTTTGATAATTGATAATAAATTTAATTAGAATATGATAGTATAAAAGTAAATTAAAGATAGATATGCAAATTTTAAATTAAGCATTATAATTTAATTGAGCTAGTTGTATTTTCAAACTATATTATACATCGAGAAGTAAGGGTACAATATATATATATATATATATATATATATATATATATATATATTACTACTATATATATATATATATATATATATATATATATTAAGTGTGATAATACTCAAAACTATATGGGTGTCTAAGTAATTGTTAAACCCAATCAACACTTAGATAATCCGAATATCAATAGCTATTAATTTTCAACCTGTTGTTATTGCTATTGTTAAAGAATGTTGCCTTGCTGATAGATTGAGATTATTGATTGTTGTAGATATTAAGATTGTCTAAGTGTTGACTGATTGTAGTACTAGTAACAGTAATTTGAATTAACATATTTCTTTTTGTATTTTTTTCCTAAACACTTCTGTGTTACTTATTTGCATTTTTTTTGGGTTATAGAAAATTTAATAAATTTTAAAAAAAAGAAGTTAAAAGCTAAAAATTAATATTTTTTTATTCTTGTGTACCTTTTTATTTCAAAAGGAAAATAAATATATCTTCTGATGTTCAATAATATATTAGAGATAGTAAGTTATTGTATAAAAGTAGATATACTAAACACTTTATAAAGAGTCAGACCTGTATAGAAAACGCAGCCACTGAATCAGGTATGAAGTAAGAGAATGAGTCACACTTGAGCCCATTAAAACCAAGGCCAATTTCAAACAGAAGTTTTTAAAAAAATGAGTGGCAGACAATGATGAAATTATTTTCAAAATTATCGAAAGTCAATCAAGAGAAGGCTGCAGAAATATCAAGTAATATTTCAAATCCTCAGATAGCTTTGGAAGAAAATGAAGATGTGTATGTTCAAATGCTGAGATAAAATCTAAGAGGGCATAACAAAAGTATATCAAAAGACAATTCACAAAACGTTTAGAGAAAATCAAAATTAAGTGAATCAGAAAATAAATGAACTGAAGGCTGGATTATCAATAAGATTGGATAAGGGGATAATGTTGGTGGAATTAGACCATAAGCTTTAGAAATCATAATGAAATAAAATATGACAAAATAGTGGATATCAGAATACTAAGTTGATGATTGTAAATTGAAACAAATTCACATCAATGAGTTATATTTTTTTATAAAGACTATGGAGACTTTAAAAGTAAAAGAAGAAAAATTTAAGAAATATTGAGAGGAGAAATACTGCAAAGTTTCCATCTAGCTTTCCACAAAGATCTTACTGATTAGAAAATATTCAGTGAGTATTTAATCTCTAGTATAAAAATGAAAACATTTTGAAAAACTACAAGCTGAACAGACAGATGTGGGCCAATTTAGAGATCAAACACATCTAAAAAGAAAAAGGATGATGAATTCAAATTATGTAGGATTATTGATGATGAATCCACTCATATCATGTCATCAACTCTGGACATCAAGTAGAAAATATTCATGGTAATGAATAGATAAACAAAAACTATATTTTCTATGTTATGATAGACATAGTTAACCATTATTTAAAAAATCTGACCCTATAGAGAGCAATGAGATGAAACATCATAAAACATATCAGCAAAGCAATATTTTCAATTCAATTCAATAGATGAAGGCTAATTGACCATTATTATAAACATCTTTAAAAAGCATCACATGCCTTGTGGAATTGAATGCAGATACATTATACAAATATAAATTAACATTGATGGAAATTACTGATTTCAGAACTATCAGAGACATCTTGTATCAAGTGATATAAACCACATGAACATATACTCAATATTTCACATATTATGTGCTTTGGCAGCCCTACATTTATCAGAGAAAGATTTTATGTAAATGGCATCAATATTAAAGAAATCAAAAAGGGAAATACAATTGAAAGTATCATTAATGATAAGGGCATTTGATATTTGGAAATATAATTTATATCATCCTGATGAACTGGCAGGAATTTGTAATATTCTCATTTCCTTGTTAGAGCTTTTTTACACAACACCTAAAATGTGAATGGAAACCAAGGACAGCTAGATGATAAGATCTTCATCTGAATCTCTAATCATAATGTTTTTTTCTCTTCTGAAATGTAAATTAAAAAGCAGAATAAATTGAAGTAGAATAGCTTGCTTCTTCTGTTATGGAAAAAATATTTTGTTGGAAAGACTGAAAAGAGTGGTAATGTTTATCTATGTTGAAAATTCATGTTGGTTAGAAACCAACAAAAATAAAGGTGATTGTGATACAATGGTAATGAGCTTTTGCAAAAGGTTGATTTGGGTTTGGATCATTGAACATGTATTAATCATTGTTATGTGATTTTACAATTGCATGAAAATGATGAATAGATATACGAAATAATAATGACATGTATTAACAATTAAATAACAAGCTTACATTATTGTAAAGTTTGATACTATGATTTTATTAAACATATGGGTTTGGATGATTATTAACCCTTTCAAGGTCAGCATTCAAAATATTTGACAGTCGATAGCTTATTATATTTTTCTTCCCTTAATATTAACTTTAGTCCCTTATATAATAATGGAATATTCAGGGAATTGGCATTTTAGATGTACATTTATATATATATATATATATATATGTACATATAAACATTTATATATGTTTTATTTATTTATATATATATATATATATATATATATATATATATATATAAGACAAATAAGAATAAAAACTGCCAATTTCAAGTGGAAATAATTCATAGGATAGAATAGACAAATATATCTCATAGCAATGAGTATTCAAATGAAAATCATTATACCCAATGCAAAAAATCAAAGCCCATCTATGGTAAGCAAAGGAACCAATATAATTCCCCATTAGATAAATAAACCTTTCATAATGTCTATATGATTAATTTTATATATGCATGCACACTTATGTCTAACAACTTTATTACTTTCAAATGTTTAATACATAATTAAAAAAACTGGAGGTAATATACACAGTTCAACACTTTTTATTAAAAATTATATAAACATATATTTATACAAGTCAAATACAAAAAAGAATTGATGATTTCAAACATTCTCAAGGCATTATTAATTATATATATATATATATATATATATATATATATATATATATATATATATATATATATATATATATATATATATATATATATATATATAAAAGTAAATATCAATTTATATTTCTCTTTTAACTTACAATTTCTTGTTATTTATTCTTGTTAAAAAAAAAACTAGATTGTTCAAACAATTATGAAAGTGGAGGGGGGAATCTTGCTTTAAGTTTCTTTTAATCAACTGGTTCTTTTTTTACAAATTTATGAGAAACAAAGTAATTTAAAAAAATATTGTGGGCTATTAAAGTTAATTATCAAGTCTCAAATGAAAAAAAAGAATAGTTAAAGGGTTTTAAAAAAAAAAAAAAAAACATTACTAACTCAAAAGTCAGCACTTATAAAACACATATCTATATGTGTCTGAATTCAGCTCAGTATCACCATATAATATTAGCCTCTGAAATATGGCATCACAAAAGCCATCAAAGGTACACTTATAATAAATTTTGTAACTTGCTTTGTTTTTATAAGTGTTGAAAGATAAATAATTCAAAATCTCTATCATTCTAAAGTTCAGACTTTCAAATTGATAGACACATGTTGTATAAGTGCTGACTTTTGAGTTAGTATTTTAGATCTACTTTCTAAAGACCCAACGGAACACTGAGATGACCCATAAGCTGAAAACCCATTGGTCTAGAGGTAAGGTCAATGATAGAGATTTTGAATTCTTTCTTTTTCAGAACTTATAAAAAGAAATCTTCTTTAGAGCTATTGGTAAGCTCCATCTAGTGAGCATTTAAATGTAAGCTTAAAAGCAAGTTACAAAATTAATAGCTTGTTTTATTAATTATTATAAGAATACATTTGAGGGATTTGCAATGCTATATTGCAAAGGCTATTACTATATGGTGAAACTGAGCTGAATTCAGACCCATATAGCTATTTGGTTTGCAAAGGTGGACTTGAAGACTTTTACATGTCCGAATAGTTCAGACTCTCAAATTGACAGAAATGTGTTTTATAAGTGCTGAGATTTGAGTTAGTGTTTTAGATCTAGTTTTTAAAGACCCATCCCTCCACTGAGGTGAGCCATAAGCTAAAAACCAATTGGACTGAAGGTATGGTCAATGATAGAGATTTTGAATTCTTTCTCTTTTGTCTTTTATAAAAACAAAGATTGATTAAAACTATTGGTAAGCTGCATCCAGTGATTATATATATATATATATATATATATATATATATATATATATATATATATATATATATATATATATATATATATATATATATATATATGCTTAACAATAATCTCAGTAATAAAAAATCAATAATATATAAGTATTAACAGTTTAATTAAAAAAATAATTATTTTAAAATATCTTAAATAATGATGTAATACTTATGATATGCATGTGTGCTAATCTGTGTGCACACACATTCTTACTAAAATTAATTAATTTATTTCCTTGTTGCTAAAATTAATTTAATTAATTGTATTAGTTTAATGTTGTACCTTATTTCTGTGCCAATTTATTTTAAAAGTGTATCAAAATTTGTGTTATAATTACATAAACAATAGATTTTGATCATTGTCAAATTTATGTGAAATAAAAAGTGTTTTATTATTTAAAAGTTTATTGGAACATGCTATTTATATAATGTTTAAAATAAGATGTATGAATTAAATTATTTTATAATATAAAATAAAAAAACCCAGAAAATTCAGTTTGTTTTTAATATAGTCTGAAATTTAATTGCAGGTAAGTGTTGTATAGAGCTACAAAAACAGGTGATGAGAAAACAAGTGGTCTATTAAATTTTAAAAATAAATGAAGTAAATTTAAGGAATACACTTGATTCCTTATAGTCTAAATTTTAAGGTATACCTTTTTTAAACTTTTATTATTTGATTAGAAAAATGTTAAACGTAATTTATAAAATTATAAATTACATTTGAACAAATTAGTCAAATTGTTTTAAAAAATCAACTAGAAATTATGATGATGAATGGTGAAAATATATGTTATCAGATTGAAATGTCATGCTAGAGAGCATTGTTTAGATGAAAGAGCAACACTATGATTTGTAAGGAGTTTATTTTTAATCATATTCATATGTTATGTATTAAAGAAATGTCTTATTTAATTTTAATAAGTTTCATTTAATAAAAATATCAATTTTTGCTGTGGAAAATTTATAAAATATATGTTCAGAAGTACTGTTAATTATTTATTGAAAATGAATTTTGCATCTACTGAGTCAGTCGATTATGTGTAATTCACAAATATTTTTAATGTAAAAATATATATAATAACCTGCATGAGAATTGTGTGATTGAATAATATTTATCAAATAGTTTGCAAGTTATTAAAATAATAAATATGAACTCTTATAAGAAGAGATATATAAGTTACAATTTGAATATAAATATTGTTCAAAAATATACTAAGATGGAGGAGAACATTCTAAATGTATGCCATGATTACAAAAAAATATTAGGGCAAATAATTGGTGTGCAAATGTGTAAATGTAAAAGAAGAATTATAAAATTAGATAAACTTGTTATTGATACATTTAAAATTATTTATATCTTTTCTATGTGAAAAGTTGGAGATTTTGTTTATAAATAAAATAATTGTATGTTATGTTATTAAATGTGAACTGAAGAATATTTTTTTAAAATATGAAAATTATTAAATTTATTAACAAATGCTTAATATTAACTGCTCTGAAATTGGCTTCAAAAAGGACATAAGATTGTGGTAATGAGAAAGAAGGAAACAATATCTTTTAATTAAGTGAACATTATTATGGTAAAAAGTGCTCCCCATTTTCCAGTATTTCAGCTTCAAAAAATGAAGGTAAACTTTATTATTATTATTATTATTATTATTATTATTATTATTATTATTATTATTATTATTATTATTATTATTATTATTATTATTATTATTATTATTATTATTATTATTATTATTATTATTATTATTATTATTATTATTATTATTATTATTATTATTATTATTATTATTATTAATATTATTATTAATATTATTATTATTATTATTATTATTATTATTATTATTATTATTATCATTTTCTTCATTATGAAATACATGTAGGTTTATTTATATTTGTATGCATTATTAGATTTAAGATGTAGTTAAGATTTATATATGTGAATTTTATATTTAATATTTACATGAAATACATATATTGGTGATTATTTATCTTTTCAACATGTGTGTGATCAGGTGGGTCAGCAATATGAGATGGCACTGAGAGTGGTGGGTAGTGCAAAAGTCTGAGTTCGAACCTGCACATATTACATATATAAATGCAGATTTAAGCCTGTACAATGTATTAATATTTAATATTTGGTAAAAGTAGAATATGAGTATTTTTTTAATAATAATAAATGTGTAACTTGGATTGAAGTGAAAAAATGAGAGAAGATTGTCATAATACTCATGAGATATGATTAAGGTAAAATTTAATTTAAACATATTTCAATTTGAATTTGGATATTTGTATATGAGAGTGATACATCCGGTGAACTGAATATTATACATATTCTGTTTATATATGTTAGAATAATTTGTTTTAGAAGTTTAAATATAATACTGGATCTATTTAGATGACATGTGAAAGTATGGATATGCATGTTATATGCTCAATCTGTTTAGATACCGTATGGAATTATGAAAAGAAATGTCATAAGCAGTCTCTATTTAAATAGTATATGCATACTTGATCTCTGAATTATTTTTATAAATAATTTTAAATGACTGTATAAATGATAAGTTAAATATCTGAATTCAGTTGTTTGTCCTATATTTGATCTTCTTGACAATTTAATAGAAGCTATGTACTGAAGTTTTGAAATTGTTTTTAAATAGTTGTTTTTTTAAATATGTGTGATGTTGTTAAGAGTTATACATAGTGTTTATGATTGACTGTTAGTGGTTCACGAGAGTAGTATTACAAAAATCCTGTAGTGCAAGGGATATTTTAAATATTAAGTATAATCTTTTGATTGATATAATACAGTTAACATTGGTCTATAGGTTTTATGATTTATGGTCAGTAGCATTTTATCCAGTTTAAAATCATTTTTATTTAGGAATAATAAGTTATGCATATCTAGTTCTGATAAAATAAGTAACATAAATATATTTACTATGGATTTGTTAAATATTGGATACGATTTTATCTGGTTTAAAATCATTTTTATTTAGGAATAATAAATTATGTAAATATAGTTCTGATAAAATAAGTAACATAAATGTATTTACTACGGATTTGTTAAATATTAGATATAATCATAAATTAATTTATAATATTGTTACTAAGTTTAATAATAATAGTAAAATTTTAAGTGCTATAGATATTGATAAAATGAAATATACTTGGATATCAATACCATTTATTTGTAATGAACAAGTGGAATTTATAAAACAGATGTATAAAAATATATGTCAAGTCGCATTTTCTACTACTCCTAATTTAAATAGATTGATAAATAATTAAAAAAATAGATGTATTATTTTAAATCAAAGTTGTGCCATATATAAATGGCTATGTGTTTGTTGAATCTCGATGTACATTGGAGAAAAGATCAAATGACTATTTGTTGTTATATAACAAGTACAAAAATCAAGACAAGAGAATTGTAGAAATGATGACGTATCACCTTCAGTATTTTTTGATCATAATGTAACATGTAATTATGGTTTTGATTTTGATAAAGTTAAGATTTTGTGTATTGAAAGAAATAATAATAAAGGAAAAATTAAAGAAGCTATGTCAATAAAAAATGAAAAGCAAAATTTGATAGTCAGGCTGCCAATATAATAATTAATGAATTGTGGGAAAACTGATGTATGAAGTATTTCTTTTTGTCTACATTTGTAACATTTTTTTGTAATACAATTTGAATCTAGTTGATAATGACTACATAGATATTTGAAAGTATTTCTATTAAATTGTGGTTTATATTTGTTTCTAATTTTTTTTTTCTGCATTAATTATTGTATTGTTTTGAATAATTATATAGTCAGTAATAATAATTATTGCATATATTCTAAGGTCATTCAAAAATTGCAGTCATAAACTTTGTAACAAAAAGTATAATGATATAAAATCTGAGTAGTTTGAATGGAAAAGATTATAGAGGTCACATTTATGAACTTAACATTTGACTTTACAAATGGGGGACAATCTAATTTTTTACACAAGATGTTTTATTTATTCAATATAGGAAAGACGTTTTGAAAAATTTGAAAATATGTTCTCTATCGCTTCTGAAAACTTAATTCTCTAATAAGATGTCAGTTTGCATGTTCTATATGAAAGACAGGGACTCATATAAAACTGAAGATAGCAAATATAACTTTAAAAAAACCAAATGTAAAGAAGGTCTCCATGCAAAAGCAATTCCTGTTTTTGATGGGAACTTAGTTGCAATTATTGTTGAAGAACTATGCCCCATAATAACCATGGCTTCATTGATGACATCTGAAATAAAAAGGAAGTAAATTAATTGTCCAAAATGCATTATCTTAACATCAAATGCAAATACCATGGTGTAAATCCAAAGACGATTGGACATAAAATTTATATTATAAATTATTTAATGCTCCTTTTAAATGATATTATTGAAACTGAATTTGTTTAAAAGTTTTTTTTTCACTTTGTTTAAATTATAATAAATATTAATTTACATTTTTTTTTTATTTTTAGGTAATTACATAATTTCTGTTTTTTAGTATAATTTATGCTACATATTATATATTTGTGATTTGTATGAAATTTGCTTAAGCAAAAATAATTGTCATTAAGTATTTGTTAACTGCATCATCTGTCTTAATCATATAGTGAAAATATAATCCAGTAATTGTAAATTGATATAAAATTTATGAATATTGATTGATCTGTGTCTCCTCTAAGCTACAGAGAATAACATGACTTTCAAATATTGCTTTAGAAAGATTATTGAAGGAATTCTGCTTGTGCTTATTAATTTTACAACCCTCAAGTGTCATTCACAGACTACCTAAATTCATTGTTTATTCTTTATCTGGAATTCTCAACAAAATCAATTGTTCATCTTTTTGCCAGTGCTCAGTGCAACCTTCGTCTCAGCTTCTAATTATCTTCCCAGAGGCAAAACTCTCCATACAGTGGTGCCACTCAGCACAGGCTGGAGTGGACAATGGGTGCAGGAAGGTTTGTGCATAGAATTCATGTCTAGTACCTACTCATCCAATATCCCCAGTATAGTTTCTAATTTGAGGATTTCATCAATTCACAAATCTGCCTGCATCCATTGATTGTTCTGGTTTTGCATTGACTTGTGCTGCTGCATGAGAGATGCCAAAAGCAAGTTCAGTAGATTGCAGTTTATGGATAATAAAATAATGGCCAAATACTATTTAATTGGGTTATGAACAAATGACAGGCAACAAGATGGGAGAGAAAGATAATGTTATTTTGCAGAAGCCTTACATAAAGAATTTATGTTAGTATACTTACACAAAAGGTCGGATGACTGTGTTAGAAGAATTGTTGAGTGTTATAGGATTAAGGAATGGGATAAAATAGTAGATGCATTAATAAAAAATAGGGAGTTAGAGAGATGGAGAGCAAGTATGGAGAGTAAAAAGGGTTTAATTTATATAGATAGTAAACAAGATTATTGGGTGGAAGTTAATTTATGATAATAACAAGAAAAAAAGTTTACTGTTTAAGGCTCGAACAGGATCTTTAGCAACAAGCAAATATACACATAAATTGAAAAATATCGGTGATTTAGTCTGCAAGTTGTATAAGGAAGGTATAAAAATATTAAACATCTGTTAATTGAATGTAAATGTCTGAAAGCAGAAAGAGTACATATAATGAAGTTGTAGAAGAATAAATATGAACAAAGTCATTATACAGAAAGTTGATTATTGTTTTTTGTGCTGTGTTTGGAAAAAGATAAGGGGGTTTTAGATATAAAGGCCATGACATTGACATATGTTATGGAAATGGGATGTAGCAGGATAGAGAAGAATATGGGAAAACACAGGGTGGGGAATGGAAATGGAAGTCAAAAGTGGCTAACAGGTTTCTCTGGGTAGAGTTTCTGAGAGATTCCTGACTCCATATAAGGAGATGTCCCAATGCATCACATCACATCACATTACTAGACAAAAACGTTATTCCATGAACATAGTGTTTATTTATTTATGTAATATAGCAACATGATATTTTTATAACATACTATTTTATGGATTTTAATGGTTCCAATAAATACGTTATCCAGAGACTTTAATCATTTTCAATTATTATTATTATTATTATTATTATTATTATTATTATTATTATTATTATTATTATTATTATTATTATTATTATTATTATTATTATTATTATTATTATTATTATTATTATTATTATTATTATTATTATTATTATTATTATTATTATTATTATTATTATTATTATTATTATTATTATTAGAGACTTTAATCATTTTCAATTATTATTATTATTATTATTATTATATAATAAAATAACCAAAGAGATTTGCAAGTATGAATATACAATATTTTTATTATAACTTTTTGTTTTCCTTTCCTTTACTCATCTAACCTTTTTTATATTTAAACACAATCAGAAATGAATCAATATTCTTTAAAACAAAAACATTCTGATTTGCTCAATTACTTTTTTAAATGTTTAATTTAACTGTTATACGTGCATTATTATTATTACCTTTTCCAAGGAAACCAAGCCTTTACTAACCTAAAAAAAAACATAATCCAATTTTCTAATTGGCTTTCTGTCCAAATAGGAGTTAAAAACTAGGCATATCAAAACAGTAAGTTATTCTTGACCACAAAATGAAGGAATAAGAGTTTATGTACCTTAAGTCCACCTTTTAACATTTACATACACAGAAATATGACATAAATGTCTGTGTGTATTATGTCCGTATTTTAACTTGACTTTAACATACTTTTATCTCTGAAAGATTGATGATTTCACATTCATAAAATCAAAATCTACACACACAAATATAATAAAGATAAAAAAAATGTTTAAAGTGAAATAGACCTAACCCACCTAAAATCATGTCAAAAATTATGAATAACTATTCTATTATGAAGATTTATTTTACTGAAGAGATTATTAAAAAAAACCACATTCTATTGTTGAAACATTTCCAGTCTGAAATAGCTTGCACAAATAAAACAAAACTTATTGAGTCTATAATTGTATTTCCCTATATTACAGTAAAAATTTCAATTTGTAAACAGTTTATAGTTATCCCCACATTCCATTGTTGTTAAAATGAATTAAATTGACATCGACCATCCATTTCCGATGTATGCAGTGACTGTCAGTCCATCATATTGGGTAAATCCCTTGAATTTAACATTCCTCTGTAACTTCTTGCTTGAACCACTATTGTTCTTATTAATATTGAAACATTTTTATGAAACTGCACTGAAGGGAAAAGACAAATGGGATTGATAATAATCAATAAGAACATCAATTTGGGTGTAAAGTATTGAGTTATCAGTGACAAGAGTACCATATTTTTTACACATACATTGTGATACTTATTCATTCCAAATACGAATGTGGTTTAAAGAATCAGCTATATATATATATATATATATATATATAGCTGATATATATAAATATATATATATATATATATATATATATATATATATATTGAAACAGATACATTAGTTTCATGTCCATTTATATTTAGTTATATTCTCACATTCAAAATGATTCAAAATAATTTAAAAGTTGGAGAAAAAAATAAATGCTTAGCTTTCACGAGTGCAGTTTATCAAAAAAGGTAAACAAACGATAGTGAGTAAAATCATTATTTTTTTTTAAAAAAGAAAAATGATAAAAACTTTAAATAACAAGAATTTTTCTTTTTAATAAATAACCAAATTTCTTATTAATGAAATTGAAACATTGATAAATAAAAGTTTAATAAATTGGGATTTAATATGGTGTTTGTGAACTAGATTAGAAATCTAAAAACACGTTGTTGTTGTTTTGTTAGTTGCCTTTGGCTAAATAACACATGAAAGTGGATCCAAGTAAAGTCAAAACTCAAAAAAAAAAAACGTACCACCGAGAAAGCTATTCTCAACAAATCATACTATTGGTTGACCACTGAATCCAGTTGAAAGACATAAAAGGAGAGTAATTTTATGATAAGAACAGTAAAGTCTCAGAGTCTGACAAAAGTTTATATCAGTAAGCATTCTACAAGAAGCATTCTATCAAGCACAACTATAAATGGTTTCTGAAGATTATAATTCCCAAGATGTGTGTGAGTAGGAAATTATATCCGTTTCCTTCTTAGCCTGTTCTATGATTAACTTATCCAACATCTACTTGTAAAATATCTATATGCAAAATGGTAATTAAAGCAAGACACTCCTCATTTAAATGCCATTCAACTGAGCCACTAGTAAGCAATCCTAGAAACAATAAAAAATAAGTTATGGTAAAAAAGCTTTGATATTTCTCAGAAAATAATATTATTAAAGTGAAAATATAATTAATTAGAATGGCATATTTAAAACGATTCTGTTAACTATTGATTTTGTTTTTAAAATAAGATCTTCAATGAAAATTCTAATAACGTGTTTATAACCCAGATAAAATTAGAAAATATACAAAATGAATGTATTTAGTAAATTAATACTATATTATGAATAAATTCGAACATTTAAATATGAATTAATATGTAAATAAAAGTTAATGGTTATATGCGTATAATGAACCACATAATTGAATAAGTTGAAAGATTAATAAAATCATTTTTTTTTTAAAATTTTTTATTTATTATTTGAAAACTCTCAGAAAAGTAATATAAACACGGAATTAAAACATGTTATATATACGAGTTGGGAAGTAAGAATACCAAAACAATGTGTCACGGTCAAATGTACAATGATATATCTGGAGTTATTGATGCGTATAGGTTATATATATATATCAGTCTTATGAAATCAGAAATACCAAATAATTGCATTTGCAAGATAAATTGATTTCTGGACAGATGGAAATACATACACTTATATTTTACCTGAATAACCAATGGATATAAATGTGCTTATATCGACCAATTCAAACCCTGAAATGGATAACCAATGAACCTAGTATAAATGTGCTTATACTATGGATTCAAACCTGGATTTGGATAACAATGAATAAATATATTTATTATGCTCTGACTCATCTAAAATTAACTGGAATAATATAAATGCTCTTGTCTGTAAATAATATCTTCATACATGAATTAATTTAAGCCATGTTACATGTGACAACTACCTAAAAAATTACAGATCAGAATTAAGTGAAACTCAGAATTAAAAAGAATGCTATCAGTTATCTTAATTATTATCCCTGTTGTCTTCATATATTGTACTCCTCCTGTGAATTAACTAAATAAATGTGTAAATTCTTAAAGAACTTACATTCTTTAATTCATATTGTACTATTATTGGATGTGTACCAAGAGACACAATGGACCATAATGAAATATTTGTTTCAAATAAGTGAAATTCTGAATTAAATGCTTTCAGTTGTCTTCATTATTATCTCTGTTGTCTTCATATATTACACTCCTCTCTGTGAATTAACTAAAGATGTAAATTGTTAAAGAACTATTGAAAGAAGGAGTCTATTATACTCTCAACAAATTACATTCTTTAATTAATATTAAAATTTTATTGGAAGTAGACTGAAGAAATATAAGTGACTGTCAATGAAATATTTTGTTTTATGGATGTTTATTTAAACCTGTTTTGCTAAGTAAATTATAATAAACAAGAAATTTTAATATGCCTTGTCCATGTTTGTTCACATCAATTGTATTAGTGTACTAGTCTACAGGAATTTCATGCCTCCTGAGCTATGCTTGCGTAAACAAGCTCTCATAAGTAAGATTGTAATGAGCTGGAACTGCAGTGGCGCTGTTTGGGTAACCTCAAACCTAGAAATTTCTAGATGTTTCCAGACTCTATGGTGCTACATCCTCTGATGAGCAGGAAATATTATTGTAGGATCGGTAAAATTAAACATTGAGTGAAATCAATCTGTTTGCTTCCTGCAATATGCTCATTGGGAAATAAGACTGACCAAGCAGAAGGTGGCAAAAGAATTTGTATTACAATATATATATATATATAGAGAGAGAATATAATTATAATATTATGATTTGATAAACATGAGGCTATGCTCAGAGTTCTTTGTTAGCATGATGTATGCCAATTATTATAACTCAGGTATATGAAATCACGTGAGGTGAGTACACTAGTAATTCAATAAAATATAACTCAGGTAGACAGGCAGTAGGTTTTACCCACTTTCATTCCTTGGTTTGATGTTAAGTGCATGTTTAAACAAATACTAAGTGAATATGGTCTAGCAGGGCGCCACTAGATTATCTTAATCTAGACACGGTTATATCTGATAACCTTTCACATGTACCGGGTTTGAATCCCTTTTTGGTACTTTATTTATAATAAAATGGAAGATTTTGCTTTTTGAGCCATATCACTATAAGCACTAATATTTAGGTAAACGTAAAACATCTTTAAACCAAAGTGGAGTATATTAGACATAAATCATTTCTCAGATCTTAACATGACAAATGTGTTTCAATATTTTTATAAGTTCACTAGCTCAGATTATATATAACTAATTTAGGATGGCAATTCACTCATCCTTGCATGAAATAGATGATGGGATGTGGTTATAATAATACTAAGAAATCACTAAATATTATAAAATCAATATTTATTTATGGCCTTTAAACAGTTAAACAGCTCATTAATTAAAACGTTGATGACGATGATGATGATGATAATAATAACAATAATGACAAGGGTTTCAACTACAGCTCTAGGACTAAGCCTAAACATAAAACTAATTTTTATAAAGAAATTCATAATTATTGCTTAATTTTAGCATATTTACTTATATCTTAAATAACTAATATTCAACCATTGATGATGATGAATAATCACACTTAACCAAGACTACACTTAATGAAATATATATGCCTCGTTTAATAAAACAAACTAATATTTATTACTACATTTCTAACATATACATAAAAATTTCTAGATAAATATGAAAATTGACATGAATAATAATAATAATAATAATTGATTATATAACAATCCTCAGATTAATTTTAAGTTCTTCCCCCTTTCCCTTCAAATGTATTTTGTATTAAGTTGGACGTCACATTGACCATGATTTTCACTCCATGAGAAAAATATTTCAAGAAAAAAAAAATATTATCTGCTCATTAGCACACATACTTTAAAAATCCAACATGTAAATAGAATGTAAAAGAAAAAATGTTAGTAAAATTGAAAGAGCAAGTTTTAGAAAAGAGTTTTAAATCATTATCTCCCCCTCCGTTCTTCTACCTCAAAAATGCTATACTTAACTTGAAACAAAATAATCCAACATTCTAATACTACTCATTATTTCACATTCACTCACAATTATACACATATAAAATATCACTATGTATGTGCGTGTTTCATCCCATGATAACAAAATATTATTTAAAACCAAAATAATAATATATTAGTTAAAACTAAAATCATAATACCATAAAAAAAAAATTGTTTTATACATTAATATTTTTCATAACTGAAAATTAATAAACAAATAATTTTCATACATTCAAGATAATTTCTGAAGCTCAAAGTTATTATTAGTATGACATTCTTGTTTTAATCGATCTGAATAGTCTTTAAAAGTTCTTTAAATAAAAATATACCACTTTATTGCTAAAATGTTTATTAAGACTGATATCATAAAGAAAATAGATATAAAAAGTCATATTACCGATGTTTTGTTTGTGGCGAATTTCCAAGGGTTCAAACTTGTCTTGTATAATGTCTATATTCTGCAGCTATTATTTCCGTTTTATGTGGGAACAATCTCTTTCTTGAGGTGTATAACTATTTGATGATGATGACTCTATTGAGGTTATTTGCTTTAGTGGACAATTTGGAAATCATTATATTAAATTT
Organism: Epiperipatus broadwayi; assembly: GCA_028023455.1. Lineage (NCBI taxonomy): Eukaryota > Metazoa > Onychophora > Udeonychophora > Euonychophora > Peripatidae > Epiperipatus > Epiperipatus broadwayi. Next base: position 4,745 of record JAQFVV010007002.1, on the reverse strand, counting down.
TCTTCTCTTCTTGTCAAGCATGTGGATGAAATACAGCAGTTGATTCCCATTTGTAAATTTTCTTGGGTTTAAAATCAGTTGTTGTAACAATTAATTGGACTTGATGATTAATATTTATCAGTATATTAATTCATCTTCTTTGAATGCAGGTGAATGCTTTCTATTGAGGTTATTTGCTTTAGTGGATAATTTGGAAATCATTATATTAATTTTTCTTCTCTTCCTGTCAAGCATGTGGATGAAATACAGCAGTTGTTTTCACATTTGTAAATTTTCTTGAGTTTAAAATCAGTTGTTGTAACAATTAATTGGACTTGATGATTAATATTTATCAGTAGATTAATTCATCTTCTTTGAATGCAGGTGAATGCTTTCTTCCTTCTATTAAAACATCTTATTTATCTGGTCAGTTGAAAGGTGTAGAATATTATTTTAGACACATCTTTTCTTTCCTATGTGATGTGCAGCTTCCTCCAGATGGTCCAGCAAATGGGACATACATATAATTTTTCTAGCCTGCCATTTCTTATATTTTCAACATTCAAATTTGATAGTTTAATAATCTGAATCAATCACAATAATCTTAATAATAATTCAAGACAGCTTTTTATATCCAATTTTTAGCTAACTTAACCAATCAGAGATAGCATCACTTGCTATTTTTGGACAAATTTGTTTTAATTAGATCTCTAATTTATTTTCAACTATATTATTTTTCAACTGAAAAGTTTAATCCTTTTTCCAGACACTTTTGTTTAAAAAAAATAGACTCAATCCTTATTTCCTTTCTTTTCTTTTTAACATCCAGGTAACACTTCAAATCTTTGAGCTTCCTTCTTTAGATCTCGAGATAAGACAATTTCACAATTATAGTTCTGACCCATTATAAGCTTCCAAAGTGAAACAATCATTTACAAAAAAAAAATTGCTACAAAGATCGATATCTGATTAAACAGATTTCCTCTTTTAACAAAAAATTGTACAAAAAAAAAATAATTTAACAGATTTAATACTTCCTTTTCTTTCAATATTTAGGAAATGTAAAATTTTGTATGTAATGTACACACATCCTTCATTCTTTCAAATCATTCATAAACTAACCTTAAATACTATAATTGCTAGCTTAGTAATTATAACCCAATTATTTAATTAAATCTGTAACTTTTAAATCCCAATTATAATTAAAGAAAAGCAAAAATAAAAGTATAGAATAAAATATTAGAATTGATCAAGCACAGGTTAGTTTTAAAGAAAGTTAAAATGTTTAATATTTGAAATATAAAACAATTAAATAATTTACACATACATTGCCTATATGTATGCATTATAACTTTGCTTTTTAAAGAAAAATTAAATATTAAATAGTTTAAATGTGTGTATTACCTTTTTATCAACACACAAACAAGTAAAGCATGTAATTGTTGACCCATTCTTTCTCTGTTTAAAGCATTTAGAACTGGACCTTGTAGGGTTTAAACTTGGATGCCCTACAACTTCCTTTATGGTTATATAAAATTGTGATGATGATTTTGTTTGACCTTTTCTACATGCACATTACTATAAATTTGGCTAGTGACCAAATTGTAATGGCACAACTTTCTCCCCCTTCAGATAAAATCATCAGCACTTTTGTTTTAACTATATTAAAAAAAAAATCCTAACCAATAAATACACTAATAATAATAAACACTTATAATATATATAAAAAAAAATTAACTACTGGTAAATATATTTTTCATTAGAAAACCTAAAAGTAATTTATTTGGAGATCATTGCCAAGCTACTCTGCTGATGTATAAGGGATCAAACTCCTAGCATTATAGGTCCCCTTATTCCCATCAAGAGCAGCAAGCATAAAGGCATTATCCCCTATTTTTTTTTAGTAATTTGGAATGGCTTTTTCTTTCCAAACCATATGGTGGTCTGCATAAAATTGCACCTGTACATCCAGTCCCTTTTTAATATTTCCATTTTTCATCTTGACTGGATATTTATAAAACATATCTGGAGGAATTATTTTATATAACCTCCTCTTACAAACTCCATTTAGAAATATGGACTCTTGGTACCTTATGTAATATGCCTTGAAGTTTTTCAGAGAGATTGACTCTCTATACCATACATAAGGTATCTTCAATCTATTTAAGAAGACAGATTTTTGAAACCACACATGCTGGTTAGTTACTAGATTGAGAACTACAGACTGTTGAAACTTTTGCTCTCTTTCTAAAATAACTGGTTTCATCTCCCTTATTGCCTCTCTTAAATCAATCATCTTATCAGATGCATGAAGTTTTTCCTCCAACTCTCTTTTCCTTCTTTTTACTTCATGATCTATCCCAATCTGCTCTTTGGTCATCATCTCATTTACTTTCTTTACTGGGAGATTTGGTATTATGGCTAATATTGGCCTTTCTACTTCTTTTTCACCTTGTAGATTGTTAACTAAAGTAGGCATCCTTTTCTCTGACTGACTCTGTTCTGAGCTATCCCTACAGTCATCTGGACTGATGCTAACATCATTTTGCCTTGAATTTGGGTTTGACTGATCCTGCAGCCCTACATTAATACGATCTTTTAATTCCCCTATTTTCTGGTAGAGATCATCCATCTTGGGGTTCATGTACTCCACAACATAGGCCTTCTGGTTCTCCTCAACCTTTTCCAACATAACACCCAATTCATGTTGATTCATTCTGGATCCCTCTTCTAAAGAACTTGTCCCTTTTTACTATCTCCTCCCTAAAGCTATCCATTTGTTTCCCCAATTCTTTCCTAAGATTTTGGTCAATTTGTACACACTCATTGGCCATGCTTCCCTTAACTTCTCGTATTTCCTTTTCTAAGCCACTAAACTTATTTTTCATAGTGAGGGTTTGATCTATACAGCCCAAAGTGGCTTCCTTATATGAGTCCACTTTGGCTACCACCTCCTCTAATCTAATATGAATTCCTGCAGAAGTTATTTCGGCATTCTTTTCTATGCATTCTGATATGGATTGGGAGACCAAACCATGGACCTTATTCCTAACTAACTGAATTTCTCTTTTATTTTCTTCGATAGACTGCTCCACTTGAGCCTTTAATGACTGTAGTCCCTGACAGCCCTCCTGTTTGGTGACTTCCATAGACCTACACACTCCTTCTATCCTCTCCTCTAATGACACAAACCTATTTTTGCACTCTATATTGGACCCTTCTATCCTATTTTCCAAAGCGATGATCATTTGGTTGTTATTGTCAATAGCGTTCTCTAGATTTACCCTTAAACCTTCTATACTTTTCTCCATAGATTGACCTATCTTTTGTTCTAGATTTTCCATCCTTTGCTTACTATCTTCTCTTAGACTTTCTATATTTTGCTTACTATCTTTTCTTAGACTTTCTATATTTTTCTCTATCTTTTGTTCTAGATTTACCATACTTTTATTATTTTTCTCTATCTTTTGTTCTAGATTTACCATACTTTGCTTACTATCTTCTCTTAGACTCTCTATACTTTTATTATTTTTCTCTATCTTTTGTTCTAGATTTACCGTACTTTGCTTACTATCCTCTCTCATACTTCTGAGCATCTGCATTATCATGTCCATGTCTGATGGTGCCCTCTTTGCTATTTGAGCCTGGCCCACTTCTGACTCCTCATCTACTTCCACACTTTAGGCCATATTATTGCTACTAACATTAAAGGCATCTTCCCTCTTCTTCCTCTCTTTCCTCTTGTGTTTTTAAGAAAACCTCCCCCATCCTCTTCTTCAGTATGAAAACGATCACTGATTCCTGGTATTAGGACCTTCCTCTTCCATAACCTCTTCCATACTATAATTTAGTTCACTCATGTTATAAAACTATATATATCCCATCTGTACTTCCCCTGACCATCAAAAATCCACACATCTTCTCCCTGTCTGACACCTATTCTGACCAACTGACTGATTTGATTTTCACCCTTATTATGCATTTACAAATACAACAAAAAAAAATTTTTAATATCCTTATTTAATGAACTACACAACAATAATCTATATAGTGCATGTCTGTCTGTAATAGCCCAAATTATACATTTCATCCATTCTCCCAGAAATCCGACAGATATTGACAGTCCACAGAATGACTAGCAGTTCACAATCTTGAGATAAATAAAAGAATTCAGTCACAACACTATAATCACACAATGCATCATGAGCACTCAGAAGAACATCCCAATTCGATCACTATTAACTACCACAACCTTTGATTGAATGAAACAAACTCTGTTGCAATAAAAGATGTATTTTAAGTCTTAGGGGCTAAAATAGATAAACTATGCCTTGCTCTCTCTCTTGAAGTCTTATGTGGCAAGTATCAAGGAATGCCCTGCTTATTATAGACAAAAAACGAAACCTTGCTCTCTCTCTCTTGGAGACTTATAGGCTGATATCATGGCAGGACTACTGTTAACTGCTTCGTGATCAAATAAGAATAACATATAACTGGATTGGAAAACTATACCGTGCTCTCTCTTGGAGACTTATAGGCTGATATCATGGCAGGGCTGCTGTTAACTGCTTCATGATAAAATAAAGATAACATATAAATTGGGTTGGAGCAGTGAATGGAAGTTTGATCATTCATAGTTACATGAAATACATAGTATTCTCAAGGCAATGACAAAACTCTCCACTCATCATCAACACTGCAATTCTAACAAACCAAACTCCAACGCATCAACCATCCAATCAAACCTCTAAAATCATAGACTTTTT
>JAQFVV010007001.1:61222-209515 GCA_028023455.1 Epiperipatus broadwayi | reverse complement strand
CTATTTCTGCCTTTTCGGCTGTTCTGTTGACGATTCCCTTTTACGAACCTGCTGTGTTATTTCGTCCGGGGTTTACATAATGTTTTGTGAAAATAATTTCAAACACATATACACGTACGCTTTTATTTGTTTCATACGTAGATTCAGATTGAACCCGAGTAATAGGCGCCAGGAGAACCTTTACAAGCTCGCCACGCACGTGCACACGCTCACTCAACTATATCACAGAACATGCCCAAGCATCACTCCAGCGGACAGCAAGAAACGAACACAGCAACACTATTTCCGAACTAGATCGCACATTACCGTTAAAACAATATTGAAACACCTTTATCACTGTTGGGCCCGCCCTATATCCCCCAGAATAAATTAACCATAACTTAACATTAACATAAGAATTGTATGACAAATATAAACGCTATAAATATACTTAAATCTTAACTAAAATATTAAATGTACCCGTTCAAATTATACAAAATAGATCACTCTCGCACTCATTCAACATTATTTAAATAAATTTGAAATTCCAAGCGATCAATAAAAGAAGTATTAATTAAATGAATGATTTATTTAGAAAAAACTGGGTAAATAAAATTATCATGCAGATATATGATTTAGTAAGTCTAGATAACATAATTACGGAATTAGGTATGAATTTGCACAGATATTTGCTGAATCTTAATTGTACATATGATTCTGGTTGAGTTCTTTAGTGATTCAATTTGGTCATTAGTAATTTTATCATTTTACACTTAATGTTTGTAAATCGTTCTCCACTTTAAAGTTATTTTAGCTGGTGCATGAATGTGTGAGCAAATGTTAAAATATAACTACCTGTGGAACGAGAAGACTGTAATGGGATCCTGAGCGATGTTTTCCTTAATTCAGCATGCCGGCTTTTGGTGAGGCTTCCAGGGCGTGTGTGGTCCTTGAGTTCATTTTCTCCGAGGTTGAGAGCATTCTAGGATCGATCAGCGGTGCCAGGTGCGAAGGTTCGGCGGCCAAGCCGCGAATTTTGGATTCAGCAACGCATTTCGTCTACGGTATCACACAAAGTTTAGGTTAAGAAGTCCAAGTACTTAATCAGAAGCTCTGCCAAAAAATTAATAATACTCTCCGCTAAAATTCAAATTAATTTCGCCTTCCACAACTCTTAATCAATAATTAATAATTGTAATTAATGTCCTCTCCAGTTCTGTCTTGCCTTTTTCTTCTCTTCTTTCCCGCCACGACACCTTGAATTTTTCCTCCAATCTCTGTCATGCACTCATGAGTCATTAGTTCTTATTTGCTAATTAAGGGTCCTCTTTATTCAATGGTTTCTGGGACATTTGCACCACGTTGGAATTTAATTTAGTTTTACCATTTTTTTTAAGTATTGTTTTAGCTGGAGCCAGAAGTCTAAGTAGTACAATAGCAGTGTACACTTTTTATCACCTCTGTTTCTAAATTTGGATTGTTATCTAGACTTTACCAACATACATCCTGCTTATTGTTTCAACTTCTCTAAATTTTAATCTACTAATTGCCCCCCCATTCAAAATATCTTAGATCGCTTGGAATCTTTTAACCTATTGCAGATTAATTAATTTACTTATCTTTTTTCTTTCTTTTTTGTTTAAAAATGATTTAATAAAAAATTTCTAATTTGTTCTCGATCATTCTTTTTTTTAAAACGAAATAACAAAAAAAAGCAAACTTACAAATAATGATTATAATAAATTAATTCCTCAAAAAAAATAAAAACTCTTTTAATTTTAGTTCAATAAATCTGACAGGTACTCTTGTATAGCTGCGATCTGCTTTAGAAACGGCTGTTTCTCGTTTATTCTTAAAACAAGATCGTTTTTTAAAAAGTTTTGTACCTGTCATTTATTTCGTCATTAATATATATCTTTAACTTTCCTAGGTTCAAACCCTATGTAACGCTATTCCGTTACATATCTCCCCGCCTGGTGTAGAGTAAAATCCGAGGATTGCGGATTTTAGCTCTGATAAGGAGCCAAGTTATTCGGCCCTCTTCAGTGCCCTCGCATTAAATGTCCCCTTTCCTTGGGCCAGTACAAAGGCATTATTCCCATATGCCCTGACGATCTCATATGGGCCCTCATAGATGTCGAGGAATTTTTTATATACGTTCTGTTCCGGTCGACTGACCGGATTTGATCTGACCATCACTCGGTCTCCCACAGTGAACGTGTTTCGGATTGGCCTATTGGTCTGCCTTCGCATTTCCCCCATATGTTCCAATCTCCGTAATGCTATCTGGTTGTCATGTTTTCGATCAACTCTTCCTGTTCGGATCGAGGGTCTATCATCGTAAGGATATGGTATAGGTCGTCCATAATGGAGTCGACTGGGTTCAAGTCCAGTGGACTCATTCTTTGAGGTATTGATCATTTCAGTAATCCGGGGAATCTCCCGAACCCATTTCCGATGATCTCCTGCAGTGTACACGCGGAATAGCCGCCCCAACTCCCGCATCACCCGCTCGCATGGGTTGCTCTGCGGGTTCCGGATAGACGTCATATGATGTTTGATCCCAGTTTGGTTCACCCATCGCCTCCACACCTTTGATACAAATGGTGTGCCATGATCCGATAAAAGGCACTTAGGTTTCCCGATGATGGGAAACTGTTTGGTTTCCAACAGTTTGATGGTCTGGTTTGCATTAGCCCGGGCCATGGGGTACGCGGCGACCATTTTGGAGCACAAATCATATGTGACCAGTAAATACCTCTTCCCCCCAAACATCGGCAATGGCCCGTAATAATCAATAGCCAGGGTGTGGTTTGGTTCTCGGACGATGATCGGTATCTGAGGTCCTTCATTCGACCGATTTAGCGGTTTTGTCCTCGCACAAATCTCACACTTCCGTAGTCTTCTGGCAATGTCGTGGTGCATCCCTGGCCAGTAAAACCAATTACTAAGGTACCCCTCAGTCTTGCTTGTTCCGTAATGGCCACGTTCCTGATGGGTCTCATCAACCATTCGATCCCGCATTCCCTTCGGTATTACAATACGGGTTTGTTTCCCATTCCCTGTTTTCCTTTGGACTATTCCTTCCAGAATAATGCACCGGTCCCGATATTTCCATAACAGACCCCCCCAGTCTCTTCCTTTTTCTGGTCGGGCCCTGCCTTTGGCCTCCTCTCACGTAGGTATCGTATTATTTGTTGGCATTCTTCATCCTCTTTCTGGCCCCTCCGAATGTTGTTTGCACCAAACTCACTCTCCCTGCTTCGCCTGGTAGTAGCGGCTATGTACGCGAATTCCTCAGCCTCGGCATTTGGCTGTGGTCCCACAGGGTAACGGCTCAGTGCATCTGCGATCACGTTATCCTTCCCTTTACAATATTCCACTTCATATTGGAACTCCTGCAGGGCTAAGCTCCACCTCACTAATCTATTATTTGTCAAAAAACTTTTATTCAGAAATTCCAGACTCCGATGGTCGGTAATTACTTTCACTTTGGATCCGACCAGGTACTGTCTGAACTTTTTGAAAGCCCATACTATGGCGAGGGCTTCTCGTTCGGTGACAGTGTATCTCCGTTCGGGATCTTTGAGTAGTCGGCTAATGAATGCCAACACCCTTTGTTCTCCATCCGGTCCCTTTTGGTACAACGTGGCTCCTAGCCCAATGTCGCTACTGTCCGTCTGTACCCAAAATATCTGGTCGAAGTCTGGGTATGCTAATATGGTCTGTTTTAAAAATCCTTCCTTCACCCTCTGGAAACTCCGTTCCCGTCTCTCATCCCATATCCACGCTTGCTCCTTTCTTAACAATTGTAATAGGGGTTCCATATCATGGGAGAAGTTTTCATAAAATTTGTTGTAGAAGGTGCACATTCCGAGGAATGCTTTAATATCCTTTCTCTTCTTCGGAACAGGGAATTCTTGGATGGCCTGGATCTTTTCGGGGTTAGGCCGTATTCCATCCTGGCTTATGATATGTCCCAAGAACTTGACTTCCTGGGTCGCAAAGTGGCTTTTTTTTAGGTTTATTTTTATTCCCTTCTGTTCGCATTCATGGAGCAACATTTCTAAGTGCCGACAATGCTCCTCTATGTTTTCAGACGCTATAATGATATCGTCTACGTACATCGTGACAAATTTCTTAACTTCATCTGATAGGGTTTGATCCAGGCACTGCACTAAGCCTGCACCACTATTCTTTAATCCAAAAGGCACGCGGTTAAACTGGTACGCCCGTCCGTTATATTTGAATGTGGTGTATTTTCGATCGTCGGGGTGGAGGCTCATTTGCCAGTAGCTATTTGTCAAGTCCATAGTGGAAAAGATTCGCTTGTTCTGAAATCTTGTCATCAGTTCGCTCATGATGGGCGGAGCGTTTGTATCTGGAATTGTCACCTTGTTCAGTTGTCTGGCATCGAGGCACAATCGTATCGATCCGTCACCCTTTTTTACGGCTAAGATGGGGTTGTTGTATGGCGAGGTACACTTTGAAATAACCCCCCACTCTATCATCTGTTCCAGCTGAGTTTCAATCTCCTTCCGGTATTGGAAAGGGATTGGGTACGCCCTAGTTTGATATGGGTTGCTGGTGTTCAACCGGATTCGGTGTTCGTACCCCTTGATTACTCCCGGCTTGTCCGAGAAAACACTCTCGTAAGTCCCCAGTATTCCTTGAATCCTCTCTCTCTGCCCTTTATCTGGCCCTGTCATTTCATTAACTCTTTTCTCAATCTCCCCTTTTACCATGATACATTGCAGTTTCCTCTGCCCTTCTGGTTCTCTGTCCATGGTTTCCCCAAAAGGCACTATGACTCTACCGATTCTTGCTTGTTCAGTCCCATAATCAATGCTACACTTTGCCATTCTCATAAAATCAGACCCTAACACCAAGTCATGTATCAGCCCCTCAAGTATTAACACAATCTGGGTGAATTCCTGCCCTGCAATAACTATATTCGCCCACACCTGTTTGGTCTGTATTCTTGCCTTTTTCCCATTGGCCAGTATAATCTGGGTCCCTTTCAATGGCAAGATTTTCATTTCTGTTTGCCCTTGGGCGATCCTGTCAAAAGTTTCCTGAGCCATTACCGACACCTGACTTCCTGTATCCAGCAGCGCCCTCGTATGAACCCCTTGGATTGACACATCGATCTTTGGGCACTCCTGTTTTCCCCGAGGTCCTTCCCCCCTTCATCTTGTGCTATATTAGCTATCCTGATCCCATCATTCCCTTCTTTGCTAAAATAGTCATCATTTTCGGCCGCCTCTAATATCTCCAACACTCGTTTTATCTCAGTTTCCCCCTCAATGACTTGTCTAATCTCCCTGGGCAGGTTGCGCCCTGCTATCCTGATTCGCCGCTCTTCCGGTATTTGATATTCGTTTATTTTTCTTAATCTCGCCACCTGTCACTGTATGAAGGTACTGTATGTTTCATCTTCTTCCTTTTTGCTTTGTTCGATTGCCCACCTTTCCCTTTCTTGTTGGGCTAGTCCCCAATATCTTCCCATTATGGCTCTTTGGTATTCTTCGAACGTTTCCGGTTTCTCTTTCATCGCCTCCCACCATTCCACCACTTCCCCTTGGATGTGGCTGCATGCAATCGCTATCTTAGATTCTTCACTAAACTGCCCGCAAGAGAACAACCTCTTCAGACTTTCCACATGTCGACACGGGCTTTCGTCTTCCTTTCCTTTAAAATGTTCAAGTTTAATCCACTTTCCCTCCATCCTGTTTAATATTCGATTTATATTTGGCTATAGTAATCCACGGCTCGTCACCTACTACTCCGCTGGTCCCACTGACTGTCTTGCCCTATTTTCAGATGCTCCTTGCTCTTAAAATTCCCACTGTAAGCCCTCAAGTTTGGTTTCTATCGCTCAGATATCCCAGGTCCCACTATTCCCCTTTATTTATATTCAGTAGCTATCGGTTATATCTATATACTGTTACACGCGTCGTTATATATGTAGATACGCTATACTTTACTTATCTTTTATTTTATTTTCCTTTGGTGGTTATTTATATATATGTGTTGTTTACGCTCAACGTCCCTTTTATTTTTAAGTAACACACACAAAACTCCTACAAGATCCCAGTTACAGTTCGTTCCTTTGTGCAAGAATATAATAATATTAAAATGCGTCTTTTAACGATGTATATATTTTTTTCGATTAAAATTATTTGCGGTTAACTTACTAGTATAGAAATTAATTTATGAATTGCTTCCTTTTACTATCTGATATTTCTTCCACGGAATCCCGCTATCCCACAGCTTTCTACAAATATCAGATATATTCGGATGCTTGATTATTTTAATAATGATAAAAGAACTAAATCCCCTTCCCACTCTCTCAAGCAATGTTTAATAATTTGACTTTTAGTGATTATAAAATTTCCCCCCCGCTTTCATCGATAATTCATTCTGTAATTTCGAGCGCCCTCTCTTCCTTTTTTTCTTTTTTTTTTAAAAAAAATGTCCTCCGACCGCCTTATTTAGGCCGCTAAACGTATTTCCTTCTCAGGGTCTCTTTATTTAAATTGACTTTCGTTATTAGAACCGTCAGTTATATCCCCGTCGGTTCTGCCCTTTGAAACAACAGTTTCGCCGCACGTTGACGCGCCAAATGCAACCCCGCGACTTGTCGACGTCGCTATTTCTGTATGTTCGCTGTTCTGTTGACGATTCCCTTTTACGAACCTGCTGTGTTATTTCGTCCGGGGTTTACATAATGTTTTGTGAAAATAATTTCAAACACATATACACGTACGCTTTTATTTGTTTCATACGTAGATTCAGATTGAACCCGAGTAATAGGCGCCAGGAGAACCTTTACAAGCTCGCCACGCACGTGCACACGCTCACTCAACTATATCACAGAACATGCCCAAGCATCACTCCAGCGGACAGCAAGAAACGAACACAGCAACACTATTTCCGAACTAGATCGCACATTACCGTTAAAACAATATTGAAACACCTTTATCACTGTTGGGCCCGCCCTATATCCCCCAGAATAAATTAACCATAACTTAACATTAACATAAGAATTGTATGACAAATATAAACGCTATAAATATACTTAAATCTTAACTAAAATATTAAATGTACCCGTTCAAATTATACAAAATAGATCACTCTCGCACTCATTCAACATTATTTAAATAAATTTGAAATTCCAAGCGATCAATAAAAGAAGTATTAATTAAATGAATGATTTATTTAGAAAAAACTGGGTAAATAAAATTATCATGCAGATATATGATTTAGTAAGTCTAGATAACATAATTACGGAATTAGGTATGAATTTGCACAGATATTTGCTGAATCTTAATTGTACATATGATTCTGGTTGAGTTCTTTAGTGATTCAATTTGGTCATTAGTAATTTTATCATTTTACACTTAATGTTTGTAAATCGTTCTCCACTTTAAAGTTATTTTAGCTGGTGCATGAATGTGTGAGCAAATGTTAAAATATAACTACCTGTGGAACGAGAAGACTGTAATGGGATCCTGAGCGATGTTTTCCTTAATTCAGCATGCCGGCTTTTGGTGAGGCTTCCAGGGCGTGTGTGGTCCTTGAGTTCATTTTCTCCGAGGTTGAGAGCATTCTAGGATCGATCAGCGGTGCCAGGTGCGAAGGTTCGGCGGCCAAGCCGCGAATTTTGGATTCAGCAACGCATTTCGTCTACGGTATCACACAAAGTTTAGGTTAAGAAGTCCAAGTACTTAATCAGAAGCTCTGCCAAAAAATTAATAATACTCTCCGCTAAAATTCAAATTAATTTCGCCTTCCACAACTCTTAATCAATAATTAATAATTGTAATAACTGTCTCTCTCCAGTTCTGTCTTGCCTTTTTCTTCTCTTCTTTCCCGCCACGACACCTTGAATTTTTCCTCCAATCTCTGTCATGCACTCATGAGTCATTAGTTCTTATTTGCTAATTAAGGGTCCTCTTTATTCAATGGTTTCTGGGACATTTGCACCACGTTGGAATTTAATTTAGTTTTACCATTTTTTTTAAGTATTGTTTTAGCTGGAGCCAGAAGTCTAAGTAGTACAATAGCAGTGTACACTTTTTATCACCTCTGTTTCTAAATTTGGATTGTTATCTAGACTTTACCAACATACATCCTGCTTATTGTTTCAACTTCTCTAAATTTTAATCTACTAATTGCCCCCCCATTCAAAATATCTTAGATCGCTTGGAATCTTTTAACCTATTGCAGATTAATTAATTTACTTATCTTTTTTCTTTCTTTTTTGTTTAAAAATGATTTAATAAAAAATTTCTAATTTGTTCTCGATCATTCTTTTTTTTAAAACGAAATAACAAAAAAAAGCAAACTTACAAATAATGATTATAATAAATTAATTCCTCAAAAAAAATAAAAACTCTTTTAATTTTAGTTCAATAAATCTGACAGGTACTCTTGTATAGCTGCGATCTGCTTTAGAAACGGCTGTTTCTCGTTTATTCTTAAAACAAGATCGTTTTTTAAAAAGTTTTGTACCTGTCATTTATTTCGTCATTAATATATATCTTTAACGTTCCTAGGTTCAAACCCTATGTAACGCTATTCCGTTACAATATTAAAGATTTTAATTTTAATTTAGCTTTATCAATAAAGTTAAATTTATTAATATTTAAATTTTTTCTGTACACTTCAGAAATATCCCTTGCCAGATATATTTTTTAAAAGTACCCAACAGGCCGGTAACATGGGAATTGAACCTGCATTCTTTAGATATGTGAATATTGAATTTAAGATGACACTCTAACCAAGTAGGCTATTCTTTCTATAAAGGGCAACAATTGGTAAACATTTATTTATTTTTTACAAAGGTTTCTAAACATTAATGATTTTTGTATTAGATTAACTTATGGTACTATTTGTCACTATCATGTGAGCAGCATTTTAAATTATTCTTTCTTTTAACTTCTTTCTCTTTGCTAAATATTTCTGAATTCCCTCACTGGAACATATGTGAAAGAACACATATTGACAAACCATCAAAACAATTAAAAAGTACAAAATAATAGTGATGATGATGATAACAACAACAACCACAATAATGATGATGATGATGATGATAATAATAATAATAATAATAATAATAATAATAATAATAATAATAATAATAATAATAATAATAATAATAATAATAATAATAATAATAATAATAATAATAATAATAATAATAATAATAATAATAATAATAATAATAATAATAATAATAATAATAATAATAATAATAATAATTTCACACATCTAAAATAAAAACCATGGATATATTAATGAATATATGTTTAAATGCAGAACATAAAAATCTTGGGTAGAAATAAAATATAAAAAATCTTGTTCACATGATAATGATGAAAGATTAATCCAAATATGATAATCCATAATGTTTAGAAACATTTATTAGCTTTATTCTTAAAAAGAAAAAAAAGGAAAAATCAAAAAGTCCCTTATAACAATATTCTTCTTACTTTACTATCGTCAACATAGCCTAAATGTTTAGTGCCCATCTTTTAGTATTTTACAAATATAAAAATCACAGATTCGAATCCTGTGCTAATGTAATTCCTATTCAATCCAGCAATGGACCAATTCAATAGGAAAGAATGTCATTTTTTAGAATTGTACTAGATTATGGAAATGGTCCAACATATATATATTATAATAGATCATAAAATAATTGTACAATTTTTAAAACTACCTTTATAATATTTTTTAATCTTTTAACTACTTTTCAAATATAACTTATAAATAAAATATTTTCTTTTTTTTTTCTCATTAATACAATTGTTATCCTTTAAGTCAGCTTTGCTTAAAAAAAATTGAGTGGTGTCAAAACTAAAGAGGAAATATAAATAATAAAACATTTTAGTAAATTGGAAAAATAATAGTGAGAGAAATTATTATTTTTATTTAAAAAGTATCAAAACGAATTTTTGAGTAGTAATAAATATTAGTTTTCATTAATTCAGTTCCAAAATCTCAATATGAATTTTGTTATAATATATATCCTTAGAATCGAAACAAAATCTAAAGAAACTATTGGAGAAAACATTTTTAAGTTTACTATTTTGTCTTCACTTTTTTTCCTGGTATTTGCATCATTCTGCCATTGTTAGTAATTAGAAATTTTGATCTAGGAGATATATTAATAAGTATCTAAGCCAACAAATAGCAATGTAATTATTTTGTGTTTTACATAATTTCCACTTAGCAGCAAAATAATGTTTATATATTTTTGGTTTTCCTTTACTTTTTTTACATGCTTTTATTTAACTAAAAATTTTGTTTTTGTTTGTTTGTTTGGATTAAAACTTATAATCAATTTTTAATATAGCTCTGTCAAATGGAATTTCTTCAAATTTTGTACATATGTTAGATATTGATGACACTACAATAAAGGAATAAAATATTTCAGGGATGGTCAACCTGATGGTGTTGGTGGGCCACATTTCAAAATTAGTTCAGTAATATTTTAGTGGTGCACAATAGATAGCAGTATATTTTTTAAAAATACACTTTTTATTGAATTTCTTCACTCATTCATTAAAAAACATTTGTAATTAATTAAAATACAAAGAAATAAAGAATGACAATTTAATTTGTCCTGGTTATATAACTAACACTTGCTTTTTTTTAAAGTGGTGTCTGATAAACCCAAACATTTTGTAAAGACTTTTTATCATGCTGAATTTCATTTCAAATTTTGGAAATATGATGACATTTTGAAATAAGAATATGAATAATCACAAAAAGTCAATTGTAAAATATCCTAATACTAAAAATAAAAAAATTTATATATATATATATAAGAAAATGTATACATACATAAAATGTATATATACTATATACATAAGAAAATGTCTTTGTTGAATTTTTGTTGTCGGAATAGAAGGCTTAATAATTTTAATAATGATGCTGATATTCAAAGAAGTCAATTTGCTGCTGAATATGTAGAATTGGGTTATAGTCATGATTTTATTAAAAAGTGGTATTTAATAATAATGTTTATAGTCGTGTTTTGGATGATAAGAATTTTGTTGGTAAGGATGATGATTATGTGTCTTTACCATTTAAAGCATCAATATATAATTTGGTTTATAGGAATAGTCATTTGTTAGGTGGAATGAAGGTTGCATGGAGGAAAGGTGCTGATTTGAATTCATTACTTAATGGTTCAAAGCAGTCTATTGATAATAGGTATATTCCTGGTATTGTTTATAAAATTCCATGTAGTTGTGGAAAATTTTATATAGGCCAGAGTAAATTTAACCTTAATGAAAGGGTTAAGGTTCATATAAATAGAGTTAAACATAGGTATCTTAACTCAGCTTTATATACTCATGAATTGAATATAGGTCATAGAATATTGTTTAACATTGCTTCGGTTATTTTTTATGAAAAGAATGAGTTAAAAAAAGAATAAAGGAGTCTTTGATGATAAAACTCCTTGATTCTGAGGCTATCAATCTTATGAAGACTTCTTTTGATATTAAGGGTAGGTGGGGTTTGAAATGAATTATGGGAAGGTTTGTTTGTTTGTATATATATATATATATGTTTTCTTTAGTTTGATTTTCACTTGAGAAGGTCTATTTGTAGTAGATAAAACCATAATTGTGTAAGGATTTTGGTAAAATTTTGGATTTAATCTAGTATTGTATTGTTTTATGGTTTTGCATTTTTATTTTTGCTAATATAGTGTTAGACAGTTTTGGTATTTTGTTTATATATATATATATATATATGTATGTATATATATATATATATATATATATATATACATACATACACAAAATATTTTGTGGAAAATGCTTTTATTTAATTTGATACATATTGCACTATAAAGTAAAAAATATTTTCTTTAACCACAATTTTGATTATTATATGTAACTTAAAATAAAAGTAGAAATCATTAATAAATTAATTAATTCAAACATTATTTGCATTGAATTAATTAATTTATGGACATGTCACACATTTATTTCAAGTTATATATAATAACCAAAATTGTATTTGAAGGGGAAAAATATTTTTTTGATTTTTAATGCCTTACTAATTAAATTAAATGAAAGCATTTTTTAAATAAAATAATTATATATACATATATTACTTCAACTGGCCTTTTTCTTTCTCAATAAAAGTATAGTGATTATTCTGCACCATATATTATATGACAATTTTGATAAAATTGAAAACATCCTTACAATTAATCAAGCAGCTGTAGAAGGTACTTATCATTTAACTTTTACTGACAAGCAATGTATTTTGGTGTCTGAAAGTGTCTGTATTAAAGTTGCAAAAAGAACTGAGTCAAAAGCAGCCTCAATGTCAATTTGAACAGCCATTGGAGCACATTTTTTTCTGCACTTAAACTTAATTTTACTTATGGTTTTGAAAATGAGAGCAGCTTCGCCTATTGAGGGGTCTTTTTTGCATGTTGCATTGGTGATGATAGAGAAAAGAGACATGATTCGATTTTATCTTTTAGAACCTTTTTCAGGATTATAACTCCAAGGGACCCCATGGAGATTGGTCACAGATTAGATAGATTTTTTATTGAAGTTTGCTTTTTGTTGAATGAAACTAATGGGATTGGATATAGATCTTTTATGTCAAACAGTCTTTGTGATAGATAATTTTCTAAATCACATAGACATGTGATGATAAACTAACTGAGATGTGAAAATACAAATTTAATGATTTTATGTGGTCCTGGATGACAAGAGTTTGGTATTGTGATTATCTGCAGCAAGACACCAGTAGCATGTAATGGTTTATGTAACTCTGGTTGGCCAAAGAGATCTTCAGGTGGTGTGAAGGCACAATGTGACTGCTGCTTTTGTTTGAAATATTTGTATATTGGTTCTATCATATTATGTTCAACTTTGGTGACATCGTTGGTTTCAAGTGCTGTAGAACTCTGACAGTGGAAGGATATCTCAGAGCCCATCTAATGTACACTTGCATACAGATATGTTGTTTTGTTAGACAGATTTTTTCTTTTTTTCAGCAAGGTACTCTTTTAGAGTGTTGCAGATGTCATTATATATTTGTGTAAGTCTTTTTATATGTGTGTATGTATCTGATGCAGATTTACACATGGTGATTCTTTTATGCCAAAATTAGGAGTCTTGAGTGTGGTGGTGTAGTTCTGGTAATATGATTTATATTAAATGTTAGAATGTTGATAAAGGAAATGTGCCATTGAACAGGATCAAGTTGCATAGTGCTAAGTTTAAATAACATGATGTATGTATCACAGTACAAAAATTCAGAAGTGTTTTCAGGAAAAATTATTCTTATTGTTTTATGAAGTTAAATTGTTGATGTCTGCATTGCACTTACATTGAGTTCAAGCATTTGACTAGAATGATCAAAAAAGGGGAAAAATTTAGTTTTAACTTAATTAAGTGATGAGTGTGTGTGAATAAAAGCACAGGTCAATAAGTGAGGTGTGATAACTGTTGTAGAAAGAGATAGAGGTGGGTTGTAAGAAATTTTCAGTACTCATTGAGGGTATTGCAAGTTGATGAGCCACTTTGAAACAAAATTATGATAATGTTAGAATTACTCATTAAAACAACTGGGTAACAAGTTGATTACAGTAGTAAATTGATGGTAAGCAGTAGTCTTGAGATGACAGCTGGTCCAGGATGTATGTAAACAAAAATTATTTTTGAATGCAACTGTATAATAGTCAAAAGTGACTGTAAGTAGGTTTGAGTCGATATATATGATTTTAAAGAATAAACATTGGCAGGTTCTTGCGATGATCAGGCCAGTGCCTCTTGAAGGTGATGATGAACCTCATGAACAGGTGGATAAGCCTTGGGTCCTTAAATAAGTTGTGGGCTTAATCTGAGAACCACTATATATTTTTGTTCCCAACAGACCCAGGATGTGTGGCTGTGTAAATTAAATCCATTTACTTAGCTGGAAGTTTTTTGAATTGAGTTTACATCTCAAACATTACAAGATTCTATCTTTATTTTCATGTTGAAAATAAATGAATAGAAAAAAATCGTTAGAGTATATGCTTTGAAGATCAGCTGTTTTATATTGACTGGATTGAGATTTTCATTTATTGCCTTGTTTATAAGATTTGGAAAAAGGATTGTATGAACTTAAATGGCCAGCTACAACTCAAAATTAAAGTTTTCAGGGCTCGCATGTAGGGTATCAAAATATTTAAGAGGTGTTTTGTTTGCATTATTTTTTTAAGCAGGGAAGGCTTGATATCTGTTGATATACTAGTGTATATATGTTTGTCTTCAGGGTTTGTTTTTGATTCATTGCTTGAATTTAAGGTTTGGGTAAGGGAAAGATTAAGATTTTTTGCTCCATTAAAGCTTCCTGTTTCATGGAGTATCTGTTAAGTGGGGCTACAAGATTCTAGATTATAAATGTTATTTGTGAAGCATTGTTTAGTTAATCTTGGTATCAAGGGTTTTTATTTTTTTATTATCATGATCTTTTTGTGGTCACCCAATTTGTGTCAGAGCTTTCAATTATTGGTAATGGTGGTGCCAGTGTATCCATGACATCTATTCTGGTCTTGTTTTATTACAAGTGAAAATTGGCAAGTATTGTCATTATGAATAATTGACTATGGTTCCTTAGTTATGTGAATTGATAGGTGAGAATTTGATTATCATGACCTTGAGCAGTTTTTCTGCTTATATTAATGGGTGTACTGAAGGTTTCATTTGTCTGCTCAATGGAGAGTCAATTAGTGTAGCATTTCATCTGAGGGAGAGTTTGTGTATATATTAGATGTTTTGGCAATATTGTCTTGGTTTTGATTATGAATGCATCTAGGTATGTGGTTACCCACCTGATTGCATTGTAAGCATTAGGTGGTTGTTCAGTTATTTGCTAAATGACCATGCAGGTGTCAAGAAAAACATTGTGGCTCTAATCCTCTTATGTTGCCTCTTGGTTTGTAATCTGAGTATATATAGTGGTTAATTCAATGTTTTTTTTAGCTTGATTTTAAACTCACAGCTATTGCTGTATAGTGGAACTGTGTATCCTTTAGGTAAACTTGTTGTAATGAGACAGCCTTTCCAAAAGACTCCATTAATTTTTGAAAGTCCTGTGCAGAGTAACCCAGGTATGTATATTTCAGTATGCCAGTTATGTATCTCTGTTTGTTTTCATCTACAGCAATTAGAGCAAAGTGACCCAGTGTTTGGATCTTTATTTCAAGTCTATTTTTTTATCATGGAATTCTATGATCAGATATCTTTCATTGTGATAATCATCTAAGAATAAAACACTGTATTATAGATTGAGCAGAGTGAGTGTTTTATATAGTAAATCTCTTGGGAATTTATACAAAAACAGTGAATATCTGTAGCTGATAAAACTATTGAACAATCTGTGGAAAATGGCTAATGTGTTATAAAGTCCATTAGAATGGTATTGTGGAACTTTTCAAAAATGCTATCTAGCATATCAGCATTCCATATTACAGAAGGGGGGGGGGTGTTCACCATTTTAATTTTTGTAAATCTAAATTTTCAATATGCTGATTGTAGCTTTTCTGAATCTTTTGGAAGAGGGATTAAAATTCGTGCTTGTAATTAATGTTGAGTTTTTTTTTTTTACAATATCAGCAAATGTTTTTTTATTAATTAAAGTAACATTATTTCTTAGGTTCATTTTTTCATTCATGTTAGTACTGAAGGCATGGTTGCCATTTACGTTATTTTAACCAATGGTGAGAACTAACTATATTAGTTGTTTCCCCCTTCACAGATGCACATATGAATATTTGCAAACTTTTATAATATAAATAATTTGTTCTTGTTTTAAAAAATAATAATTTAAACATGCCTTTTGTGATGGAGTTGCAAGTAATAATATTAAAAATAGCAGGAGAGTTTTATCATACTTGCAGTTATGTGTCTAACCAGGTGGCACTCTCCTCTATTAATAATAATAATAATAATAATAATAATAATAATAATAATAATAATTATTATTATTATTATTATTATTATTATTATTATTATTATTATTATTATTATTATTATTATTATTATTATTATTATTATTATTATTATTATTATTATATTATTATTATTATTGCACACACATTTGAAAGATGTGTTTATAAAAAATTGTTAATGACATAAATAAGATTTTGTTTCCTGTGCAACATGGTTTTTTTATCTGGCAGATCAACTGAAACTAACAATAACTGATCACATTGCTAATGCCTTTGAGAATCAATGTCATTTGGATGTTATTTATTTTGATTTATCTAAGGCATTTGATAAAGTGAATCATTCCAAATTGCTTTACAAAAATGTACAAATTAAGTTTTTCCTATAATTTGTTAGTATGGTTTGAATCTTTTATTAGGAAAAGAATAGCTTATGTTAAATTTATTAATAATTCTTCTAATTCATATTATTGTAATATAGAAGTACTTAAGAGCAATATCCTTTTACCATAATTGTTTAACATTTATATTGATGATTTGAAGAGGGTTTGGAATTTTCACAAATTTTATGCTATGCAGATCATTGTAAAATTTTTAGGAATATCAACTCAATTAATAATTGCATAAAAAGATATTAATAATTTTGTGAAATGGTGTAGAGATAATAAAATAGATATTAATATGGATAAATGGTCAACAGTTTCTTATTCCAAGAAATCTGAAATGGTAATTTGTCCTTATTATATTGAAGATCATAATATAAAATTTGTTGATTTTCAGAAAGATGTTATCATTTTTGCAAGCAATGGATCATTTCATCATCATATTGAAAAGGTTGTAAATAAAGCTTATAAAATTATGGGTGCAATTTTAAGACATGGTAGACAATTTACTAGTTCTACAAAATATAAATTATTTCTCTCTTTGGTTTTGCCTATTTTAGATTACAGACCTGTTGTTTGGAATCCCAATTCCAAATGAGATATAAAAATTCAATTGTTTTTTTCCAAGCATATTAAGCTAAATGACCATTATCCACCTCTATCCATTACAAAATGAGATATCTTAAAATATTATATAACCTTGTCAATCAGAAAATTATATTAACTAACAAGATTTCAAAAATTATTATTAATAATTGTTTACATAAAACAAGTATATTTACTTTAACTTCTATTAAGGTTTGTCGCTCTAACATATTAAAATTTTCATCTTTGTTTCATTTACCTAATATCTACAATCATGATTTTACTAATGAAAATATATTAATAATTTGTTATTTATACTCATTTATGTATATTACTATATATTTGTTATGATGCAATTCTGTAATTGGCTTAATGCTGTAGTTTTATACTGTAAGTAAATTGAATTATTATTATTATTATTATTATTATTATTATTATTATTATTATTATTATTATTATTATTATTATTATTATTATTATTATTATTATTATTATTATTATTATTATTATTATTATTATTATTATTATTATTATTATTATTATTATTATTATTATTATTATTATTATTTTTATTATTAGTTTGTGATGATAGAAATAAAAGTTAAAAAATAATTCATTTGAAATATAAATATGAATCTTTATAGATGAACAAATATTGGAAGTATAAAAAATAAATGAAAGTTCATAATTAATAATCCACCTTATATAGTGCAAACATAATATTTTCTTTAAATAATTTTATTTCTTTACAGTTTTAACTGAACAACAGTCTTCTTCAAAGCTTCTCTTAGCTGCAATCTTTACAAAGCAAGAAAAACTCTAAAAAGGATTGCTTGATAGTTGAAACTGTAAAGATATAAAAATATTTGAAGAAAATATTATGTTTGCATTGTATAAAGTGGAAAAAAGTATTATTAATATTATATAAGTTAATAATCAATGCATAAAAAAAGAATTATTGTAGAAAATTGATAATATGACAAGTATAATATGCAACTTAATGGAAACCCTTTTATAAGATTTACTACCTCAATATTAATTATATAAATAAATAATATACAGCTAGTGATATCATGTCCACCAGTCTTACTAGCCCATATAACATGCCACACTATAAAATAACTGTTTGGTTAATTGGTTTTTTTATATAACTGATATTAGTATAAGAAATTTTATAAGGTTGATTCCAATTTGATTTTCATATATAACATTACATTTAATTTTAAATATAATAATATTTTTAAAATAATAATCTTCATAAGCATATACTGTAATAATTCTTCACAAGTCAGATTATCTAAAATCAATAAACATGCAAATAATTTTTTCTCATGTTAATCTATTATCCAAAAAAAAAAAAGAACCTTTTTTTGCCTGGTCTCCAAAATCTTATATGAGTAGCTGATTAATCATTGGTATTTAGCAAAGCTTTAAGATTTTTGGGACCAGATAAAAATGATCTCATTTTGTATCTAATAAGTAAAGTGTGTTTTATATTCTAAAAAATTCTCTGTACTCATACCCTTTATAAAAAATTTTGGCAACAAAATAAAAAATTAGATAGGCAAATAAAAAACATCTATTTTAATTTTTTGGTAACAAAACCATAATTATCATAGCAAAATTTAAATATTTAATACATTCAGAAACAAAATATTTATTATTAATAATAGCATTTCCAAAATAATAATAAAAAATTAAAATTATAAAAAAATTTTTTAATTAAAATTAATGAGAATCTTAAGCTTGTTTTGCAAAACACAATGCTTTAATATTAGGCTCTATGTTACTTTGTTTTAAGTTTAAATTATGCTCAAGTAATAATTTTGTTTTATATTTGTTTTTTTGTTTTTAAATATAACATTTTTCCAAACTCCTTTTTACATAAATAGCTGATGCAAAATTTAATAAACTTATCTACAATTTTTTTAAATCGTCCTTTCTTTTAGTCCAAAAATTATTTAAATATATATTTTTTAAAAAATAGTTTATCTTTTTGCACTCCACCTGTAAGTCCACTATGTACCACCAGTAGTATAGGTTGAGAATCACTCTTTTAGAAAGTTTGGCTTGTAAAAGTTTTTTATAACATAGTATATAAAGATTATTCTATGTCCATTTTCAGAACTACCTATTTAATAACCTGTATTTTTTACAAGATTACTAGCAGAATTTATATTTGTATTATGACCTTAAAATGTGAGATGATTGGATCAAGTATTTTCTAAAACCATCACTAATGTAACATTTTATCGCACTGGAACATCAATGATTCATCTATTTGTATATGATTAGCAGATGATAGCAATTTGATTTTTAATCTGCTCAGTCGACTAAGTCAAGAAGGCCTTATATGATAATTTATAAAGAACTATTCTAGAAAAAACGACATTTGAAATATTTATTAGGATGCACATAGAAAGATTATTATTTTAGAAATACATATATATTACTAATAAGATTGATCTTTACTTACATCATGCTGATCAGCAAGAAATTTTTTTTCTCCCACCACATTTTATGACACCTATCTTGGTTAATAAGTAAAAGAGATTATTTATTAACAAGCAAATTGGCTTGAATTAAAGACTAATTTGGTCTACTAGTTTGATAGTAAAACAAAGAAGTAAAAGATGGTACCCTATAAAAAATGCATTTAATCTAAGAGATTCAGATGTACTTCTCCCAGATTTAATAGCTCTCTTGAGATGAAAACCATACACTGGAAACTAGTCTAGGAATATTGAAGAGAACAAAATTAGATAAAAGTTCATTCAATAAACATTATCTTTTGGAAGCTATTGATTATTAAAGCTTACACTAATTGGCAGAAATGTAGTGATATATATATATTACCATATATTTAACAGCAAATACTTATTTAGAAAGATGCCGCAATAGAATTTGTTTCATTATACATGTGTGTGTACATTTAGAATGCAGAAACAAAGATTCAACTTTTCAAAATGTCAAGAAGGTTTTAATACCAGAAATTGAAAGCATTTGAATGATAAATAACTGCGGATACATTTGGATATTGAGACATTGTAAGAGGAAAAAAATCAATGTTTCTTTCAAAAAGACATTCAAAAAGAGAAATGGATACAGAATAAAGACGTAGAGCACTTGGATTATATTTTGATTAATAAAAAAATTAAGCATTTCAATACTGTCATAAATGAGTTATTGCAAAGTTAGAGACAAAAACTATTAAAACATTTGAAAAAAATTGAAATATTTTTAATTATTATATCTTGATTTACAAGTGTCAATCTTTTTGCTCTCATATCTTTGATACTATCAGTTTCAGATAAATGCATTCATGTCTATTATTAATCATTTATTAAATTAGTGATTATCTCTAGCCCAAATATAAACTTTAAACTTCTATTTTTTAATTATGTTTAAACACCATGGAATAATTCAACTTTATCTCTCTACATGTATAATATCTTTTTAGATATATTTAACACTGCCAGTCCACCACACATTTTTGAAACATCTGAATGGAGTTTGAAAAAGGCAAATGACCCTCAGGATATATTTCATGCTAACTAGCCCTTTTCAGTTGACCAAGCTCACAATCTTTTTCACATATCTTTACCATTTGTTCAGTATATATCATTACTTAATTCTTCAATCACACATTTGATGCTGATGATATCTGATAAATATATTGATAGATTATACTTAACTCAGATAAGAACATGTGTGTATTAAATTTGTAGATCTGTTTAGATGCAGTATTAGTTTAAGAATTTATACTACTGGTAATAAAAATAATTTTTATTGTCACAACACATGCCTTTCCTTGCACACTCATAAAAAATTGGTTATCACATATTGTTACATCACCCCAGCAAATGCTTAAAATTGACCAATAGAATATCAGCAATAGGTTGTCAAGGCAACACAGTTAATAAATGGATGTGTTATTTTGATAACAGACTTCTGATATTCTATTTATTAATTTTAAGTATTGTTTGGTGTAAGGTGAATTAAATATGTAGTGACAGGTGATGATGAACTAAAACCTTTATATAGCTAAACATATGTTGATACACCAACATTCATGTAATATGTGTGAAGGTTTTAAAACTATATAGCTCTTTCAGTGATGATGATGATGAGATGACAACTAATTATATCAATAGCTACAAACTTTGGTTTACTGTTAAATATCCACTTGAATATATTTAATGATGAAGGGGCAATAGATTAAGAGTGATACAAATTGTGATGTTGATGATGAGTGAAGATATTAATTGCCATCAATAAATTTATTTCAATAATCTGCAGAAAATCAAAATGGTCTATAAATTAACTACTTAACTAGATTGTCATAATTAACTAGCTAATATTCATATTTCAATAGTATATGTTTGCTTTATGCTATCTACCTTTAACAGTTTTACTTACATAATATTAAAGGATGCTACGTGATCTATTAATGACTTAAGATAATATCAATTGCAAAGAAAAGAATGTATGGAGTGATCATTAGAAATTTAACCTGCTTGGTTCTTTTAAATCCTCAAAGAGTCTTCTTTAGTATACTTCTTTCTGCAATGACTAATTCTTATTAAATCTTTATCTAATGCTGTTCTATCCAAAAGTTACTAAACTGGTTTTTAGCTTACAGCTTTTATCATGAGCACATTGTACAAAAAAAAAAATGGTTCTCCCTGATGAAACCATATGCTAGAAACTAGTCTGAGACTACTGAAATAGGACAGGTCTGGATAAGGATTTAATAAGCACTACCATCTATCATCTATTGATTATATAAGCTTACCTAGGATGTACAAAAATAGAAAAAATAAAGGAATTTTTAAATAAAAGGCAAGGTCAAATAATTGTTATGGGATTAAACTTTTTCTTTCTTTCTTATTTTTCGGAATTCAAATTATGTGTGATCAGGTGGTTCAGCAATATAAGATGGAACTGAGAGTCGTGGGTCATGTGAAAGTCTGAGTTCAAATCCTGCATATATTATATATATAAATGCAGCGTTAAGCCTGTATAATGTATTTCTAATTTTTCTTTTTTTTTTTTTAGTTTAAGAATGAAAATTAAATTGTTTTAAAATTCTATTTATAATGATTATTTTGCAATGACATCTCATGAAATATTTTCAAAATAATAAAATGTTTGTCTGAAAGTTTGTGGTGATATTTTATGGTAATTATATGTTGGCTTATTTCCATCATTTAATCGTTCATGACTATCGAATTTAAAGAATTCCTCTAGTCAACTAAAATAGCATAGTAAAGCATTACCTTAACTTCAGTAATTATAAATCGAATAGTATAGGTTCAACTCCCATGTTATTACAGTCAATGATAAGGATCGTAACATTTGAAGAGAATAGAATAATATCTTTCAAATCATTGACTCATATACTAATCTGAATTCTATTACTAACAGTTTAAATTCATTTGATAAGTTTAAATTGTGTAAATAATCTATCATATAATTTCTATCAATATAATTTAAAAAAAAAAAAAAAAAAAAACCTCTTTGTATATATGTTTGTCAAATTTATAAATATTTTTGACTATAAATCAACAAGTAGAACATTAAAACGGTCACCTAAATGTAGTAAATTAAT
This sequence comes from Epiperipatus broadwayi, assembly GCA_028023455.1. Taxonomy (NCBI): domain Eukaryota; kingdom Metazoa; phylum Onychophora; class Udeonychophora; order Euonychophora; family Peripatidae; genus Epiperipatus; species Epiperipatus broadwayi. The sequence goes on along the minus strand of JAQFVV010007001.1, from coordinate 186,978 downwards.
TATTTTTTTGTTTTAAATTTAAATTAGCAGATTTAAATTAAATTTAAATTATCAATATTATTAATGCAAGTTTACTTGTTAATCAAATTCAAATGTTATAGTAACAGAATCCAGCCACCATCATAAATATTTAAACATCACATGATCACCATCTCTCATGCTAGTACATAACTGTTATTAAACAGGCAAAACTTTCCATACAGTAGTGCCATCCTGTGCCAAACAGAGTAATCAATGGATGCCAGAAGGCTTATGCATAAAATCCCCATCTAGTGCCTACTCATCCAATATCCCCAGACTAGTTTCTGGCTTGTGGCCATTGCCAGTGAGGAGCCTTGGATCTGAGAGCACTGCAACCTAGATCTTAGGATCTAATGCAACTCCAGCAGTCATCTTTTATTTCTATTTAACTACAAAACTATGAGAATAAAATTGAAAACACAGTAATATTTTCAATCTAAGCTCAATAGCTTGTACAGTCATATGGCTCTGAACTCAGTTCAGTACCCATATATTATGGTGTCTTTGACTCTTTAACAACTATAGCCATGCCTATTCTATTAGGCAAAATTGGTGTTAAACCACTAAACATCCCATGATCACCATCTCTTATGCTAGCACATAACTGTTATTAAACAGGCAAAACTGTTCATACAGTAGTGCCAACCAGAGTAATCAATGGATGCCACAGGGTGGCACTACTGTATGGAGAGTTTTGCCTGTTTAATAATCATCATAAATCTTCTTAGCATTTAATATTTATTTTTTCTACAATTATGTGTGAGCATAGATTTAATAATTTTTCAATGCAAAAATAGCCTTAATTAATTAAACAATGAAACTTTGTAGATTTACTTCTAGTATAGATATTTTGGTGCTAGTTGCACATATATTTTACCCACTGGTGGAGCCACTGTAAATTGTAAATTGTAAATTAAAGTTAAAAATGGTGTGGGACTAAGGCAAGGATGCCCTATGTCACCTATTTTGTTTGTGTTGTATTTGAGTGAAATGGAAAGAGCAATAGAAAGATTAGGAAGAGGGATAGAGATACCGTTAATAGGTAGTAAGGGAGTATATATTTTGTCAGGTCCTTTTTTTGCAGATGATATATTTTTGTGTGCAGAAAAAAGAGAAGATATGGAAGTTATGTTGAGGACATGTGCAAGGGTGGGTAAAGAGATGGGGATTAAATTTAGTGAAGAAAAATCAAATATAATGATGGTTAATACTGAGGAAAGAGAAGATGTAGAATTTTTATTGGGAGATATTAAGTTAAGTGTGGTGAATAGATATAGTTATTTGGGAATTATTTTAAGTAATCAGAAAAATTATTTGTATGAATGGGAGAAAAAATTGATAAATGAAGCAAATAAAAGAAAGGGATTGATAAAGAAATTAACAGTATTTTCATATAATAAATATGATGTAGCTAGCATTATATGGAAAGGAGTTGCAGTAGCAGGGTTAACATATGGTAATGATGCATTATATGTTAGTAAAAAGATATTAGATTATTTAGAAAAAGCTCAAAGGGAAGTAGGAAGACATGCATTGGATGCAGAAGTATGGACAGCAAGGGAGGCAATTCAAGGAGAAATGGGATGGTCAAGTTTTCATATGAGAGATGCAAAAAGTAAAATGAAAATGTTTGGTAGATTGCAGTTTATGGATAATAAAAGAATAGCTAAAATAGTATTTAATTGGGTTATGAGTAAAGGGCAGGTAACAAGATGGGTGAGAAAGGTAATGCGCTATGCAAAAGATTTGGATAAAGAATTTATATCAGTATATTTGTACAAAAGATGGGATGATTGTGTTAAGAGGATTATTGAGTGTTATAGTAGTAAGGAATGGGATAAAAGAATAAATTTATTAATAAAGACTAGGGAGTTAGAGAGATGGAGAAATAGTATGGAGAGTAAAAAGTGTTTAAATATATATAGAAATAAACAGAATATTAGGTGTGAGTTAATATATGATAATAGTAAGGAAAGTAGTTTATTGTTTAAGGCTCGAACGGGATCTTTAGCTACAAAAGAATATACATGTAAATGGAAAAATATGGGTGATTTATTTTGTAAATTATGTAAGGAAGGAATTGAAAATATTAGGCATTTGTTAATTGAATGTAAATGTTTGAAAACAGAAAGGGTACATATAATGAAGTTGTAGAAAAATAAATATGAAAAGAGTGATTATACAGAAAGTGAATTATTGGTTTTTATGCTAGGTTTGGGAAAAGATAAGGGGGATTTAGATATAAAGGTTATAGAGTTGACAAAAATTATGTTGTGGAAATGGGATAGAGCAGATTATGGGTAAATTTAGAGTGGGGAATGTAAAAGAAAGTGGCTAACAGGTTTATCTGGGCTTAATTGCTGAGATATTCTTGACTTCGTTTAAGGAGAAGCCATAATACATCACATCACATCACATCACATTGAAGGATATTAATAAAAGTGGAAGAGATGGGAGTAAAAAATTTTGGAATTACATTAAAAAGAGAAATGTAGGGGAAAGAGAGATAGTATTACTAAATGATGAGGGAATAGAGTGTAGCTCTAGAGAAGATTTAGAGAGAATTTTAAATAAATACGTAATGAATATACAAAAGATGTTAAGGATAGAGTGATAAAAAACATGAAAGCATATAGTAATGGGGATATTAGATTTACAAAAAATAAACTGAATGAGATAGAGAAGAAATTGAAAAGTGGAAAAGCAAGAGGTTTAGATGGATGGGCAGCAAAGATGATGATGAATTTAGGATATAGGGCAAAAGTAAAGTTATTATCGTGTTTTAATAAGATAGCACAGAATAGAGTTTTTCCCAGTAGTTGGAGTAATACAAGAGTAAGATTATTATTTAAAGGAAAAGGTAAGGATCATAGAAAGTTAATTAATTATAGACCAATAGCGGTAATATCAGTTTTATATAAAGTTTTTTCATATATGGTGGCTAGAAGAGTTGTATAAATAGATGGAAGAGGAATAATGTAGTGGGAGAAATGTAAGGAGGTTTTATATTAGATAGGCATATAGGAAATAGTTTATTTGTAGTTGCACAACTTATGGATATGATTATAAATTCAGGTAAACAGTTATATATGAGTTTTATAGATATCGAGAAGGCATATGACAGAATAAATAGGAATAGATTATGGATACGTTTAGCAAATTTGGGAATGGATGAAGCTTTAGTGTATATTATTAAGAAATTATATGAAAATAATTATTATATATATCAATTAGGGAATATTGAATCAGTTAAAGTTAAAAATGGGGTGGGACTAAGGCAAGGATGCCCTATGTCACCTATATTGTTTGTGTTATATTTAAATGAAATGGAAAGCGCAATTGAAGGATTAGGAATGGGGATAGAGATACTGTTAATAGGTTGTAAGGGAGTATATATTTTGTCAGGTCTTTTTTTGTGGATGATATTTTTATGTGTGCAGAAAGAAGAGAATATATGGAAATTATGCTGATGACATGTGCAAGGGTGGGTAAAGAAATGGGGATTAAATTTAATGAAAAAAAATCAAATATAATGATGGTTAATACTGGAGAAAGAGAAGATGTAGAATTTTTATTGGGATATATTAAGTTAAGTGCGGTGAATAGATATAGTTATTTGGGGATTATTTTAAGTAATCAGAAAAATTATTTGGATGAATGGGAGAAAAAATTGATAAATGAAGCAAAGAAAAGAAAGGGATTGATAAAGGAATTAACACTGTTTTCATATAATAAATATGATGTAGCTAGAATTATATGGAAGGGAGTTGCAGTATCAGGATTAACCTATGATAATGATGCATTGGGGTATTAGATTATTTAGAAAAAGTTCAAAGGGAAGTAGGAAGACATGCATTGGATGCAGATGTATGGACAGTAAAGGAGGCAATTCAAGAAGAAATGGGATGGTCAAGTTTTCATATGAGAGATGCAAAAAGTAAAATGAAAATGTTTAGTAGATTGCAGTTTATGGATAATAAAAGAATAGCCAAAATAGTATTTAAGTGAGTTATGAGTAAAGGGCAGGTAACAAAATGGGTGAGAAAGATAATGCAGTATGCAAAAGATTTGGATAAAGAATTTATATCAGTATATTTGTACAAAAGATGGGATGATTGTGTTAAGAGGATTGTTGAGTGTTATAGTAGTAAGGAATGGGATAAAAGAATAGATTTATTAACAAAGAATAGGAAGTTAGAGAGATGGAGAAATAGTATGGAGAATAAAAAGTGTTTAAATATATATAGAAATAAACAGAATAGTAGATGCGAGTTAATATGTGATAATAATAAGGAAAGTAGTTTATTGTTTAAGGCTCGAACGGGATCTTTAGCTATAAGAGAATATACATGTAAATGGAAAAATATGGGTGATTTATTTTGTAAATTATGTAAGGAAGGAATAGAAAATATTAGGCATTTGTTAATTGAATGTAAATGTTTGAAAACAGAAAGGGCACATATAATGAAGTTATGGAAGAATAAATATGAAAAAAATAATTATTCGAAAAGTGGATTATTGGTTTTATGCTAGGTTTGGAAAAAGATAAGGGGGATTTGGATATAAAGGCCATAGCGTTGACAAAGATTAAGTTGTTGAAATGGGATGGAGCAGAATAGGGGAAAACTTAGACTGGAGAATGTAAAATAAAGTAGCTAACCGGTTTCTCTGGGTATAATTGCTGAGAGATTCTTGACTTCGTTTGAAAAAATAAATAAATAAATAAAAATGCATGTAATGTAATATATTTGAAATATAAAAATAATATAATTAATTTATGAAAAAAAAACTAATATTAATATATTTTGCAAGCACACAATACGTGAAAAAAATCTTTTTTATAAGTAAAATAAAAAAATATTTTTTAAAACAAACACAAAATTAATATATTTAGCAAACCATGCATAGCAATACAAAAAGCATGTAAAAAGTAATTGACAGTAATAAACCAATAAAAATTGAAATGCAAAAAGTCATCAATCTCTACATTGCTGATGTAAAAAAGCTCACAATGAAAAGCTACATTTATATCAAAAAGTGCAAAAATTTAAACAACAGGCCACATATATTTTAAAAATAAACCAAGCATAACAATACAAGAAAAGGCTCATTTAAAAAAGTAATTAATAAAAATAACATTTTTCCAGCAGATATTACACTAATTGACCACAGAATTTGAAGTTTTCCTGTAAACGTTTTTAATAGAGATATATATTCAGAACAGAAAAAAAAACAATTTCTAAAATCACACAGTATCAGTTAACATTTTCTTCCCATCAAACCAGAGTAGTAATAAAACCAATATCACATTTGACTGAATAATTTGTGCAGTGACCTCTTTGTGGATACTTCAAAATAGAAATAAATACTTTATTGGAGTTTCATTTTCTCTTTTCTAATAAGTTAGAATCTGCAGTGATACAGTTCTCCAAGAGATCATGTTGGTACAAAGATCCCACGCTCTCTGTTCATTGCCTATCATTTGAGAACATAAAAAATGTCATCATATTTTGACATTGGTTATCTATTTGCTAATTTAATTTGCTGGAGCTGATAAATCAGATTTGATCTAGCACAAACATGAGGTCTAATGTTACCATGTCACCTAGTGGTAAAGTGTGAAAACAGTAAAAGTTGTAATTCATTCTCAGTTTGAATAAATGTATATTTATGTACTTTTTGCCAAACACATTATTCATTTTCCCTGCTTTGTGGAATTAAATTTTGTGTGGGTTTGCATTTGGCTTCATTGTAAAAATTCAATTTATGTCCACAAGTTATCTTCATGTCATTTTGGCCTACATATAACATTTCATTTGTCTGTTTTTATTACAGCACCCATATGGAGATCAATACTATTTTGTATTTTACTTTTTTATGCATGTATTGCCAGTAATTATGCTGTGGTGCTCTACATAATTTGGTGCAATGGTACATTGGTACACTCTGGATCTCATGGTTTTCAGATTGTTCCCATTTCTGCTAATTTCAGCATTCTAACTTCTTATGAACTTATGAACAATAAATCCATTTATTTAACATTATGTGATAATGGATACCTTTATTGAATTTCCATTTTTATGGATTTCTTGCATCTATTACTTTTTCTAAAAGTAGATAGTCTTTTTTTTATTCTTTTAGTTTATATTTCATTTCATTATGGATTGCCTTTGCTCTTGTTGCTTTTTGTTTTTTCAATAAATTATATTATTTTCATATTTTCAATCATATTACTTGTTCTTCAACCATGATCTGTTTTCAAAATATATTAAATTAAGATCTGTTTTCTAAATAAATTGTTGTTTTCATATTTTCGAGTATATTATGTACTTTTTTTGTTCGTCTTTTTATAAAAAATTAAAAGTTATTGAGTAAATTATTCTAGTGTATATATATATACATTGGCTTCATCAATACTTAACCATACATTAAATGACACTAGCTAAATAAATTTTGACAGAAGTGTAATAATAGTTGATAGCTATCTTTCCAAAAATGCATAGGCAACCTGGTCCAAAATCTTTTAGAATTCTTTAACTGAGCATAGTTTTGATATAGAAGGTTATTTAAAATGTACGACAGCTTATCTTAGCTGTCTTCTAATAGCAATTCTGATGTTAACTCTAAGTTTTTACTGCAATTCTGAACATAGTTATTTTCATTTATTTATTTTTTTTGCTTTTTATGCAAGTTGTCTTGGTATTTTTTTTTATAAATATTTTTACAGTTCTTTTTAAATTGTTCATACTTTTTTATTACTTTATTTATTTATAATCTGTCTTATACAAAACTGTTAACACAATTTCTCTTTTTAATTAATTATACTAAGGTTTACCAAAAATTACATTTTAACAATATTTTCAAAACAACCTGCCTGTATTTTTTTTAAATTTAAAATTATTTACAAATATTAAAAGTATAAAATTTGTATCTCTGTATTCCGCTGGCATCTCAGTACTAGGGGTTCAATTTATACGGGTCATGATGACTTTACTTTTATGTGCCTTAAAAACACTACGTTTATTTGTAAATATTATCATATGTTACTTAAATTAAACTATTATCTTACCATCTCCATTTATGTCTTTGTCAATTATTTACTTGCCACTCATAGATCACATAAAACTGGGACAGTCATCAGAGAAGTTGAATCTTAAGTAATTGCATGAACAGCAAAATGGGACAGGATTTGAATGATCAAGAAAAATGGCAGATATATCACAAGTTGGTACATGTGAATTCAATGTAGGTACTCCAAATGATTGTCCATTGTATGTTTGAAGAATAAAAAATTATTTTACACTAAATAGTATTATTGAGAATATTGTAAAAGTAGTGTATTTATTCAGCTTTGCAGACCAAAGGGTAATCAAAATAGCCAACAAACTGTGTGAATCTTATTTGTCCGAGGCACAAAAATACGACAAACTTGTAATAACGCTGAGTGATTATTTCAATTCCCAGCCATCCAAGTTTATTTCTCAATTACATTTTAGGTGCAGAAGGAAAAGGAAAAATGAAAAAGATTATGCCAGGAGACATACCTTTATGACAAATACTTAAAGAAAACTCTCCTAGAGCAACTATTATCTGGGCTAATAGATGATCAGTTTAGGCAAATAATATTAGTACTAAAAGATCTAAACTATGAGGAATGAATCAGGTGTGCGTGAGCTTATGAATATCTACTACACCATGTGAGAAAGTTCAGAAGTGTCATAAGACCAGAACCACTTCAAGTTACAATTTATAAAATGTAGAGAATTGAGTCTAAAACAGACAAATGAGTTAAATGTTTCCAATGTGGAAAAATCAGTGGCACAACCTGAGATTGCAGCAAGGAAGAATGTGAAAGTGTGGGAAAATAACTGACAACCCCAAAAGAGGGCACCATCATATAGACAAGAAGCCAAGCAGAAAATATATTTGCAGTGCAATGAAAAATAGCTACACAAAACACTACCATAATCAAATTGGATCAAATTATGCTAAATGTAAAACTAATCGGCAAACCAATATCCATAGAAATTGATAAAGAGGCAGGGATATCACTGATAAAAATTAGAGATTGGGAAAGTCTAATAAAGAATTTAACCCTCCCCCCCAAAAAAAAATAGAGAAAACTCATCTCAAGATCTTGGATGCTAACAGAAATTCCATAAGAATACTAGGACTGCAAAAGTAAAGGTAGAAACAAAGAAGAGTAAAAACTATTACCACTGTACATAGTGAGTGAGTAAATTAACCCTATCATAGACTGAGAATGGTTTGCACCTTAAGTATAAGGATATGCAGCATTAAACAAATTTATATAGAATAAGTCACATGTAAATGCATTATCTAGATGTCCAGATAAATCTGAATTGCTTAGGACAGAAACCTATATAAATTACATTGATTAGCTAGTGGTGAAAACTATCAATTGTCGAATAATACTAGAATAGACTAACACAGATTGGCTCCAAAAGTCTTAAAAGTGGGATAGGTAGCAAATGACCCACTAGATGTTCTCCCTACTTAAATAAAGGACTGTTGAAAGTATGCAAAAGACTTTTTGTAAAAAGGCTACATATTGATTGAAGAGAAAGTATATGTACCCAGCTATGATCACAGACAATTACTTATGTTATTACATCAAGGTCATCTGGGTTAGAGATCAAATCCTGGCACCTAATTATGTATGGCAGCCAATAATAAACAGAGATCTCAAAACGTATATTTAAAAGTGTGAGGAATGCCAAATTATAGCAGATCAACTGCTAAAGAAATATATTTCATGGTCTATTCCAGAGAAATCTTGGGAAAGAATCCTCATTGACCATACTAGTCCATGGAAAGGGACATTACTACTTAGTAGTAGTGGATTCATATAGTTCTTGGACTGAATACCAAGTTATAAAAAGTATTAGTTTGTCTGCAATTATTGAGAAATTTAAGGAGATATTTGCTGCACACCATTTTATACGGTCTAATACCTTGCGAAAATCCTGGCTGAACTGTTGTTTCAAAAAAAAAATTGTCAATCTTGTTATCTATATGACAAAGAATTAATGCAACAATAATGGTAGGGAAATATTTGAAATAGGTGACAATGTTTGGTCACTGAATAAATTAAAAAAGAATTGGGAGAAAGAAACCATCATGGAAAATATTGCAAATCAACCAGCAGAAATTGAAACAGAAGAGGGCGCAAAACTTCTAAAGCATAAAAAACAGCTGAGAAAATGATATCTGTCAACATTAAATAATGGAGATAGTGATGATGAACCAGCAACAATATTGCAGTAGGAAACCAGTCGGAGATCTACAACCCTGAAGAAAAAGAATTGTCAATGATTGGAGACTCTTCCAAAAATGAGATAGCTACACTGAGATCACCAATGAGGCCCAACAAAAACTGCTAGAATCCAGCAAGAACCAAATCCCCCCCTCCTGTTCTTCTCAAAGACTATGTTAGGTAAAGAAACATACTTCTGTAGTGGTGGAGGAGTATAGTGTACAAAGTCAAGCAAGAATTATATATGTGTGTGCAACAATAAATGTTTAACAAATGTGTAGAATAAAAATAACTTTGTATAATCATTATGCATAATGACTGGGTGAAATAATTGTATGTAATGATTATGTAAATAACTGTAGCAATGTAACCATCAATGTGTAGCAATGTTGTTAGATCATAGAGTTGCATACCTGGCTTTATAAGATTAGAGAAATGTAAAAAATGCCATATATGGTGAAGTATGTAAAAATTCCTTGTGTATGTAAAAAAAAAACACCATATATTATAAAGTATGTAAAAATGCCATATTTGGTAATGTTTGTAGACTCCAGAAGTCTTGATGGGTATATAAAATTTCAGAATCTGGTATATGAGTTGTAGTATTTATATTATTCTATAAATCAAAAAACTAGGACTTATTATGTGCAAGTCACCATGACCTTTTATTATTTTTATGTAACTTAAATAGGCTATGTGTACTTGTAAATATTCTCACATGTGACTTAAATTAAACTATTAGCTTACCATTTAATTCTGCCTTTGTCAATTATTTACTTGTTGTTCATGGAACACAGCACGAACAAATCAACAAACAGATGTTGTAACTTAAATAAAACCATTTAAAAATTAAGGAAGCAATTGACACTGCTAGCACTAAAATTCAGGAACCTTGGAATATGACTTGATAATGTTTACTTCCATTATATTTCAGTTTAAATGACAATTGAAAAAAAATTAAGAAATTAGCTGAAAGCAGTTCTGCAGTTTGTTATAGTCTTTATAAATATATCATCATTGTTATAACAATATTGCTCAAGCATATTTTTCCAGTTTTTTCATGAATAATTCCCTGCAATTATTTGTTTACATCTTAATTAAACCATAAAACTATTTGACATTTATATATGAGGGGTCAGTTTGACCTTAGGTCAACATGGGTGTGACAAGAATCTCAGCCTCAGGGTGGCCTTTGACTATTCCATCATCAGATTTTCAATTGGATGGATGGTTGAAGAGTTGGAGTGTGGAGTAAGTTGAAGCCTGTTCATTAAAGTATGAGGATTGGCTATCTTAATATACATCTGAACACTTATAGCATATAGGTGTGGAGATGGTAATCTGGACCAACTGATGATTGCTGGTTTAGCATGAAATATGTATATTGGTGATTATTTATCTTTTCAACATATATGTGTTCAAGTGCATCAGTGTTATGAGATAGTGTGGAGAGTGGTGTGAAAGTCTGTGCTCATATACCCTATATATTACAGATATAGACACAGGTATATAATAAGCCTGTGTGTTTCAGTTATAATTTTAAAAATAAATTGATGTGTTATTTCAGAAAAAAATGAGTTTCTTTAAAATCTTTATACTTATAAAACACCTGTCTGAGTTTATGTCCTAGATAAGATTTTGGACATTGAGGTAAAAAAGAAATCATTAAACACTGGCAAAAAGCTCTTATTAGTTGGAGTAAGTAGTTTAGCATTGTCAATTTCATTTGGAGGTTACTTTAACAACATCATTGCTAAAATGTATGTTTGTGTTTGTAAATGTATGTTGAACTATATCCATTATCTAATATTAAAAGTTGAACGTTTTTTTACGAATTAAACTTTAAACTTTTCAAATACATTCAACTATTATTAATAATAAACAAGTTAGTATATAACACATTGTTTTTAAGTGGGATTACTCTCCTCACTTTTTCAGGTATGCCTGGGATGATCAATGCCACTACTAGCATGGGAATTGAACCAGGATCTTTAGATTCCTGAATTTGAATTTAAGGCTATTCTGCATTAATAATTCTGTGCTTCTTTACATCTAATTATTTCATGAAAATATTTAATTTAACATATCCACATAGCGATTTCTATTAACTTTTATCTATAGATAAAACTAGGCTACAGTTTTAATAATTAAAAAATCAATTGTTAATTATTTTAACGTGTTTCAAAATGAATGAAGAATAATTATATTTGATACTGTAAAAGTTTTTCGCTTTTAAAAAACTTTAACTCATCTTAGATGATTCGAAAAGAAATTAATGATCATAATACGTATATAGATTATTTTGATATATTATGAAGCATATATTTTCTTTAACTGATTATAAAAACTCTGAAAGTATAAATATTTCTATAATTAAATGATGTTTTCAGCAACTATATTATACTTTCTATATAAAATTAAATTTGAGATGCAAAATTCTAGCAATATAAAATTAAGAAAATTTTTATTTTTCGTATTTATATATTTTATTTAATTATAAATATGAGATATAATTTGTTTAATATATCTAGCCAGTACCCTAATGACGATTATGAAATTTACTGCCTCTGTTTACATAATAAATTATATTTATATCTAGAATTTCTTGCGGAATGACAATTGTATTACTGCAATGAAAAACTTTTAACATAATTGATTTTAACAGGTTTTAAAATATGACTAAATATGGTTTTTTTAATAAAGTTTCAATAGAAATTATTAATATTTTTTTGTAATCTAATAAATAAGTGTTAAAATAGTTTAAATTAGTAAAGAAACTGACAAAGTAAATTAAAGTTAAAATCAGTTACAGGCGTCATCTAATGAATCTTTTAAAAGAAAAAAAATCTTTTTCATTTTCTATAGTGAAGCTAATTTATCATTTATTATTGACAAAGCAACATTTTCATCGAAACAAATACATTGTTCTATATATATTTTGCAATATGCATTATTTAGAATATATAAAATGAATAACAAGTAATGGTTACCGCGCTAGCAATCACAGAATCGGCGCAATGATGTTTGGCATACGTAGACAAAAAAAATAGGGATCTCTTACATATCTATATGCGGTAACGCATCCATAATATACTTGCACACGTGAATATTATTGAAAATAATATCATTCTAAAAAAATTAATAAACATTAATTAACATTACTATATTAGTTCTAATATCTATATATATATTTTTAAAAAAAATATTGCAATTTTCTTTGTGGTTCGAATCATTTGACTATTCAAACAATTTTAAATGCGTGTTTGAGATATAATTATTGTTTGCATAAGTTTTCTTGGGTACTCCACTAAATTGCACTTGCGATTTAGTGTTAATAAAATTCATAAAGAAAATATTCCAACACACTTCAACTCTAAATTAACAGAACGAAGTCACTTCTATAAATATAATATTCGTTCCAAATTTAATTCAGATGAATGATATTTTAAAAGTTATATTTTTAACAAAAGTTTTTAATTTTTATGAAACAGGACTTTACAATAACGTTCTCTTTATATAAGACATAATTTAGTTGTTTGTTTTTTTCAAAAAAATAAATAAATAAACATTTATTAATAAAGGAGTTGGTCTAAAAGAAGTAGTAAAAAGATGGAAGAAATTGTTTTTGCTTTTACTAATGTTATATTTAATATCTATGAAACTGTTTCAAACATTTATTCAGAAAAGATACTATATAGTGGTATTTATATATATTTCTGGTGAATCTTTTCAGCTTGACAGAAGATCAGTTATTTGGTGAATTATACCATTTGCTGAATTAAATTACATTTACTTTTTACTATTTGACAAGAAAGACAAATATTTATTTCTCTGTCTATCTATTTCTCTCTTTCTACCCTTTCTATCTATCTACCTTTCCATATATTTATTTATCTATCTCTCCTAAACACACAACTTATCAGAAATTTAGTTTCAGAATTTTGCTTTGACAAAATTTTGAGTTAAATCATTTTTAATGATTTTAGATGCGATTTTATACTCAATACATATTACTTCCATATCAGTTAATAGTTCATGAGCTATAATAGATGAATGTATATTATTATAATTTAATTCTGAAGAGCTCTTTTCTGAATTTTCTACTAATACTGGCAATATCACAAAATTTCTCAGGGCAATAAACGCATTTGGAATTTTATTTTCTACAGTATTTTTGCATATGGTCGACAGAACAGCTAATGAAGAACTATTTTTTTTTTAAATTTGCCTTGCTATTGTTTATAATTCACTAGAATTATTATGGAAATTTGCTTCAAATTTTATTGTAGTCATTAATTGCATTTATGATATTGGTATCATTGATGAGAAATAGATACCATTGCTGACCAAAAAAAAAAAGATCACATGACATTATCACATGACTTCACATTACTGTTCAGCAGCATACTTTTTTTCATCACAGCTATGCCACCTAGTGTAAGCTTTAGTCATTAATAGATGCCAGATGATAATGTTGGGAACATTGGATAAGACAGCACAGTATAGGGATTTAATAAACACTATCATCTGATATCTATTAGTTAATAAAGCTTATACTAGGTGTCATAGCATATGGTAAAAAGAATAAAACAAATGATAAATTGTTTCTAAATTTTTACAATCTATTTTCAAACATTTTGGATATTTCATCAAGTCTTTTTTAAAATTATATTCCTAGGAATTTGCAATTTAAATCAAAAGGCTAAAAATATTTATTTATAATATTCAGATAATATTTATTTAATGTTAAACAGTATTTTGGACGAATGATTTGTGTTTTCTTTCTTTATGAGTTAAGAATTATTATCATAATTTTTGGCATCTCTTGATAATCATCAAGAAATGCCTAATGATAAAACTAGGTCTGGACCATTATTTTTCTATGACAGATTCAAATCTAGAATTACAGATTTGTTCTAAATAGTTTAAAATTTTTGTGATTACAAGAGAAAATCAGACATCTTTTTATCGGCATACACTTATATAATTGATTTCAACAATAAGCAAATTACAACTCTTGATTGTTACCAGCAAGAGTTTGAATCCTAGCTTGTTACATCTTGTTAATTCTCGTTTAGGTGTATAAATGTCAAATTATTTGAGAATGGTGTTTAGGATATGTAATAATTGAACCAAGTGTTAACATTGGACCAACATCAGTGTTGATTTTCACTGCTTACTATAAATTCCTTTATTTTAGTAACTAAATATTTAGAGTTACATCACAAAAACTAATGATTGTTTTTCTTTAAAAATAATTAAGTGGTTTGTTATATGAGGGTCCTCAAGTAGTTTAAGCACTGGTGGTGTCAGAACTAAGGTATATTTAATGGACTTTGAGTTTCAGAGCCTTGCAGTCTATTGCTGCATCTATCAATGAAAGGCAAAACTATCAAGTGGTTTATTGCTTCAAGAATTCATATGAAATTTAAGCAAGAAAACTTCAAAGATAAACAGTGATCTAAGGACCTTGAACATCAGAACCCAATACTCTACAACTGCTCCAAATGATACAAAGGTAAAAAAAATGATTTGTCAATCAGGAATTTATAAGAAGTTTGAGTACTGGAAATGATTGAGTTAGGATGTAATTCAAGAATCATTGACTTCAGAACTAATACCTTTTCTTCATTAAGGTATAGCAGTTTTAGTTTAGCTCAAACATTTCTCAAAAATAATTATATTAAGATAATTAACTATAAACTGCCAGATTATATTCTAGACATAAGAATATATTTTAGCAACATAATATTTCACCATCCCTATGACACTTAGTGTAAGCTTTGGTAAGTAATAATAGATTCCAGAAGACAGTAAATCTTAATCTTGTTTTGTTTTATCTAATATTACCAGACTAATTTCAGGATTATGGCTTTGATCAATGAAAAGCTTTGTGTCTAAAAACAATGCATCCAGACCTTTAGGTCTAATTCACTTTTCTTTAGCTCTAATCCACTTTCCTTCCAGTTGCTATCATTTATCTGTCTTCTAGACTATCAAACTATCATCTCAAACTGAAAAACATACATCTTCAATTTAAGCCAAGTAGTCCATATAATCATATAGCTCTGAAAACAGTGCGTATCAGTATTCTAAATGATGTCAACTCTTTGAAATGTATATAATGTTTATTGCTTTTTCTCTCTTATTTTTTATTAATATTGTATCCTGCTAATTAAATTGATTTAATATTTGAACAAATTGAAATCATATTATATATTCTGTATTTTTATTTTCAACGTTTACAATAAATAATAAAAACATCTAAGCTAAAAAAAAAATTCAATTTGTTTAAATCTTAAAACAATATATAAACCTTTGGTTTTTAGTAAACAAACTAGAAAATACATATATTGATTTCTGATAAATTTTCTTAACTTCACATTTTATTTCCTACTGCTTTGAATTACATATACATAAAAAGCGAAAATATAACTAACTTTTATATATACGTTTTCAAGTTTTATTCTTACAGTACATCTTTACCTTAGCTCAATCATATATCAATCATCCATCATTCCAGAAATCAGAACAACCTTTCTTCTCACTCAGGATGAATTTTGCTTATGTTATAAAATAAATTTCATATACAAATTTTTTAGATATACTTTATATATATATATATATTCTGACCTTACCTTTGTGCATCTCACTTCCGGATAATATAAATATAAAATAAAATGGGTTGACTCAGTTAATGATTATGTTTGGTTCGATGCAAATAATTAATAAATAAAATATCCTGCATTATATTAAAACATTCTATTAGCAAAATAATGAAAAGGTTCAGTTTATAAAATAAATAAATAAATATTTATTTTATTGTGAGACTTGGAAGTGAAATACAGGTGACAAGAAAGATTACATTGAGCCAATATCCCACAGGTTACTACCTCAATGGCATAAGAACACTATCCTCCCTATTACTATCTCAATAATAAACTTATAGTATTCTTACGACTTTAATAAATCCTACTCATTAAGATTAAACTAATAATTAAATCTTAATCTTTTATTCATCATAATTTAGCTCAATAAAATCTTGGGTTCATAAAATTGTTCTAAGTTAATTTAAAAATCACTGTAGTAAAACATGAGAAGGGATTTTTATGTCATACTCTACTACACTTAAACTAATGATAACAAATAATAATCATAATAATAATAATAATAATATTCTTCATTGTATGAACTAATTTTGTATATCTCTTTCTTCACTATAATTTTATTTACTATAATAAAATAATAAAATACTACGATATAATCTTTTATTTCCATATAATAATGTAAGAAAATGTGGTAGCATTTATAATCTGACAAATAAAGGTGTGTGGCAATGGATAGCATATCATTAAATGTACCATTATGATAACTAATTTATGACCATAAGATAATGAAAAAAAATATGATTACTTAATTAAATGAATACCAAGAAAATATTCGAATTCTTAAAATAATTCTTTATTTATCTTTGTGCAACAATTATATGTTTGATTCAGTTATTCCGTGTATCTCATGCAGTGTAATGGGAAAATGAAAACAATCAAGACACACAAATTTTGAAAACAAATTTAACAAAGTTTATTATTAACAATAAATTAAAACAATTTATTTACAATATTTACATTGGATATCCTCAATTTACACCATTCTACATTTTTTATTACTTAGTTATTAAACAATCTAGAATTTATTTAAGTCTTCATTTCTGACTTAAAATAATAAAATAAAATAATACTATTTTATTTACCTCTTTCTAATTAAACTTGTGATAAATTACACTTATTTATTTTTATTAAAAAAATATATATCCTATCCTTAATATTATTTAACTATACCTTTCTTTCTAAAAAACATCCATAGAAACATACTACGGAAAAACATAAAAAATAACATCATCGTGAGTATGGATCTTTTAAAAATAAACAATTTTCATCTTGCAATGTTAAAAGATGTCATAGATAATATCTAACTAATAATTCATTACTAAATGTTATGGATATCATTGTTTACTACACTATGTTTATTAAATATAACATTCCCATTTAGCATTACTTTAATACTATATAGTTGTAATTACCGATATGTTCCTTTTATTTGATAAATACAAAATTATACCTATGCTTATTATTTATATCATTTTACTTTATAACATTATATTTTTCAAAATATGCAACACTTATTTTTAAAAATAATAGAGCATTTAAAAATTATTTAACATTTTAAAGAACAACTTTGTTTTACATACTTTATTCTTAAAATTTTATTTTACTTCCAAAATAAATATAAAAAAATATATCTTATGATTCTTTTTTCCTTTTAGGATTCATTGGATTTTCAATTCCAATTTATACAAATTCTACTTCTTCTAAGTAAATGAACTTATCTCATTCAAATGATAGCGTATCTTAAACTCTAAATTATCTATTATTTCTTTTCAAATATATCATACTGAACGATGTAATTACATTGGAAATCTAGATAGTGAATAGGTGAGTAGGAAGGGAAGCAAAACTAGAGTATAACTCATAGCATATATCAAATATATCATGGCACAGTGTATCTACAAGAAATAGAGGCATGACCTAGTCTAATGTCCTCCAATAATATCAATGATGTCAAGCTATTTCTTCAGATTTATTGAAACATCAATACTTAAAGAAAATAGACACTGTTCAAAATAAATATACAATTACAGGGCTTTGTTAACTGCATTGCATATCCACTAAGATTATAAAATATTCATATTCCCTCATCACATCCTATTATAACATCATTTTGGGTTCATGTTTACCATAGTACTACCAAGTCACTATCTTATCATTATTTCCTAAAGATTTATCACATCTTACATCGACAAAATAACTATCTTCCATATTCAAAACAATAAATAAAATTCATTTATAATTAGAGTGATCTCACTTATCCACAAGAACAGTCTGCTTACTTCCTTGTTCTATATTCTAAAACATATACAAACTCGTAATTTGAATCCTTGGAACATCCAATAATATGAAAGTTTTAAAAAGAATCACATAAATATTTATTATTATGTTATGTTATATTATTAGTATAAAATTATAGTATGCATATTCTCAAAATAAATCTTAATCTCATAATTTTTAAAAGTGTTGTATAAAATGTGTTTATATATAATTAAACATTTAATCTTTCACACATTATAATTCATAGGCAATCTAAAAAGAAAACAAAATATACATCATAAAATATCAATATTCATTAACTATTACCAAGTGATATTAGCTTGTTATCACCTATGCAGTCTTCGGTTTTCCATCAATTAGATACATTGCATACATGAAAAAAATACCTCCATACTTTTATTTTAAAATGTTCTTATTTAAATTATTATATTATAGGATTTTAATATTATCAATAGATTAATGTTCCTGTTCCTAATCTTATAAACTAGAAAATTTACATTTAAAATAAATAGTAATAAATGAAAATAATATTTACATAACTTCAGCTGAAAAATGAATGTTCTTTATAATTCCAAAATATTTCCATTTTCTTTCTCAAAAGTTTTTTTTTAAAAAAAATGTTCTCTTCACGAGTGATTCTACAATCTCCCTCATTGCTATGATGACGAACCAGACAATACATTTCCTGCAGAAGTGTCATCCAAACTTCTGGTACAAAAATCTCAGGTTTAAAAAAAAAAAAGAATAATAACAAAAAAATATTACAACGTCTTAAAATCTTGAAAATTAAATAAAATAATAATCAATCCATCCTGGAAGAGTTAATAGAATAATAGTTTATAACTTCTATAGTCCAGAATGATGATTATTGAAATCATAATAAAATTATATTATTAAAATTAATAACTTGAAGCTCCTATTCTGGAATATTCCTTATTACTGGGCGATGCATCCTGTCCCTTTTGAATTAGCTTGAATTATATGGATAAATTATTTGCACACTATAAAGCATTTTTATAATTCCATATTTTTAACATGTTCATTTCTTTATAGGTTTCTTAGATTATCAGCTTTTAAAACAATTTTATTTATATGCGTATTAAACCTCTATCATTCAGGTTTTATACATACGCTTTTCTAGAATATCTTCATTAATCTTTACTTAAGATAAATTTCTTACAAGTATTTAAAATGTTTCCTTCAAAAAGGATATAGCATTTACTCATATAATATTGTATTTCCATAAATTTATTATAAAGTATACTTGTCCTATTGTTTATTAATACTGGACAAGACTTATCTTGCTATATAAAATAATGTGTCTTTAATTTTAATTGGCAAACAGTTTTCCAAATGAGTTTCCCCATACAATGTCCATAGAATTAATTTATTCATTGGAATAGTCCTCTTGTTCAATATTATTGAAACTACATTAATAAATATTATACTCATTTTTAAAGTATTATAAGTTGAATACGTTTTCCTTATTGGTATATCCATTTTATTATTGCAAAGTTATAATTTAGATTTTGACGAATACTACTGGCAAAAGACTTTAAGATTAGCAAGGCATATATAAATGAAGTTATTACTAATATATTTTTATATTACACTCTCTTTTTGCAAATATTTTTTAAAATAATAATAACCTATTAGTTTTGCAAATAAAATTGTAAGAGAGCACTAAAAATTGACTAAAATAATAAAGTTAAAAATTACTATCACCTTGATAGCTTCTGATATGATTCTGGTACCTTTAATACATTTTTAATCACCATTAATCATCATTGATACCCCTGTGCAATCGGTATTTATATTCTAGAAAATACGTCATTCTATTGGTTGATTCTTACTTTTGGTTTGATACCAAATTTGCATAATGTTAGAAACTTACACAATTAAATTTCAAAATAAAAAATATGACGTATTAAAACTTTAAAAATATTACTTAAATACTATTTATTACTTTACTAAAAATTAATTAAATACCTTTAAATGACTTTTAAAACAATATTCAATAAATTTATCCCACTTTTAATATTTAATTTATCTATTTTTATTTTAACAAATTATTCAACCTTTTATTAACAGTACTCATCTTTATTACATTCTTTAAAACATTTTATACGATAGTTAACTTAATATTTAATATTGGCTTTTATGATAGATAATAATTCTATCCAATTCTATAATGCAATTTTACAATATTTAAAACTTTACTAATAAATACTAACAAGCAAGTGTGTACAATTCTATATTACACAAATCACATGACTAATATAACCAATACAGACGGCATCCGATTTTTCTGTCTGGGAATTAAATAATAAATTGCTACACTTGTTGTATTAAATAAAATAATACAATTATAAAATTTGGAAGAATAATTTAGAAAATATAGAATTAAATACAACTTTCACTATCATAAAACTTACTTTTAAAATATACGATATTAATTATAATTGTTAAATATAATTTATGAAAATAAATATAACTTTTATTTATCTATAAGTTTTAAAACTATTAAAATTGAACTTTTAAACATACTTTTAAATATTTATAGCTGTGTTATTTATTATGGACAGCTTTTGCAACCATATGTAATAATATTTTTAGCTTTATTTAACTGTTCTTAAGGTTATTCATTATACTTTTATGCATTACGCATTTTCATTTAGCTTTAAATTGTACCTTAAGATATTATTAACAAAATATAACCAACACATCAAGTGAACATATTCTAAAATTTAAAATTTTTAATAATTTACTGCAATGAGCTGATTCTGACCTATAGAAAAGGGCACAATATATATATATATTAAACTTTTATTCCTCCACATATTCTTGAACCATGTGATCAGACATGTGAAAAAGGTAAATGACCCCCAAGTTGGGCATACCCCACAGAACCAGCTCTTAACAGTTAATTCAGATCACAACCCCTTCCATATATCTTCATCATTTGTTTCGTATTATATAGATAGCAATATATAATAGTTTTTATATGTCAATTTTTCTGCACTCACAACTTTGATATAAATCATTTTAAAGAAATATATTAATGATTTTTACTGCCCATTTATTAAACTAGAGATTATTCATAGCTTAAATGCAATCTTTAAGTTTTATTTAATTAAAAATATATCTGGTGTTATGGCCATATCAACATCTGGTGAAATCATGGTAACACTTTTTATTAGTCATTCATTAAATGAGAAATTATCTGCAGTTTAATTTTTACTACACCTCTCTCATGCAAAGTAAGAAATGGTTTCCATCCACTTATAACATCTTGTGGTGATGTGTAATCATAAATGCATGACCAAAGACATAAAACAGATATTTGATCCTCAAAATGCACATTTTATGCTGAACTATCACTCATCAGTTAGCCAGACCACAATCTCTTGCCCATATCTTTATCACTGTTTAGTATATATAGATGTCAAATTACTATAATTTAATTGGTAATTATCAAATGTGCCAAACTGTAGTAATTTGCTTTCTATATATACTGAATAATAATAAAGACTTGTGTAAGAGATTGTGGTCTGGGCCAACTGATGAGGGCTGGTTTACCAGGAAATGCACATCTTGGGGATCATACATATTTTTATGTCTTTGGTCATATGTTTGTGATTTCATCCCTCCACAAGGTATTAAAAGTGGATAGAAAGTAATTCCTATCTTGCATGAGACTGGTGCAGTGAAAATTACATTACAGGAATATTATCAGCTTCTGAGTCTCATAAAATAAATCTTAGCATTTTAATAAATAATTTGGAAAAAAAAACATATATTGATTTGGATATTTTTTTTTTGCTTTGAATTACATATTTATAAAAAAACAAAAACATACCTAAATATATAAACACAGTATATGGTGCTGGAAATAATGAAACATCTATAGTACCAAGTATTTTTTTTCTGCCGATTAATATTCTCTTTACATAGGAAACATATAAATTTTACTTTAACAATATAAAAGAGACATTAATATAATAGTACTTCAGGAGATTCACCATTCTTGTAAAAATTCACAATTTCCTAAAAATTCTGGAATTTACATTGATTCATGATAGAATCTAAACATGATATGGCTGTTTTTGTTTCAAATTATCTTGTAAACATATTTTCTTGAAGATACTTCAAATGATATTGCCATTATCATTTGGACAGATAATTTTTATGTATGCCATATTTAAAATCCTCATTCCAATTGATTCCTTCTTTGATATCTTCCTACAACTTCTAATTTTATAGAAGATTTCAAATCTTATGGTAATCTTTGGGATTATTTAAATAAAAATTGTCAAGATGTAAAATGGAGTTAAACAACACGGAATTGCTTTACAATGCCAAGCAAAGATCACTTCATTCAAAGAGATGATAAACAAAAACAAACCCTGATCTGACAAAATAGTTCATATCTGCTGAATTACTGACATTACATCATTCCCCTCATAGCAAGAGTCTAAAGACTTTGGGAATCAATTTTCCTATAGATAAAAATAATCCTGTTCTGAGACAGAATTTAAAGAAAGAAAAGTGAATTTGATATACTGCATATCTCGAACCAACTATTAACAGAATCTCTCCAATTGTTTTTTCTATGATAGGTTTAACTATCTTATAACTACCAGAGCAGCTTCCCCTCATAGATATTAAAAGCAAATCATTCTAGTTTGGAATGTAACCATTAGCACTCTTTATAGCTCATCTTTAGCCAAATATCTAGGAATAGGTGACAAACTTGAAAAATCAGTGGATGGTACCAGAAAAGAAAAGTGAAGATCATGAAAAACTAAACAAGATTTAATCACATGGTCTGATCATATTTATGAAAGCTTGGTGGATGTAATAGTATTTCTAAAAAAAAAAAAAACTATTTCTATTGTTAGGAATGAAATTGTCAATTTTACATCATATTACTAAATCCAAGATTGATAAAATGAGAATAGGCATTACTAGAATAGAACTGCAATCTTCTCTTTTAAATGTTCCTCTAATATCAATCTGATAAAACTTACACGTAGTAGATATATGTGCATAACACACAGACAATCCGATATTAGAATTAAAAGTACAATTTAAATTTAACGAAGCGCTTTTGAGAAACTTTGTTCTCATAATCATAGCTACTAATAGTCTGTAAAAACTACGTTTTGTTAAGTGTTTTATGCAAATTAATGCAAATTGCTTAGAGCTGCCATTTCCGGAAAAGAGCAAAGCAGGCTTCTCTTCTATTGATGGTCTTGGGGTCCTTGGCTATGCGGAATGTCTCTCTAATTTTGCGTTTAGTAGCTATGATTATGAGAGCAAAGTCTCTCGAAAGCACGTAGCTAAATTTAAATTGCACTTTTAATTCTAATATCGGACTACCTTCATTGTCTGTGTGCTATACCCATATATGTAATGTATGTTATTATCCAATGAAGTAAATAATTTACCTATTACAGATAGTAGTGAACTTTCAGAATTTCTGAAAAATTTAGAACATAATTCAAATCAAGATTAGCAAAACTATTCCAAAACATTATTGATATAGAAAATATATTTCAAAACTTTGGCAAAAAAGCATAAATTATAATAGTATTAACAAATAAATCCAGCACTGTTCCAAACAATTATTGCTCATAATCATTATTATATGTTCCTAAAAAAATATTTTTTTTAAAAAAATCATATTGCAAGAATTATTCTATTATTTAAAAGACATCATCATATAGAATAGGTTGGTTTTAAGACAGGTAGAATTTGCTGTGAATATGTTTTATTTTTAAAATAATACAAGGAGAAAGGCTCTCAAAATAAATTAAAAACTGGTGTCATCATTATTGATCTAATTTGGAAAAATATTCTTCTAAATATTTAAGCATTTTTAAATGTAGAAAGATCATTAATTTATTTAACGATCTTTCCATGACCCTAAATGATTCTCTCACCTATTATTTATCAGGAATAATACATAATGGAGGAAATTCATCTATGCAGATGACTTTTCAAAAGAGAACTTGCCTTAAAATAAAAAAAAACGTATCTCAATAAGTATATGCAAAAATTGGAAATTTTCTTAAAAGACTGGAGTCTTATTTCTAATCCAATATAGACAATATGCTCGATTTTCCCATCTAAATAACAAAGAGGCATCTTAAAACCTAAATATAATCTTTTACAGTAATAGATGGGGCACAATGCTAACCCATGCCACTTAGGAATAACTTTGGTTTCTAGGATGAATTTATTTCACTTATTTATGTGAGGTAATATTGAAATTAATTATAGAACTAACTTTCTTAGGGAATCTATCTGACACTGCTTAGAGTTGTGATATAAATACTTGACAGATTCCCCTCCTCTTAGCAATAGAATATTCTGCGGATGAATACTGTGATTCTTTTGGAGACTAAAATTCTTATAATAAAGTTCTGGATACTCAATTCACTTAAATTTTTTTTTGTAGTGCTTTTTCTGTTTTTCCAGATATACCACTATCAGATATCCGAAAAAAATTTGTCATAGAAAAAGTGTATAAAAAATTATTAAAACAGGTAAACCTCTTCATAGAGTAGTGCCATTCAGTGCAAGCCAGAGTAATCAATGGATGCCAAAAGGCTTGTGCATAAAATCCCTATTTAGTGCCTACTCATCCAATATTCCCAGACTAGTTTCTAGCTTGTGCCTTCATCAGTGGGGAGTCTTGGATCTGAGAGCACTGCACCTCGATCTTAGGATCTAATGCAATCCTCCAGCAGCCACCTTTTATCTCTATTTAACTACAAAACTATGAGAATAAAATTGAAAACACAATATTTTCAATCCAAGCTCATTAGCTTATATAGTCATATAGGTCTGAACTCAGTTCAGTCCCCATACATTTTGATGTCTTTGGTTTTTTAATAACCATAGCCACCACTATTCTATTAGGAAGGATTGATATTAAATAACTAAACATCATATGATCACCATTTTTTATGCTTGCTCATAACTGTTATTAAAATAGCAAAACTCTCCATACTGTAGTTAGGGAATATTGGATGATTGGGCAGTAGATAGGGATTTTATGCACAAACCTTCTGGCATTCATTGATTACTCTGGCTTTCACTAAGTGGTACTATTGTAAGGAGAGTTTTACCAGTTTTAATAACAGTTATGTGCAAGCATAAGAAATGGTGATCATGTGATATATAAAAAGTTGTTAAATACATTTTGTCAATAACTCATTATATAGCTTCATCACCCAAGACTCAATTCAAATCAAAATCTCCTTTTTAATTGTTTAACCAAGAATCTATAATTGATAAATTATGGCATAAAAAATGAATTTTTTTATGAGATTCCAAACAAATTTGTTTTTCAAAATTCAACAGCTAGGCCAGATGAATTTTATTTTCCCAAAAGCATCTTAACTTTCATCAATAGATTCAAAATAATCCTGCTATTGCATTCTTCTACTTCATAAATGGAATTTAGCAATCACTGATCTATGTAAATATAGATAAATGCAAACCATTAAATATAGTTAATGGTTATTGAGTATATGGAGACTTCATTGTAGACATATCTCGTAGTTGGAATCTCTCTGAGTTTTTAACAATATTCTATTAATAATTAATTTATTTTAAAAACTTCAAGCATTAAAAAAAAAACATTTACAACAATTACCAATCCACTGCAGAATGAATGTAATGTCTCATCTCCCTATGCCTAGTTCATTTTTTTCAATTAATAGTCTTTTTCTGCATTATTCAGAAAATATTCTCACTCTCATTAATCCATCTCAAATATGGTCTTCTTCTAGGTCTTTTACAAATTTATAGAATTCTGTCTAAAAGTTCAACTGTTCATCTATTGACATTAATTTTAGGAATATGATTACAACAACTCCAAGTTTTTAATTATTTCAATAATATGACTGATATCTAATATGTTCCTTACTCATATATTTTGGTTTCAAACTTTTTTACTACCAGCATACATTTGCCACATTTTATACCATGATTGCTATTATATTAAATATACCTTTTCAAACACATATCCATAAATGCTTTTAATTATTTCAAACCATAAGCATCTAAATATAATTCTATAAATAATTTTATGCATTATGTTTTCATCTGTATTATTAATCTGACCTAGATATTTGGAGTTTAACTTCTTTTACTTCATTACTATTAATCTTTACTTTCTTCTTTTGACAAAATCCATTAAACATTATTTTAATGTTTTTAGTATTTATCTTTAGTCCTACTTTTTTATCTAATAATTTTTGTAACATCTCCTGAATCTCTGGAGCATTATTTTCAAAAGCAACTACATCATTTGCAAAATGTAGATGACTTAAGTATTTTCCATTTACTTTTATTACCTTAGCTTCTCATTTCAATCTATCATATATTTCTTGCAAAATTGCTGTAAAAGTTGTGAATATGTGGAATCATCATAACAAAAATCCTTATTAAATATTATATAGTGTAATCACTACATATTCTTCAAATATGCCACTGTGGTTATCTATTAATTCATTGCATAATGACACCTTATATTAATTGACTCTCAGTGGTTACTCTCAATACTTGGATGTAATCCACTGTGCCAAAATGACTTTTAAATCCAGAGTGTTTTTTATGATAAGAATTCAATATTTGCTGCAGCCAAATTGTGATTATCAAGATAAAGATTTTGTGTAGAACTGGTAGAAGTCTGATAGATATGTAATTTCTAATATCTTCATCATCTTTCTCAAATATGTGAAATATTTTTGGTTTATAATTTTGTCCATAATTTTTCTACTTCCTTTTAAGATTTGGAAATTTTCTCTTCTTACTCATGTTCTTTAAAATGCAGATATAATAGCTGTAATAATCATTTTGTTTTCTTATACTTGATTTCTGAACCACTTTTATATGTTTCATTTACACATTTCATGATGTCATTCCTGTTTTTATTTTTATACGTCTTATTTACACATTTCATGTTGCAATTGCTGTTTTTGCTTTTATATGCCTCATCTACACATTTCATGTTGCCATTGCTGACTTTTATGTCTCATTTACATGTTTTATGATGTCATTCCTGTTGTTACTTTTATATGTCTCATTTACACATTTCATGATGTCATTCCTGTTTTTACTTTTATGTCTTATTTGCACTTTTCATGATTGTCATTGCTGTTCTTACTAATAGTTACAACTTTTTTCCTTATTGTTGAAGTAACTTATTTCCAATACCAAGATGTTATATAGTTTTGAAGCTTTTACTGGTTTCTATAGCTCTTTCTGTACTATTTTTTAGACTCTGTGATATTGATCAAATTCTTCTTAATAGATCATTTTAAACATTTTCATATTCCTTTTTTTCTTCATTTATTCTTTTGTCCCAGTGGAAAGTTTATTGAGAAATTGCTTCTTTTTTATAGAAGTTATGCAATTTTTAAAATTGTATCAGTTGTCTTCATATGGATTTTATTCAAATATAGACCATATTCAAATTTCATTAATATTGCTCTGATTCGCAAACTCTACTTTAGTTCATTGGAATATTTCCAATAGGAATATCAACTGTGGGTACTGGTTTTAGTAGTAATTTTTGTTCCTTCAGTTCACATTGATGCATATCTTACAACTCACTAATCGATGTTCATTTCCTGTGATGAATTTATTAACAACATTACAATATTAAAATACATATTTTCTGTTAGTCAATATATAATCTAATTCTAATGTACTTTCATGTAAATGCTTAATACTCATTTCTTTTTAGTGTTGTTTTCAAAGAAAGAGTTCATAATGTACAATTTGTCTTTTTCTTCAAATCCTATAAATCTGTGACTTCTCTGATATGTGTTACTACAGTACTTATATTTTTCAATTGTTTTTCAATTCCAGAAGACAATTTTGTATATTTACATAAAAAATTATTGAATTTTTCATCACAATGAGAAATTGTCAGATCATAAACTTGAATATAACATATAGAACAGCTTTCCAAACCTATACCACGCTATGAGGAATTCTAACATCTACAAATATTAAACTTGAAGTGCTGAAAAACAAAAACTATCTCTGTGAATATGGAAGGATGTGTATTGGTGAGACCAGTCACCCCATTGAAAAATAATTAAAAATGCACAACTTGATGATTAAAAAAGGTAAAAACAAAATATGTCTAAAGTATAAGACCAGGCAAGTGTCAAATGAACCTATGTAAGATTGGGAAAATACAACAATATTGGTTAAAGAGATCAAAATACAAAGAAGGAAATTCAAAGAATCTGCTAACATAACAATGAAAAATAACATCATAAGTCAGCTTAGGGTAATGATACCTAATGTCTGGAAACTACTAATTGACTCTGTTATTAGGAAAAAGTGGAAAAATCAGAAGCAATCTAATAGATAGATATATGAAATTTCTACTGACTATTACCTTTGGCAGAATGGCTTAATTGGTTAGAGCATTACCTTAAAATTTAATATTCAAGAATCTATAGATCCTTATTCAGTTCTTACGCTAGTATTGTCAATCATCAGGCCAGAAATACCTGAAAAAGAGAGTAGAATGGTATTGCTCAAAACATTGTGTACATGCTATTACTAACAGTTGAATGAAATTGAAATAATTTAAATGAAGTTTAAAAATTATTTCTAAGGACATTCAATATTTAATGTTAGATGATGGAAATAGTCAGACATATAAGTACATTTAAAATACCATCATCACAAACTTCAAGCAAGCAATAAACCTGAATTATATGAATTTGGTATTTTCCATTAAATTAAATAACTAATATTGTCACTCTGTCTAATATGCCATCAACTTCTGCCATGACCCACCCGTATTAAGTTCATGAATACAAATAGGTTATGTTTTATTAATTTTCTCTTGAGAAAGTCTATTTGTGCAAGATGCGAATACATGTCGTGATAGAATTTTAGTATTCCTTTGTTATTTTATTAGTATTATATGATTTTATATTTATATATATAGCAAGTATGATATGTATATATGTGATTAAAAATTGTCTAAGAATAAAAAGTGCTGATGCAGGTATTTATAACTCAGTTTTAATAATGCACCTAAAGGCAATTATTAAACTTAACTCAAGAATTAGTTACATAAATTTCGAATTTCGTTTTAAATGCTATTTAATTCTTTTATTTAACAAGCCTGCATTTGAGAATACCAATTTTGGCTTAGTTACGATTAACTACGCTTGCTCTGTGAACTACACTTATCAAACATATGGCTTTTTATCATCGTTTTCGCTGTTCATAAGCAATAATTGAATTGAAAATTTAATCAAATCCTTGGACTGTTCCATTGAGTATTATCTTTTTCTGCTACTTTAAAGCTCTGAGAAACTAGAAAGTGAAAACCGTATAAATTAAAGATGGCGTATGCTGAGAATACTTAATTGATTGAAAATGCAAAAATTTTAAAGTAGTTGGTGACTCATTAAAATTTATGATCATTGTTAAGATGTTAATAAAGTTAAGTGCTGGCTTCTTTTACTTTCTGATAAAATCATCTCTAAAAATGATGTAATGAATCGTGTAGGCCATTATAAATATATATTAAACAATAAATGATCATAGCTTAATGATATATAATTGAAACGGAAGTAACTATCTCCCGATGAGCTCTGTAAATGTGAATCAATTATGAAAAGTTAAAATGATACCAATCTATCCTTTAGTTTTGTCAGTGAACTAAGCTTAAATATCAACAAAGTTAAAGAATAGATAATATCATTCTACTTTTTCATAGTTGATTGTCATTTGCAAACTCATTGCTAGGAGCAATTACTTTCTGTTTCAATTACATATTATTAAATTATTATTACTTTTAAAACTGACATTTCATTTGATATTTAGAGGTTGGGGCATTGTTTTGATCCTCTGAATAGCTGAATAATGATTTCAGATTATTTATTCTGTATATAAATTAAAATAATAGACAGACTTTACTCTGATTTAGAACAATGTTAATGAACTATGGTTAAATATCAACAAAGCTAAAAAGTAGATGGTACCATTCTACTGTTTTCATAGGTGATTGATGTTTACACAGCTCATTGGGAGTGCAGTTTCTTCCATTTAAATATATATATATTTAGCCAAAACATTTTCATGGCCAACAAATATGAAAGCCACAGTGTAAAGCTTTATCTATGTGTAAATTAAAAGCATCTATCATATTGATATTTCAACAGAATTGCATCTCTCATACAATGGCAGTTTGAATGCAGTTGAAACTTCAGTGCAGTAGTAATGTTAATTGCACATAGATGAATATGGACAATGTATATATAAAATGATAGATGGTTATAAATGCTAATTATATGTAACAGATTAAGTGACATGTTCCAATCCATGCTAATGTAAACAAATGAGCTGCACTCTAATTGTTATAAATCAAGCAACTTTTTCTAATAAAGAAAGAGTCTCTTATTCTTTGTATTCAAGATTGTACATGAAAGTCTATCTAGAATCATGACATTTAGAGAAGTGAATATTAAATTAGTCAACATATTTAAATCAAATTGATTTGCATTGACTGATAGGTATATATGCACAGTGATACAATGAACTACTTATATTTTGTTCCCCCCCCCCCATGTGTTCAATGTATATAGTGTATAATAACTCATGTTTTGTTGATAAACATTGATTAGAATAGAGTACATGTTGTTTATTGAACTTCCAACATACAGTACTTTTCAACACACATATAGATATATAACATGTAATATATATATATAAAATACATATTTTGTGGGTTCATCCGTGTTAAAAACTTTTAATATCAATATACTGACGTTTCGACTTGGTCACACAAGTCGAAACGTCAGTATATTGATATTAAAAGTTTTTAACAAGGATGAACCCGCAAAATATGTATTTTATATATTTAACCCGTGCAAATCTTCGTTTTAACATATATATATATATACACACACACAAATGAAATATCCTTCCCATCATTCATTTCAACAACCAACTAAAAGAATTTTGATGATAAAATTTTTGAATCTGAGGAAGTTGGATGTTGAAGTGAATGATGAGAAAGATATTTTGTTTTGTATATTTATGTTGTACATTTTGTTGAATTTTACTTGAAAAGAACTTGTTAATAGATTAAACAGCAGTTGTGGAAGAATTTTAGTTCTTTGTGAAAGTTGTATGTATAAATATTATTTAAAAAATCATTTTCTGTTTGTTTAGTGCATATTTAAACTAACAATTATTTGTATAACGCTGTCACTTCATTAAGATTGCAAATCACTTTTTTTTTCAAATGTTTTTAAAAGTTGTTATTGTCCAAGTCATACATATTTGAATGTCTTGTTTAAAATTATACATTTCTTATTCAAAATGATAAATGTATTACATTTTTACTTTTATTTATTTTTAGTCTTACAACATAGAGCATGTAATAGATCTACCGCACCTGTTCACATTCATATCAACCTCCTGATAACTTTGTAAATCTTGCCAAAACACCAGATACAAGATCCATGTACACATTATTTTGGTCAAATCCCAAGATTACAAAGTTATCAGTGGATTGATACAAATGTGAACAGGCATAGTAGTGTAATACATGCTCTGTGTTGCAGCTTCAATACTAAAGTACTCTAATAACATGTGTAGTTGCTTGGATTTAGAGAAAGTTTAAATAAAGTTTAAAATTTTCTAGACATTTAACATTTAATGATAAATGATGGAAATAATCCAACATGTCATCACATTTAAAACACCATCATCAGAAACCTTCAGGAAAACATCAATATTATTATTTCCAATGACTTTTAACTAGCTATTATTTGTACCAACATATTGAATTAAAGTTTTCAAGGAAAGAAATCTGTAAGAATGCTATCTAATAAGAAATAAAAGTTTTCATTTTCTGAGTTTTCTGAATCTAAGATAAAAACATAGCTAAAATTACTATTAATACTATTGCGCAAGGTGATCTTAACAGCATTAGTCTTTCATGATTCAATGAGGAATTCTAACAACAAAAAATACTACTCTATACTTTCTAGCAAATCCTACACAATATATATATATATATATATATATATATATATATATATATATATATATATATATATATATATATATATATATATATTCTCCTTCCACTGACTGACCTGCTTTTCTACAAAAGATATAACATTCTATCTATTCTATTAGACTTCCTTTTTTGGGGAAATGAATTTCACTACAAGCATCTATATTGATCTAAATCTTGACAGTTTTTGGCCATTAATGCAGTATTTTATTTTAATCTTGCAAGTTTGTATTAAGTAAAGTTTGCACATTTCATGTGTGCATATTTAAAAAATATATTTATAATAATTACCTACCACAGACTCTTGTTTTATGATTACTATTGATACTACTACTACTACTACTATTGTTGTTATTATTATTGCTGTTGTTATTATTATTATTATTATTATTATTGTTGTTGTTATCATCATCATCATCATTATTATTATTATTGTTGTTGTTGTTGTTGTTATTATTATTATTATTATTATTATTATTATTATTATTATTATTATTATTATTATTATTATTACTACTACTAATACTACTGTTATTGTTGTTGTTATTTTTACTACTGAAATGAATAATCCAATAGATATGACAATCTAGTGTTGACTGATGAAATGGATAATTTTTAGATCACATTTCTAAGTCCCTCCATTCTCACATGTGGCAGGGTATCCCTAAATAGGAGTGCATACACATAATTTTTGCCAGCTGAAACTTCCATTTTACTAAAACCCAGTTTCAAATCAATTCATTAGTGATTATATTGCCTCATCAAGATCACAAATGAAGACTTCCAGCCTACCAAGCCTGTCCACATTATTGCTTTATTAATTCTCATAGACTGAGCTAAAAAAAAAAGCAAAAAACATTAGATTGGAGTCAGAAATTCTGTGCATATAGTTATAAAGTATAGAAATATTGTTTCACTAATGCCCAATTCATTAGTCATGGATTGTACAAGAAAATTTCCAATGACATGTAAAAGTCACAGTAATTGTCCCATGCAGTAACTTAAGTAACTGAATGAGAAAAGAAGGAAACAGAAAAAATGTTTAAATTGGAATTAGTACTTAACCTTTGATGAACAAACATCCTACACTACAAGGCAGCAGGAAGTTTTGGTTAAACACTATTATTTGTTATGCACAGTTATCTTTCACTCTTTTACTATATACCACATGTCATGGCCATATGTAGACGGAGCATAACATCTGACTGTGTATATTAATATTTTAACAGTACCGAAACAGTTAAACAAATAAATGTATTCTCCTAAGATTATTTGTTTTCCTGATAAATCTTTTGGCAGTAGTTTTCTCTTTCACAGTTTTCTACTTCTGAGTCAATCATATAAACATGAATAATTACTGCATATCTGATAGTATTATTAAAATAATAATAGCATTCAGCTATAATCACAACACATTATAGTAAAATATTTTATTTAATATTACAAAAGAACTGGCAGCTGTACAACAGTTTTTTTTATAAAGATAAATACACAATACTTATAACTACCATAAACACAACACCAATTATTACACATATAAAACAAATTTTTATATATTTTTCGGGAAGTTTGTGATGATGGTATTTTAGTTGCAATATTCTATGTTAGAATACTTGTTTCACCTAATATTAATTATCAAATAGTTTTTAGAAAATTTCAAACTTTAAACCTTTCAAATACATACATTCAACTGTCAGTAACAGCACACAGATTAGTATGTATATAGCACAACATTTCCAAGTTGTATTATTGAACTATGTTTCTGTCATGACCAATAACATTACTAGCAATCAAATCAAACCTGCAACCGTTAGATTCATGAATAATGAATTTAATGCAACACTCTGATGAACTAGACCGATCAGTCAAAGGCAACAGTTAGTAGAAATTTTATATACATATCTATGAGTATCTTCATGATTTCTTCACTTCTTAAGGGCAAAATGAATAATGCCAAACATTATGAATGATCACACTAGGTTCACTTATGTGTTGTACCATATGTTTGATTGGAAAAATCAGAAATATTGAACATAGAGGAAAAAGCACAAAGATGAAAATTTAAATAAGCTTAAGTCAAAGCAATGTAATAATTCATAGTGCTTGGAAACCATTCATTAACCTTGTCCTTAAAAAACAATAGAGAAATTTGGCAGAATTTTCAGTGGTAAACATATAACATTTCTATTGATTGTTGTCTTTGAGAGAATAGTATAGTTGGTTTGAGTATTGTCTTAAATTCAATATTCATGAATCTATAACTCCCACCTGGAAAAGATAATATGACTACTTGAAAGAATATGTTATTCTAATCTGTCTGCTATTGTTAACAGTTGAATGTAGTTGAAAAGTTTAATTAAGTTTTTTGAATGATTCTAAAAGCATTTAATAATTAATATTATATGATACAAATAGTTTAACATATAATAACACATTTATATATATTGTATGAATATACATTACTTACACATACATATAATCAATATATGTATACATTTTTTTTCTATTATATTTATGAAAATAAATATGTAACATATTAAAATAGTATTTTTCATTCTTTAAAATGAAAAACCATTGTTGAAATACTAATTCATTAATAGCAACAATTGACAAGGTGATAACCTTTAAGTTCAAATGCAATTTATCAATGAATTAAAAGAAATGAAATTAACTCAATGATTTAATATAGAATGGTAATATCACAATATATAATATGATATGATTTAGCAAGCTCATGCAACTATAAATAGAAAAAATAAAATAATTTATGAGGAGATTAAAGATTCTATCTTTTCAGCAATATCATAACAAGGAC
Source organism: Epiperipatus broadwayi (assembly GCA_028023455.1). NCBI lineage: Eukaryota > Metazoa > Onychophora > Udeonychophora > Euonychophora > Peripatidae > Epiperipatus > Epiperipatus broadwayi. The sequence goes on along the minus strand of JAQFVV010007001.1, from coordinate 151,840 downwards.
TTATACTGTGTTCGATTTAAAGAACAGTGTATAGGATAAAAATCCATATTTTGTAACGATTTAATAAGAAAGCTTATTAGAAGAAATTTTTAATATTTCTTAAAAAAATTACTTAATTTGAATATATTTTTGTATTCTATAAAGATCGTTCTAGTTGGAGTTCTAAATATAAAGATCATTTTAAAAAAAATGTTTTACAAAAACTTCAAGTAAATAACGAACTTTACATTATAAAAAAAAAATGCAAAGTGAATAGAATACCAATTTTATGGTAGGATATATAAAATGCACTTGTCTAATCAAATAAATATATATATATATGTGAGTAACAACTTTTGCCAAATGCCTTTAAAATTATATATAAGCTATATCTTCGAAATGGAATTATAATTGCTAATAAAAGAACTGTATATAAAAGAAGATGCTATCTATATACCAAGAGGAAACTAAACATCAACTTGAGATCTCATATTATCTTCTTCAATGTATAATAACCAAGGAATTAAGAATTTTATCTTCGAAGGATTTTAATTTGTGAATTCCAGAACATCTAGGACTATTGCATTAACTTTTATAATTACCATTCTTAAAAATTACAATTGGTGGACATTAATCTTATTTCCTTTATCATTAAATTCATTTCATTGAAGAAATGAATAAGAAGGGAAGATCAATAATTTAAAAATTTTTTTTATTTATATTTAATAAAAATTTAGATATGGGATAAGAAATATTAACAAGGGAAAGGTATATAAATATATTAAAGGGATAGAGTGAATTTAGAGGTAAGAAATTAAATTATTCTTCAACTTACATATTTTTTTATGACATGACACTACTTTGTTTGTACTAATTCAAATAGTTCAATAACCATTGTTTATTATAGTTGAATAGATGATTAACATTGGTATGAAATATATTTATATATTTTCTGTATTAATGATTATAAATTACATATAATCATTTTAACGGATGAAAATATTATATATAAATAATTAAATTATTATTTGTATAATCTAATTATTATATGATAGTTTTAATATAGTAATCTTAATATTTAGATATATATACTTTATATAAGTTACAAAATCTTTATACATGATCTTTTCAACTATTAAATCATGTAGTGTTATAAATTAAAAAATATATCTACAATGGGTAAATAGAATATATTTATATTCTAAATATAAAATATTAGATATATAAATAATTCTTATATATTATAAAGTTTAAATTATTTATTTGTTAAATAAATAATTATTATAATTTATATTAAACTAAATGAAGTCTTTAATTTATTTTATTTATTTATTTGATTTTATAAGATAAGATTAAACATTTAATATATAATCATTGTTGATTATTATATTAACTTCATGAAACCCATTTTAAAGAGTTAGTGAGATTTATTATTATTACTCTAATATATTGATAGGAACCCCTGAAGAGAGTCAATTGTTAAACTTCCCTGAGTTTGAAATCTGATCATAACGGTTAAATCTATTAAGGTAAAGATTGATTTGATATGGTTTAGATATAATTTATATTAATAATTTAATAATAAATTATTTATTTGAAGTAGATATAGTTTTATTTTAAAATTATTTCACATCATTTATAGCATCCTATATGAGACCTTAAATCTGATTATAGTGAGATGCGATTGCCTTAACTTATCTCATTGAGAAGATCCGTACCGTAACAATATATATATTAATTCTAATATTCTCATTGATAAATGACGAATTCATAGTATTATTTCTGGGAGCTCTGTATAATAAAAATATAACAGCTAAATAGCTGACATTTCAGTATAATTCCTTACAGATTCTTTTTTCTCAAATTACACACATTCTTATGATTTGAGAAAAAAGAAGCTCCGAGGAAGGAACTTGTTAGTGTAATGAAATGTCAGATATTTAGCTATTATATTTTTATCACATGGAAACTCCTGGAAATAATACTATATATATATAATATTTAAATACGTGTATATTGTCTACACTAAACTTAATGTAATTAGAAGAAACCTGAACTCAGACTTTCAAGCATCTTACAGCTATCCACTCTATCTCATACAACCAATACACATAGCCACATAGATGTGAAAAAGATAAATGATCTCCAATATACCTATTTCATGCTGAACCAGCTCTCATCAGTTGGTCCAGATCACCATCTCCCATGTATATATACAATCAGTGCTCAATTTATATTAAGATAAGTCTTCAAACTTTAATGGACAAGCTTCAATCTTCTCCACTCTCCAACTCTTCAGCTATCCATATCATTGAAAATCCAAGGATGGAATGCTCAAAGCTCTTGCTGATGCCAATATTATTGTCATACTCATATTGACTTTTAAGTCAGTCTGACCCCTCACACATAGGATCTTAATATATACATTTAATTATACAGAAGAGGGATGGATTGAATACAGGCTGAATATGTAATATAGACAATATACATATGTTTAAATATTACATATTCAGTCTGTATTCTATCCATCCCTTTTCTGTATAATTAAATGGATATATTAAGGTCCTATATAATATAAGAAGTCAGATTGACTTACGGTCAACATGGGTATGTCAATAATATTAGCATCAACAAGGGCTTTGAGCATTCCATACTTGGATTTTCATTGATGGCTGAAGAGTTGGAGAATGGCGAAGATTAAAACTTGTCCATTAAAGTTTGAAGATTTGCTATCTTAATATAAACTGAGCACTGTTTGTACATATGTGTGGGAGATAGTGATATAGACCAACTGATGAGTACTGGTTTAGCACACAATCTGTATATTGCAGGTCATTTATTTTTTTCAATGTGATTGGTTGTATAAGATGGATTGGATAGATGTAGGAAGCTTAGAAGTCTGAGTTCAAATTCCTTATATATATATATATATATATTGTAACCATATGATATGCCACCTATTTTTATTAAGACAATTTATCAGTGCAGTATATAATACTTAGCCATAAAAAAGAAAATAAAAGATAAAATAAGACTAATAACTAGACATAAAACTATATCATTTAATATGTAGATAAAATGGTCTCACTTAATAAGCAATATCTCATATATTTATAGTTAAAGAGTTATCTAATAAAAGATATTTAAAAAAGTATATAACTGCTATTCATATTTAATTAATAAAGTGCACGTTTATAATGTAAAATTTTTGTTAAAAGTTAAAAGAAAGAAAGCCAGCTTAACGAACATTTTAATTTTAGTGTTGAAAATTTATTGGGTTACTAGATTGCTGATGAGTTAGTTAAATTATTTCATTTAATTACCTTCATAATTTATACTTATTAAGTCTTAAAATAATTCAGTAGCATTTAGTTATTTAAAGTTGAAGTGGATTATTAAAAGAAGCTTGCTTAAATAAGATTAGTTTTACACTCTTAGATAAGTGTGCATGCAAGGGTGTGTATGTTGATTTTTTAGATCTTTATTTTTATTTATTAAAAATATTCAATTTATTTATTAACTTTTCAAAATAAAATAGATAATAAAACTTGGCAAATAAATTATTTAATATTCTAAACTTCTGATAAAAACAGCAATAAAAATATGAAAATCAGCAAATTATTACACGTATTTTGTTTATTATTTTTATTTAAAAAAAAAAAAACAACTTTATTAATATTAAGTAATTGATTTATCAAGTATATCTGGAAATTGAAACATCTAATGCTGCCACGTGATTTGTTTGTTTTTTTTTTATATTGGAAAAAAGAGCGCGGAACTGGGGGGAATTGAGAGAGTTTCATCACGGAGATTGTGCTAACAAGAAAAACAGTGTTATTTTATTTTTTTGCCTTGTGTTTTTTAAAACAAGTAGAAATTATATTTGTTCTTGAAGGTCGTCACATCAATGCAGGGCTGAAGGAGAAATTATTAAGGTATCAAGTTTTTGTGCTTTCTTAAACTAAACTATCTAAATTTCATAATAATGTGCCTAATTCACACTTTTAACTTAACATATAACTTTGGAAAACTTTCAACAAAATAAAATGGTAATCTTAATTGAAATCATAAGGAAAATTCTAAATAATTATTTAATGCTAATAAAGCGTATTTTTAATGGCAGTAAATTTAAGACCAAGTTAAAAAAAATCATAATAAAAATATTAAGACTGTTCCAAACTAAAATAATGTAAATAAATGTTCGATCTTAATTATAAAAACAAAACAAAACAACCAACAAATGTCTTAAAAAAATAAAAAAATAAATAAATAAATTGAATACTGCTTTCTGAAAATAAAAAAATAATAAAAATTTGTTAATGAAAACGGGCATATCATTTCATTTATGGCGGGATGTTGCTTTGTCGTCTGCTTCTTTGGAGAGGGAGTGGAAAAACTGTTAATAAAATATTGTTTCAATGAAATCGCGGATAACTACTAAAATTTAATAATAATTGTACAAAATTGTCATATTCAAACTAGCTAGTTAATATTAAATTGTGCCATATAATGGATCCATACCTGTTCATGTTTAAAGTAGTATATCATATTGTGTACTTGTCTACTATCATAGTGAAGTCGTAGCTGCTGTGTTGTTTCTTAAAATAAATAAATATATTGGTTTGAAAAATATTAATGCGTCAATATTATTCACATAGCTAACAACGTGGGACCTCGCGCCGTAAATTATCTGTCTACTGTTGAGGAAACTTTATTAATGAACTGAGGGTATCATCATCATCATCATCATTATTATTGTAATTTGTATTTTTTCTTTTTTTTTAAAAAAAAAGGTAATATAATAGTTATATATTTTATGCTTTATTTACATGTCAATGTATCTTACTTTACCATCTGAAATTGTCTCAATGAGTTTACAATAAAGTGTGTAGAGATTTTTATTATACACACGTAATTTTAAATATAATGTCAAAAGGGTTTAAATTTAAAATTGCCTATTCGTTATAACTTGAGACAAATAATCATTACAGGTGTGTTTATCAGAAGTTTTAATAATTTTCTTAATAGCATTAATAGAAAAAAAATAGATTTTGAATTTGTCTGAGAACAAATTTATTTTATTAACCATTTAATTAATAATATTTATTGCATCATTCTGTCCACTTAATTTCATAAATATCTATTATGCTAATTGTTTGTGTGCGTGTTCCTGATCTTATGCAAAAAATTTTTTACTATGCTAGTTTAATGTGTTTATAGTCGTTTTGACTAATACTTTCCTGTGGGTTTCGGATATTATTTAATGTGTGGATTTTAATGATCGTATAAGCTATTAATCTTTATATTTAGCGATAAATTTGTATCTTGCCATTGTGAGAAATAGTTATCAGATAGTATACTATTTATGATGTTTATGGGATGGAAATGATCTCCCATTATTATTATATGTACTTGCCATGAGATGACGGTTTTCCAAAATAGTTAGGTAGCTTGTTTAGTGAGATTCCATGGAGAGAATCATTTGTCTTTGGTGTGTTTTCCCTTTTCTTAGGTTGTAAGACTGCGTCTTTGCCTTCACTTATGCTTGATAGACAATCATGGGAGCCACCATTATTAGAGTTAGGTGTCTTGCTCTAAGGAGCTTATTTAGTGATGTTGTCACCCATGTGCTATTAAAAGACTAGATTGTCCACCATAGAGGGTGTAGACTATTGTATTTATAAATGTTATGGCAATGATAGTTAGTTATGGAGGTAATAATTTTCAGTGCTTTGGTTGGTCATAATAATATCCGTATTGTGCTACTATGCCTTGCCAGTAGTATACAAGTAAATCCACAAGATTTAATAATTTAATTCCGTAATTTAAAGCATAGCATGATGGGAATACGCAGACACAATGCTATTTATAGACATATGGAGAAATTCACCGAGGGGTTTGTAAGTTCCATAAATTTTAAATTTAATATTAATATGTGGACTTTAAATAAGTTAACTAGTAATGTATGTGTGACTTCTGATGAATGTTTTTATTTATCCTTAGTTTTAAAATTAATATAGTATGAGGTAGTTGTAATGTAATGATGACAGTCACCATCATCATATTAGCCAGCTAAATTAGAAGTAGCAATAAATTATCTTGAAGTTAATCTTCATAATTTTATTATATGGGTTTAATAGTAAGATATCATAAAGACGCTAAGATGTAAAATATATAAAAATGTTAATTAGCTTATGGTGCAAGCTAGCCAACTAATATGATTGGTATTTTCAAGTTCATTAATGTTTGTTTAATGCCTTAGATGAGGTGGAATAGATTGTGATTTCAAATAAATATTCAGCCAGAAATCATAATAATTTATAATCATAAGTTTATTGTGCAATTTTCAAAACCAAGAAGCAATATTTTGAAATAAAATGAATTTAAATTAGTAACTCCTCAGAGTTAAAATGTAAAGGATCTAGTAGCTATGATGTGTAAGCTGTGATTAAATTAGTGTGCTGTAAATAAAATTTGTGTTATGTCTAATGTAATAAATGTATTTTTAAAATTTATTAAAATATAGTTTTGAGTATTTTTCTGTGTGAAATTCTTCTCTTTGGTTCCACAAACCCACAAAATGTAATAAAATGTATATTTTCAGATCAGATAATTATAATTCTCATGATCCAAAAGTTACTAATAATTAATGAAAAAAAATGATATCAATTTGTTTTAATTAAAATTTTAAATTGACAACTGTTCATTTAAGTATTGCAATGGATATATCCATTCATAATTCAGACTGCACATTATTAACCTATTATCAGAATTTAAATATTGTAAATGAAGTATTTTATCTGTGTTGTTTAGGATAAGAGAGGGAAATGAAATGTACCCTTTTTCCTTTATTATTTGGATGCCATTCTAGGTAAAAGGTTGTAAATATTCTAAATTTATTTACATGATTCTTTTATTTATTAAATATTTATTGAATAAAGTAAGCATTTTCTTTGGTGATCTATGTGATTATTATTAGGATGTTAATCAGATGCATTGACTCATAGGAAGTGTATGTTATTAAAGCCTATTAGAATGTCAGTCATTTACCTTGCATCACTATACCATTATTTTTATTTGATAAAATACCAAAAAGAAACCCTGAGATTTTTATTTTGCATTACATAAAAGATCCATTGTTGTTCGGTCATACTAATGAATAATATTAAAGGTATAATAGCGTTTGTTAGTCATAAGAGTCTATTGGAAAACATGTTGTGAAAGTGCTAGTATTTATAGCTCAGAGAGTTTTATTGGGATGAAGGTGGAGATTTACTTTATTCTAAATTATTTATGAGGAAATGATTGAGTTTTTATCTCTTCCCAAAATTATATGCTTTATTTAGAGTAATTTAGTTTTTTGGAGTTAAGCTCTTCCTTGGTCTTAACTGTATATCTCTGTAGCTAATTCTTTATATGTAACTGACCACTGAGCTTAGTCTGTTCTATAATTCAGTAAGAGTCTCAACCCAACCCAGATATTGTGTAAAAGATATGTGTCCAACAATCAGAACTTATTAGAGTTTTGTTTGAAATATTTCTATAAGTTAGAGAGAAGGTCTATAAATTAGAGAGTAAGAGAATGATGATGATTATTGAAAAATTAGTCGATTCATCATCATCATTTTTTAGAGGTTACAATATATATTATAACCTACACTCCCAACACTGCTCATATATGTTACATGAGCAAAATGCCCAGGCACCAGTTCTATTAATGAATAGAACAATATAACAAGATATATAATACAAAACTATTATTGAGACTCTATATTTAAGTTTATGTTCAGTTCAGCTCAGTGGGAGGCTATAGGCAGTTCATAAGATATATGATGATAAATAAATGAAAGAAGAAATATTACAAAACACCAAATATAATGTAAATCCTTTTTATTAATTAATTGTATGATAAAGAATCATGTTTATCAGTACAGTCTATTAAAATATACTTTAAACTTAATTTCTTCCTTCATCCAAATATAACATATATCAGCTTGCTATAATTATAATACTAAACAATTCTATGCCTTGGCATATCACAATCTAAACATATACTCTAATGCCAATCAAGAAATAAACAATACGATCTCAGGGAATTTAACAAACACAGTTGAATTAAATAAACTACATTGGCCCATAAGTTATAATTCTAAAGTATGATAAAAATGTAATGAAACAAATTGACTAAAATATTCCATTGTGTTTCAATAATAAGATAATGACAGCAATAGAGTATTTTAATTTCATATCATCATCTAACAAATATACTAACTTGGCAACCTTTCTAATACGTTTATCCAGTGGCAAATGTTCCTTATAATGTTTGGATTAAGTAAAAACAATATTGTCAGACACCAGCAGATTTAATATTATAACTCTAAAATAATATATCTATTTTATGATAGATCTATGAAATGTGGAAATGGAAAACACGAATGTATACAATAATAACTCCAGACACAATTTTAAGATTTTAAACAAATAAAATAAATCATTTATTACAATAAAATAAATTTGGTTTAACATATTTACAATTGGACTACTTGTCCTCCAGATTTTTAAATTATCAAACAAACTTTAAGCATCAGTTTGAGATTATCCCTATTATCAAAGCAAATTAACACCAAAACTTAAATATTCTGACTTCGAACACATGCTTTACAGGTTTCATCTACATGACTCTAAATAAACAACATGTTATATTGTTAACACAAAAGAATACTTTGAGAGGATATTACCATTGATTAATAAAATAAATCAAATTAATTATATTTGGCTCTCAACCAAGCAACTTTTTCTAATTGACTAAATAATCACTTTCAATTACGAATATCTTTCATGCATAGCAACAAAATCATGTCCATTCTGATGATTTGATGATTTATAACCTTTATTTAAATAAATACACTGTAGTTTAAAATATTTATTTCCCGTTTTAATCTCAATAACTTTATACTTCTATTTAAATGAATGTAATGTATTTCAAACATTTATTTCTCATTTTAATCTCAATAACTCTATACTTTATATATGCGATATTATTTAAATTATGCATGTGTGTGCGTCTGTCAAGCAACAATGATAGAAAATAATCTTTTCTACAAATTCTCCATTCATTAAGAAAATATCATACAATTACTTTATTTCGGACAATGTTATAATTCATCAATAAAATAAGACACTAATATTACATCAATAATTAATTCAACAATTTATCTGGCCACATATTAATTAACACAGAGCTATATTTTCATGATTATACAGACTATACATTATAAGGGACATCTACATGAGGAGCAGATAACTCTTATTGAACACTTCTACAATGATTCATCTACTTCTAAATACACTGTTGGTGGGGAACCTCTTTCCTCATCACCAAGAATATAAGAAAAACATCACATAACTTCCTAAACATCATTTAATTATACTTCAACAATAACTCATCTACTTTTAAATACACTACTGATGGGAACTTCTTCCTTATCACCAGGGCTCTAAGAAAATGTCACTTAACTTCAAAAAATATCATTTAATCATACGCATATAATATAAACTAGGCTCTACTCATGGAAAAACATATACTAAATAAGCAAAATCTTTTATCCCTACAAACATTATAACGCAATAAGGTTTCTTTGCATTCTCAAAGCTCTTTTAAATATCGAACATTATAAATACACACTGGCAGATAAATATCTACAGATAACATACCAATCCGTTCAACTCAGTAGAATACGACAGCATCCGAAATTTATACATAAAAATATTCACAAACTGAACTTTATCAAACAAATGTCATAATTGTGCAAAACAGACACACACCCGTGAATAAAAGTATATATAAAATTAACTCTAAATTACACACTATGCAGACAACATGTTAATTAAATATTGCATCAAGGTATAACTTTTAATTCAGAATAAACTTTAGGTTACCTTTTAAAATTTAATGGTTATAATTATTATGAGAACTTTCTTTCATATCTAGTAAACTATTTCTGTTATACGTTCGTTGATTAAAAAAAGAACAAAATTCTCACTTTGAGATAATAAAGTATACAAAATAAATATAAACCTCTCTAATAATATATATAAAAAAATATTTTATTCTTTTACCTTCATAAAAAAACAATAAGACCTATTAGTACACAATCAATTGTTATCAGCATATTCCTCATTTGGATACCTTCAAGACGGTCTAGAAAGTCAAAATAACCCAAATTATCAATAAAACATAATAATAAGTAATCCTATTATCAATAATATACATTAATAATGACAAGCATTAACAAAAAATAAAGAAACAAAAGTTATTTGTTTTGTAACTTAAAATAGAAGTTCACTTGCAAAGCTCTGCTCCGGGCTTATGAAACAATATGGGACACATTCCAAATTGAATTTAAATGAAATAACTTCTGCAGGATAACTTAAAAAAATATAAACATAACTTAAATCTGACCCAGCACCTCTAGTGTTCATAGCATATCTATTTGAGGTACCAAATCACACATACAAGCAATTAATTTCTCCTTTATTATACTGACAATATAAGACATTCTCCATTGTGGTGTTAAATTAAATACGTAATTATTTTAGTAGTTTTCTTGAGTAGCATTTAACACTTTATAGTCTATTATACACATGGTTTATTCTCAAATATTGTCAATTAAGATACCATGGTTCCTTAGTAATTCCACAATTAATAATACTTTGTTTTATATTCCATCTTTATCGAAGAGAACAAAAATTACCCGCATTTCTATTCTTCCATTCGATCTCAGCAAATACTTAATTTGAAGGAACTCATGTTTTATTTCCTTCATTTAAAACACGTATTATTTCCAGAAATACTAGATAAATAAATAGTGTTATCTCTTTGTGGTGAATTTGAACATGGCATGATTTATCAACATATGCGTATTCTTAATTCTATGTTTCATCCTCACAAAAACACAACACGGAAAATAGTGAAGAATTAAAATACATTCTGTAAAATAGTTCTGCATGCGTTTCCCAGATATATTAAAATACACACATTGGTTAGTGATACAACAATAATATTCATGCAATTTATTCTTATTTAAAATGACAATTAAATGAAGTAGTGTAGACTACACGTTATCAACATACATTTTAAAAGAGCAATAGTTATGAACGGGTTAATTTAAAAACGTTTAAATTGAGGAGAGCAAAGTAAACTGGGTACCTTTTGAAAATTTAGAATTCCATTCCAGTTAACCAATTCCCATAATACATTTCTTAAAATCCTTTCGATGTTTTACTCCAAAGTCTTTTTAAAATCAATTTGACTTCAGCAACTGGTTTTTAATTTTCCCAATAATGAAATGAGCCACTGTTTTATGGCTACCATTACATTTCATAATCTGCAAATTTTTTTTACTGAAGATCTTTGTCAAATAGCTCTCTTTAGCAAAAAGGTCATTTTTTTTACAAGGTTACTCCCATGCTTCCTTTCTATCTAGGCTAATTACATATTCAAAAAAAAAATCTTTTCAGGAAAAAAAAACCATTTTGATTAAATCAAGACAAAAAAATAATAATAAAATAAATAGCTTTTATAAACTTGAAAGAAAAATGAATATTAATTAACTATTAAACAAAAATGATTAATAATTTATCTAATTTGTGAAATAATTCATTGATTCAACTATCTATTGATCATTGGAAAAAAATATATATTTGTTAAATTATTTAAGATAATTACTGTAATTTAAATGTTTTTATTGTACATGTACTATTGCGTAATGTTGTTAAAAGATGAAAATGAAATGAAAACGGTGCAGAGTCATACATGCATGCACATACACTATACTATAAATATTAAAGTATCTTAACTAAATATAATTGAAATGGCTATTAATTGTTGACAAAAGGATATGTACTAAAGAATAAGGATTTTGAAACCATTCAACCAATACTACACTAATATAAAATAACCTTGCATTTTCCTGCCCAAATATACCAATTCCTACAATAACAACCCCTCTCTCTGGCATTAAATACTTCACTAACCACAATAATAATAATGAATACTTATAAAGTGGTCAATCAACTGCATAAGCAATCCATGTCTAAGCTTCAAACAATCTCCAGCAAAAAAAATTTAAAATTCTAAGGCTATTTCATTTTTTTTAATATAATGTAACTATTCAATGCAGATACAAAGTATGTCAATTCCTTGTGCCCATTCAGATGGTCACATATTAAAATTTACGTAAAAGCAGTTATAAAAAATTAATTTAATTCAAAACTTATTTTTTAAAGACTGCTTTAATCCTTCATTTATATTTTATTATGACAATATCTTAAACACCCTTAATCTGTGAACTCAAACTCATTCATCAGTTTAGTAATATAGATTTAACACTGTAGCAGTGATTCTCAATTTATAGTATGTGAATCATTGATGGTATGTGATGAATTTACAGATGGTACATGAAGACAAACTATTTTTTAAAAATTATATTTAAATATTGTAAAATTGGTATAAATATTTTTATTTGCCTTGAGTTTTTTGATACTGAACATTTTCATAAAGTGTGATAGTACAAAGAAAATTTTATATTCTTTGGGTAGTATATGAAGTCCAAAAGGTTGAGCGTCATTGGACTATGTGATTAACTGTGTTTTAGTCGTTTCACTTACAGTTAATAGTTATGACAAATAACAAACGGCAATAATATTTTTAAATATTAAGAACACAAATACACTAAAGCTTTATTAAAATAAAGGTTGCAAACTGTGGCCCATAGTAATCATTTTGATGATCTTTTCAATAAAATTTCACTTGGTTCTATCACATGACTTGCACTTGTACGTGGTCATTTCAGCAGCACCCTTTTTACCCTTAGTTTTGCCACCTATTGTAAGCTTTATTAACTACTCTAGAGATATTGGATATTACAGCTCTGGGTAAGGATTTATTAAGCACTGTGATCTAGCATCTTTTAGTTACTAAGATTGCAGAGCTGTGGTAAAAACGTTTTCTGACAATTACATATTTATATATGGGTGTCCTGGAATATATCAATGCAGTTTTAGTAATAACATTACCTGCATGGCTTAGTGATAAGATGGAAGGTTTTAAAGCTCAAAGTCCATGGTTTGTATCTCAATCCTATCATTTTTAGTTTTTGAACTTCATGTAAATTTGCATGTGATCTACCAAGCATCACATCTTTTGATTATTAGTTTTGTTAGCAAACAAGCTTCAAGTTCAGCCCAATCCTATCATTTTTAGTTTTTGAAATCATGTAAATTTGCATGTGACCTGCCAAGCATCACATCTTTTGATTATCAGTTTTGTTAGTAAACAAGCTTCAAGTACGACCCAATTTATTATTATCTTTAATAATGTGATCTACTCTGAAAGATTTGATGTGAAAGTAGAATATCATACTCTGAAATATAAGTTCCTATGAACAATTCCAATTTTAGTACTTCCAGTTCTCAAACTTCTTCAGAATGTCTGAATTTTAAAGCCATTTGATTATTTTATTTCAATTCTCATATCATCCTGCATGTTTCAAGCAGTGGTAATGTGTTAGACTCTGAAGCATTAGTTCCTTGGATAGATTCCATTTCTGTTATTTCCACTGTTCAAACTTCTGAACACCTAAGCAATAAAGCCTTTTGATTATTCTGAACTTAATTACAATTCTACCCAGAAATTTATTTTGGTAAAAGCTAAGACATTCAAAAATCAAATGAAAATAAAATTATTATTTATGAAACAAAGTTATATATAGGATATATGAGTACAGACTTTCACATGACCCATCACTCTCCACTCTATCTCATAACACTGATACACTTGAACACATATATATCGAAGAGTTAAATAATCACCAATATACGTATTTCATGCTAAACCAGCAATCATCAGTTGGTCCAGATTACCATCTCCACACATATATGCTATAAGTGATCAGATATATATTAAGATAGCCAATCTTTATACTTTAAAGTACAGGCTTCATTCTACTCCACACTCCAACTCTTCAACCATCCATCCAATTGAAAATTTGATGATGGAATGCTCAAAGGCCACCCAGATGCTGAGATTCTTGTCACACCCATGTTGACCTAAAGTCAATCTGACCTCTCATGTTCAGGACATAATTTATTTAATACATATACAAGGGATGGACAGACATCTCTACTATGTAATAACTGAAACACAGGCTTATTATGTACCTGTGTCTATATATGTAATATATAGGGTATATGAGCAAAGACTTTCACACGACCCACCACTCTTTACTCTATCTCATAACACTGATACACTTGAACACATATATGTTGAAAAGATAAATAATCACCAATATATTCAAGTGTATCAGTGTTAGAGATAGAGTGGAGAGTGATTGGTCATGTGAAAGTCTGTGCTCATATACCCTATATATTACATATATAGATACAGGTATATAATAAACCTGTGTTTCAGTTAAAACAAAGTTATATGAAATAGAAGATATATGTAATGCTAAAAATATAAAGCTGTTTATGGGATTAACAAATTTGAATTACCTTTTATCTGCCAAAATTGATTGGCATTATTATAATAAAAGTTGGACATTATTTACAAGTCATTTAAAAGATTTTTTAGAAATCTAACATATTTGGACTTGTTTGCTCAGTGAATAGGTTTAAAAGTAAAAAGTGTATTTCTTTATTTCTAATATTAACGTTGCAGCTAATTTGTAGGTCTGTTGTCTCCATAAGCACCCTGTTCTGAACCATTCTGCCCTTTCAAAGTTTCTGAACCTCAAAATTCTGTAAACATCACTCATATCCCTATATTGCAAGGAAGGGTTAAAATAAGCAAATATTCTTTGCATTAACTGCAAACAACATTCTAAGTCATTAGAAAATTCCAGGTATATTTTTAATAATTAATAAAGAACTCATTTTAATATGTTGAAATTAGCATTGATACATATTTATATTTTTTGATTATTAAATTGCATGTTACTAATTAAAAAAATAAGACAACATCTTGTTTGTAAAGTTTTTAATTAAGATTTTATATTTAAAAACAATGAATTATGAATATTACATCCAAAAAACAATAAAATATAAACTTTTAAAACTTTTAATTAATTATTTTGTAATATTTTAAAATTAATTAAAAACTTCTAATTGATTAGTATCAAAAAGCAGGTGCAATAGCACCTGGAAATGTTTTTCTAATTTATAATATATATATATTATGTATAACAATAATATCTACATTAATCACAACCGCTTCTCAAATGTAAGTCAAAAATAATAGCTACCCATATAGACTTCTCTGTGTGTGTGTGCGTCCGGATATATATATATCGGCGTTACTTATTTGAGAAGCAAAAAATGTATTTGTGAGATCATCAAAAATCGTTAAAATTTCAATTCAATATATAATAGTTTTCGCATAAGGTCTACATCAAATAACAATTTTATTCTTGTTTTATGACCATTATTTGAATTCAATAAAACAAGAGCATTTGTCCACTTTAGCGCCACCTATAATAGTTTAAATCCTGAAACCAATGGAAATTTAAATATACTATTACTTTGTAATCCCTGATTGTTCAAGCAATTATATAGGTGGCACTAGAGTGGAAAGCTGCCCTTGTTTATTAAATATAGACCATGTCCATAATCGATATATGACGTAAACATTATGTGAAAATAATGTGGTTGGGATTCAAAACTGGAAATAATGTATCTAGCAAACATCTTTAACTTCATTTTACTACATAAACTAAAAGCCTAAAAATTTTAAAACATCCTAAGCAATCAACTTAAATACTTATATAGATGTAATTCCAGGTCAATAACTCATTTTTATTAATTGGGGGTAAGATATTCTAGATAGGAATGTCAATAGTAAGAAATCACTTAACTTTTACCTTAATAACTTCATCTACAGTAGAGAAGAGTAATCATTTAAAGATGGATTATAATAACAGGCTTATACAATGATAAAATAAGAGCTGCTCTCTACTCTAATTCTATCTATAGTAATATAGATTAATCATCTAAAGATAGGTCATAATAAGAAATTGCTTAATTCTTTACCTTACCCAACAAATATTAAAATAAAAGTAACTCATATCGTTTAAGGAAAACAATGTAATTTGTTATTATTAACACCATCCTGTAGTCTGGAGTTTCTGTATTGTAATAGTTGTTCAAACATTATGCCCATAAATTAGTACATATAAAAAATATATACAAGTAGCATCTCTTTGCAAGCACTAAAAACAAAATTAATATATTTCTACCAAAAGCACTTATATTTATATTAATAACTTGGTCAAGGTATTTCTGAATGTTAATTTTACATAATATACAATAAAAGAATAGCAGATCTCTAATTGCATTTGTAGTAGATTAATTAATGAGTGAACAATTAGAAGTTAGTATATTTAAATCCCCATTTTTAAGCAACTTCTGTTTTTTGCCTTTTTGAGTAAGACTTGAGTTTAAAACGGGAAATAATGCTTTTATGCATTTGTAAACTTAGAATCCAGATTTAAATCTTATGCATCAAGAATAAAAGAGCAAAACTGGCTCAAGGTTATTCGCTATTGATGATATTCTAACTGTTCCTATTTATCACTGATTGTATTAAATACGAATTCAAATGATTTGTTATTTATTAATTTTTCTGACCAGAAAATTTTTTACACAACAATTAATAATTATTGAAGATTCATTTACAAACATTATGGTAGCTGAGTTGACTGTTGCTTAGCTGCTGGAATTTTAATTGCAGAACTTATTTCAATGCATCTTATACTTCTTGAATTTTTCAGATGAAAGATGAGCATTTTAACCATCTCAAGAGTATCGCGTCAAATATATACATACTACTATTATGCAGATCTGAAACTACTTTAAAATATTAATGATTATGATATGCTAAATAGGGCAAATTTGCCTTACTTTTGTATATACCAAGATAAGGGTCATATGATTCTTCTCTTCAACTTATTATAAAAAAAAAAGTTGTAATTTCTTTAAATAAGCATTAGATAATTAAGAAACTTTACTTGCCCATTAGACATCACATAATCACCATTTCTTATGCTTGCTCATAATTGTTATTAAAACAAGCAAAGCTATCCATACAGTAGTGCCACTCAGTGCAAGCCAGAGTAATCAATGAATGCCAGAAGTAGAGATAAAGGGTGGCCACAAACTAAAAACTAGTCTGGGGATATTGGATGAGTAGGTACTAGATAGGGATTTTATTCATAAACCTTCTGATACCATTGACTACTCTGGCTTGCACTGAGTGGGACTACTGTATGGAGAGTTTTGCCTGTTTTAAGCTTTACTTGAATGACAAGTCAAATATACAGATGCAGTTCCATGAGTCTAAAAGCATTGATAATTCAAGAAAAGTGTGCATTTTAAAATCAATTAGGACCTATCATGAATTTTTAAGTTTATCATTTGGTGATTCATCATGAAGCAAGATTTGAGTTATCTTTTGTAACAGAGGTACGTAGAAATGTATTAAAAAGAATATGACTTAACAATATAAGAAAAGTCATGCTGATTGTTAAGCTTAACAAAAATAATTATAAGTATTAGAGGAGTATAGTTAAAGACAGAAGATATTAAGGAAATGTAATAAAATCTACTTTTAGAGAAAACAATAGAGCACTTCAAA
The DNA here is from genome assembly GCA_028023455.1 of Epiperipatus broadwayi. Lineage (NCBI taxonomy): Eukaryota > Metazoa > Onychophora > Udeonychophora > Euonychophora > Peripatidae > Epiperipatus > Epiperipatus broadwayi. The sequence goes on along the minus strand of JAQFVV010007001.1, from coordinate 134,172 downwards.
GGTAGTTTTTATTTTATATCAATTACAATAAATTATGGGCCCAATTTATACTGTGATAGATTTAATTGTTTTCCTTAGTGAGAGTTTTCAATATTTGATATTAGTATTAAATCATTATTCTATATCAAAATATAATGAATAAAACTTGATTCAGTAGTAATGTATGTTTACAAACAAAATAAATTCTAAAAAATCATATTTGACATTTGCAAATATTGAAAAATAAGATTGTGACAATAATAAAGAAACGTTTTATCATTCAATGATGATGAAGGATAGCTTGACTTTATATTTGTGATTAAAATCTGAATGAGTAAATATCATCTATTAAATTATGCTTTAAAATTTTCAATTTTTAAAATAATGTTTACATTATTTCAATATATTCTAACAGACTGTTGGTAATGACATGTTAGTGATCATTTGAAAATACCTGTGTATCAGAACTCCATAATTGGCTTTATTAATGTTTCATTAAAACTTATTATCTTTGATGCATACTTTTGATTTTTAATAATTATTACACACTTATTGTGCAACAACAGTGATGATTTTAATAAACTTTGCAAAAAAAAATCAAGGGTTTAGTCATTCAAAAAATTAAAGGAATCTCACAAAATATGTTGTGAAAATCCAATAACAAAGAAAACATATATCAAGGCATATATTTAAAGTGATTGCATTTTCAATTATTCTGACATCTTCAAATTTTGGGGGGAATTAAAATATCAGACTAAAATATATGTGAATTTCTCAATTAGAAAAAAAAAAAGTAAAATATCTTAATAGATGGCTGTATAAGCAAATCGACTCTAGTGATTTTTTTCAATATCTCTGCATGCAGGTCCTACATTTGAATGAATGAAAATACTGGTCAATTTAAGATTTTATCAAAAACAATATTATAAATATCATCAACATAATTTCCTTTCCAAAAGATAAGTTTTACATTCTAAATCAGACTTCCTTGTTTAAAATCTTTTGTCTTTTGCTCTATTTATCTAATACCTCATAAATGTTTTCATCAACATTAATTGTCAACATTACTTGTCTCATATTTTCCAAATTCTTCAGCCCATGTCTGTCTCTTTATGGAAATGTCAAAAAACTCTTTTTTTTTACTATTTCCTCCAATACATAAGCAATCTTTTTTGTTTTATCTTTTTTAATATTCATCTAATACATGATGACAACATTAATTTGCCCACATTTAACAAATGATATTCAAATAACAAAAGTTTCAATAATTTATTTTTGCTAGTACTGTTATAGTGATCATAAAATATTTAAAAAATAGTCAAGCATTGGGGGCCTAGTGGTTAGCAGCCCAGATTCACTTCCCGGTCAATGCATTTGACATATGAAAAAAAAATATATTAAAAAATATATTGTTGTGATGTATTTCACTTTATTATTTATTTTTATATTTAACAAAGTTTGAATATGATTTTTTAGGATGTTTTCCATTTCTAAATTTAATTCTAACAATGAAGACCAATTTATTGAATTCTAATATAAAGATTTAAATACTAAAATCATATGTTGAATGTTTACAGAAATTATCACCAGGGAGAATAAAGGGATGTCAAACTGTTAAAGAGTAAGTTATGTAATAGTGATAGCTGCACTAAAATATTTGTTATAATTGTAATGTGAGAGATTAGTCTGTTTATTTTCCTTTAGCAATTATTCTTTTAATTAATGAAATTAGTCAAACAATACTTTTTTGCCAGAAAGCATTCATGAATGCTTGTTTATAGAGTATTTCTGTAATTATAAGTTTCAAAATTAAAATAGTAAAAAATTATTTTAAAGCATTTTTATAAATAATAAAAAGATGTAAATATTTTCTCTTTTTAATCAGTAATGTAATGAATCTTTATATTAAAATTTTCTAATCAAGTGATAATAAAATAATGATTTTTCTTACTAATATACATGGAAACAATTAACCTTTCTGATGCCCGATATTCTGTTTGGCTGAGCAAGTTAAAACTCTAAACTTTTGATTGGTCAATTACAGAATCAGCAGTAAAAATATATTCATCTTTTAATATTATATTCATTTTAGTTTCGTTTGTAAAAAGTATATTAATTATTTGTCAGGTTATGAAAGTAAATGAAAGTTTTTTCAAAAATAAATTTTTATTTATAATTATAAAAATATTCATTGTTGGTGAATCTAAAACGAACATTCCTAGCCAACTAAAAACTTTTGCTGATGTCAATGCATTCTTTCTTAATTTTACATTATGTAAAAATAAATAATGTTTACTAAAATCTTAATTATTTTTCTAAAATAATTTTATTTTTAGCATATTTTATAAAAATAATTCATAATATGTAAGAAAAATAATAAAAATAACATTCTAAGACATTAATTTTCATTTTCAAAATGCCAAACAATCAATCAGGATCTACAAAGATTGGGCTTCTGTCTTTGTTCTAACTTTGAACACCTTTATTATTGAATTTTTTACTTGTAAAATAATTCAAGAGAGAGCAGCATCTTACAGTACTTTTTAAGCTTTAAAATAAGCCAAAATACGCTACAATAATGTAAAAACTGTCGGAATTACAGCAAGTTAAAAACATGTGCGAGTTTACTTGAAACAAGCCACAGATGGGTTAAATGAAAAAGCAAAAGAACATAATAATGCAATTAATAGAAGAGTTGATAAATGTGCCGTATATATTCATTATTTAAAATATGGACAGAAAATAGATTGTGTAAAAAAATATAAAACCTCTAAACTATATTAAAGAATTTAACAGAAGGAATATATATGAAACCAATTACATTAATTAAAATAAACATAATTGTATAAATATATATAAATAATTAATTTAACTAATAATTAAGTAATGATAAATGAATGAAAAGTTATATAGTATACATTTATACATATGTTTTTTCTCCTCCTTGTATATGTTGTATTATTGTTATAATAGGTTCAAGTTAATTTTATATAAAAGAGATAAGTGTCACTATGTATGCAATGTAGATTGAAATTGTAAAATAATTCCAACACATTGAAAAGGGCAAAAATTAATATTTTCCAAAAAGTGATTGTATATATTATTATTGTTATTAAATATATATATATATACAAATATTGTTGCAATATAAAATATTTTATTTTAATATGTATATATAATGAATTATTAATAAATACTAATTATAATTAAAGTTAAACAATGTTTACTTATGTAGTTTTTCTTAATAGCATTTAAAAAATGAAGAAAATTAATCAGCAGAACAATTTTTTTCTGTCAGACATGTTTAATTTACTTCCTTTTTTTAATGCTATTAAATAAAACTATGTAAGTAAACATTTTTTTAACTTTAATTATAATTAGTATTTATTAATAATTCATTATATATACATATTAGTAAAATAAAATATTTTATATAACAACAATAATTGTATATATATTATACAAAAAGATTAATTCATAACTCGGAAAATTATACATACAAAACATTCATGCTCCCAAAACTTCTAACTAACTATTATACTCTTGTTGGATATGGTATCAAGCTGCGAGCATTATACTCTTGTTGGATATGGTATCAAGCTGCGAGCATTATAGATTCCTTTAAATCTTGCCTTTGTATTCTTTACCTCTCTTCTTTTAATGAGACTTCATTTCCACTTTCTTGGGTTTAACTCTAGCCTTTCCAATATCTTTTACTTTATTTCTAATCTTCTTAAGACAATTTACATTGATCAACTCTCCTTTTGCTCTCTTAAGTTTGACCTTAGCTTTCTTTAAATCTCTTTCTGGATTAATATCTTCAGAAAATTTACACCAACTTTCTTTGTATCCTTAATTTTAAGTTTTACCTTTACTTTACCAACTTCTCTAGAATGATTAACACCTTTTATTCTATTCCCTACATTGGATATTATATGCTTAATATACTCATATAATACCTTTCTGAAAACATTAATTTTTAGTTCAGTACTTAAGCAATTAAAAGTACTTTTTGAAATTATGCTTTCCCTTTTATCTTTGAACTTATTGCATGTAGTATCAGTAACCTTTAATAATTCATTTTCCAAAATTTTTGGAAATTTCATGTCTAAAGAAATCATTTCTGTTTTCACTGATTCATTAATTTCTTCATCTTTATCAAGGTTTTCCTTAAGATCTTCAAGTATATCTATCACTTTATTTGTGCTTAATTCTGGTCTTGATTAACTAGTTTTCTGAATTTCTCATGGGCTTTTAATTCTTCACTGACTAACATTCTTATTAATTGATTTAACAATCTGCTGAATTTCTTCTTAAAGTTGCAATACTGACTCACCATTGTCTATTTTAATCTGCTGCAGTTGATCCTTAACATTTATTTCCATTACTTCATACTTGACTCCTAACATTTTCTCTAATCTCCTTCATTTCTATTGTTTGATTCTCAATGTTATCCCCCAATCCTCACATCTGCATACCTGAATTATCTTCCAATTCTGACATTTGTTGGGCATTCCCTGCTAACTTCTCTTGCACTCCTAATTTCATATTTGATATTTGTTGGGTATTCCCTCTTATTATTTCTGACATTTGTTGGGTATGCTCTCTTAATTTTACTGAGATTTCTGAATTCATTTCTGACATTTGTTGGATATGCTCTCCTAACTTTTCTGACATTTCTGATTTCATTTCTAACATCATTTCTCACATTATCCCAATCATCTTCTGTAAGAATTCATCCATTGTCCCAGATGGGGCATTCTCTACCTTACCATCTTCTCTACTGGTTAAATTCATGGTTTCATTCCCTGAATCAATATCAGGTGATAACGCAATCATGTCTGGAGACGACATCTCTTGGGACCCACCCAAATCATCACATATATTAAATTCTATTATATCCATTTTTTTAAAAAAACCTATTAATATACTATTCATAAAAAAACAAGATACATCAACTCTACTTTCCTCTCAACCAAACAATTCAAATTCTCCATCATCATTCAAAGACACATAAGGTCATTATAATATGCAAAATCATATTTTTCCACATGACAAATAAAAAAAACTATTGCACTTCATAATCACATGACATTGATCCAAACATGCATGATATTATTAAATGAGATTCATATAATTCATTTACAAATGCATCATGAACTAAGTTTTGACATGATAACAAAGATAAAATAATTCAAATAGATATAATTATTAGGCTATGTGTTGGATTCATTAAAATACTATAACTGGTATCCACAACACTATTCAAACTTCATCTATTAGGCCAAAAAAAACTACTTTAAGCAATGGACTAGAATGATTTACCCCACACCCATCATTCACCAACAAATTGATTCTCATGTTTTAAGGTGCGAAAATTGAAACCAAAGATTCAACATCTTGCCATGTTGGGAAGTCAAAAAACTTCATTTATCAAGCCCAACATGTTGGCTGCACCAAAAAACTACTGTAACCCTCCCCAACACTATCCTACATCACCTATGAATAAATATCCAGGGGTGACAATTCTATTGGTAATAGAATAAATTAATAATCTGATTCTACAAAACATAATATATTTATATACTAATTTAAATTTCATTTTAAGCATTTAAAGCTAGCTTAAAATGCAATTAATTTTAATGAATCATTATTATTTTTAGCGACTGTCAATTAACTGTAGTGTGAAGGTCTCCCCAGTTTAATCCAATTTATTTGATCCATAGCTTATCTTCTCCACATTATACCAACAAACTTTTTTATTTTATCGATCCATCTCACATTTAGTCTTTCTCTATATCTTTTATAATTTCTTCAGGTCCAGTTGAAGGCTTGGGTAGGCAGTCAAAAATTTTATTAATTCTTACCAAATGGTCATGACCTTTCATAGCTGATAAATCGTTTAATAAATAATTTTATAAACTGACGATTTATTATGTTTTGTTTATAAAATTTGCTGGTTTTTGTTTTGTTTACAAAATTTACTGCTTTGTTTGTTTAAGCATTTCTTAAAACATTAATTTTCTCTACAAAAAAATAATTAAATTGCGTTATTAAAATACGTTGAGTTCTGTAGTGTTTAAGTTTTTTCCGACGTATATATTTAGAATTACTTTATAAGATTTATAAATATAATATAATGAGCCTGCCAATAGCTCTAAGCAAGCTTTTCTGATAAGTTATTCAGACTCATATCGCTATTTAAGTTAGATAGCTGGGTTAGGAGATATATAGATCTCTGAAAATTTCAGATTTTCTACTTAATAGTCAAGCGTTAGGTAAACGGCCTTGAGTTGGTATTTTAGATCTAGTGTCTGAATATCCTAGGGCCTCACCGAAGAGCCATTAGCTCAAAGCCAGTTTGGGGATAGGGATGATTCTTGATAGATTTTAAATGCTTTCTCTTGCAGTATATATCTAAAAGACTTGTTTAGAGCTATTAACACGCTCATTATATTACATTTGTGATACAAGCTTATTAAATTATGTCACGTGATGTATGACTTAATTATGCCCAGGAGTATTACTATCAAACATTTATTAGTTTATTTTTTATTTTTGATTGGCTTATTACAAAGTGCATATAATAGATGTATTATCTAAATGTGAACTGTGTGATGAATTATTACTAAACGTTGTAATACTGTATCTTTATTGACTTGGTTTAGATTGAATACACAGATCAGTGTTGTTTATAATGGTCTTCCTTTTATCAAACTTGACATTCAGAAACTTTTTCAAATTAGACTATATTAAAGATTATAGGCTTGTCTATCATGATGCCAGAACTCAGTTTAATATGGCCAACACTTATATTGACAAATCCCTACTCAGTGAGATAAGAGAAGACACTAGATTATGGTAGTATATATCTTTAGTAATATATAGCTACTTTCTTAATGATCTGTGCTATCTGCGATTGGGGTCTCTTTTTTTTGTTCAGTTTTCATGATTGTAATTATTTTTTTTTAAAATATTTCTCAGAAACCACCTAAATTTTTTATAGACACATTGTGCATATATTTGTATATAATTGAATTTTAGCAATTTTGTAAATAAATCGGTACGTAAATGCACTTCGTGTATATTGCTGATAATTTATAATAATAATTCTAAGTAATAATCTTCATATGTGGAAACTATAAGAATTCTTCACGACAGATTTTTTAGGTCATTTTATTAAACTTGCAAATAATACCTTATGTTTAGCAGATTAATAAGAGAGAATTATTTACATGTTTATTAAAATTACTTATAAAAGTATGACTTAAAAAGGATTTTTATAATGTACCTACATTAAGATTATAACTTTATATATATATTCGAGTTTATTGTTTTTATCAATGCGGTTTTCATCTTAGCTCAATTATATCGCAACCATCCATCAACATAGAAATCAAACCAACTATTCTCACTATAGATACATTTTGGAACAACCACTTCACATTTTTCAAGACACGTTAAAATTTAACTTCATATACACTTTTAGATATACTTAAATTTAACATCATATATATATATATACGTGCACGTAACAAAATCCAGAATCCAGGCAAAATACACCAAAGCTGATCTCGGTGGTGAGACCTCGAATCTGACCGAATTTCAACTCATTTACCAGTACTCCATGAGACTTAGGGAAAATCAACTATTTAAAGATAATTAAAGGCTAAACGAAGTACTTAATATATTAAGACTTAACTAAAAGAATGTATATTATACATATTAGTAATAAGGAATTTGGATGATTCAGAGTTGGATTGCTAGTAAAAGATATGAAACAACTGATAATTTTAAATAGGTTTATTAAAATAAACGATTAATTAATTCAATAAAACAAAGGAACAGCAATTACTTAGGTTAGGATACATACATAATTAACGCACACAGCCGTTACATAAATGATGAGATTAACTTAATACAGTGATCTCAGAGGATATTTAATTTAATTTATACAAGTGTTTAAATCATGTCTATTATATTTTGATACGCCAAACTATTCTTAGTTTGCCAATGTTATAAGCTAAACGTTAGCCAGGATGATTATTACATATAGTATTAAGCTAATTGTTATAAATACATTAAGAGCTGAGCAATTTAATAAGCTTACTTTACAGATTCAATCAGTAACCTAGATTAAGGGTTCAGACTAATGCTGAAACATTAATAATAATGAGAAGAAGAACTGGTTACATTTAGATTTGCATCTATAGACTATGGTGCTAATAAAACAATAAAATTAAGGATGTAATGTGAGTGAGTAATTGTTCACAGTCTTCAGTACCCAATACTCAGTATCCTAAGACTGAATGGCTATGCTACAATTAAATAAGAATCTTTATGGTTTAGTGAACTCGGATCAGCTACTCAAGTGTCCTGGCTTTAAACTCAGTAACATGCTTGGTACTCTAACCCAAATGGAGGTGGATGGGAGCAGCCCCCACTGCTATCCCATCAAGACATAGCAAGAAGTTAATACACCAGTAGGTGCTTAGTAAGAACACCCTCCCAACACTTAGTACTACAAATATGTATATATAGAATTAACTAAATAATGCATCCAAACTGATAGTTTCTATCTGCTTAAACTAACTCAATACAGTTCTTAGGTTACCATATAGTAATCATGCAAAGAAAAAGGGCTAACTATATTATTAATCTAGTTAAGTATTAATCTAGTTAAGTATTTAAGTCATTTAGATTTCGCAGATGATGTAGTTGTTTTTGCAAATAATGCTTCAGAGCTGCAGGAAATGTTGCAGGAGTTATCAGATGAAAGTAGGAAAGTAGGACTAAAGATAAATGTTAAAAAGACTAAAGTAATGTTTAATCGGTTTGCTCAAAATATGAAAATAAAGATTGATTATGATGAATTAGAAGAAGTTAACAGTTACAAATACCTTGGTCAGATTATTAATACAGATGGAAACATAATGGAGGAAATTAATCATAGAATTAAAATTGGTTGGAGTGCTTTTGGTAAAAATAACTTGATACTAAAAGGAAATATGCCTATGTGTTTGAAAAGGAAGGTTTTTAACAAATGTGTTTTACCAGTTCTTACTTATGGATCTGAGACTTGGACACTCAATAGAAGAGCAATACAGAGACTTCAGACCACTCAAAGAAGTATGGAGAGGTGTATGTTGGGAGTAACAAGAAGAGATCGAAAACACAATGTATGGGTAAAAGAACAAACAGGTGTTACTGACATCATTGAAAAAATTAAAAGATTGAAGTGGAGTTGGGCTGGACATATTGCTAGAAGAGATGATAATAGATGGACAATTGAAATTTTAAACTGGATTCCAAGAGATTGTAAAAGACCCAGAAAGAGACCACATGTGAGATGGATGGATGAAATAAGAAAGTGTGCAGGGGTGATGTGGAGAAGAGAAGCTAAAGATCGGAGAAGATGGATTAAACTTGGAGAGACCTTCATCCTGCAGTGGATTGATAATGGTTGATAATGATGATGATATATATATATATAAAGATTGATAATGGTTGATAATGATGATGATATATATATATATAAAGTTAGGGGAAATAAAGTATATTTAATGGCCTTAACATTTAAAAATATACCTTTAATATTATCCTTAATCAGCATCTTATTTCTAACTAATAGATAAAATCATAAGCCTAATAACTTGTTAGGCAAACCTTAATAAAATATAATATAAATGAAATAATGATAAAAACAAGCACATAACAATCAGTTGCTACCTAGTAGAACAGGATTTCGAAGCAGTGATTTACTACGCTAAACAGCATTCTTAAATATTACACCTGAAAGCTTAATAAAGATCTCTCCTTAAAAGTTTACTAAACAATTATTCACGCCTCAAAATATTGGCATATCAGAACATATATATTAAAATAATGAAAAATGAAATAATTAAAACAGTAGTTATAGGCATGACTGCAGTTTTAGAGAAATTAAATAATGACTGGGTACAGTTATTTAAATTAAGTAATGAACTACATTAATTAAGATTCAAGCAAGTTATACAGTTTTAACTTTAGAAATGATTTAATTTAAAAAGAATTAAGAATGAATGTTCACTAGATTACAGTAGCTAGCATAATATTTAATTTACAGTTTAAATATTAATTTAGGAACTGCCTGTGGTTTATGAAAAATATTACCAATCTTCTTCTGCAGCCTGGATATCAGGTACTTGGAGGTAGGCATTGTGGCACTTTTTTGAATAGGTTGCTTGGTGGTAAAGTATTCTCTTGACAGCAGACTGTGGCTGGAACTCTCATCCTAGTAATGATAATCATGCACCATTGTGTATGTAGGATGGGGTTGGAGATGACTGTTCTCCTGTAGGAAGAAATGGCATATCTGTGGCCCTCCTACTTGCTCATTATAAAATCCAAATGGGCATGGATTTTGGTAGCAATGCACATGTAATTTACAGAGTATTATTAAAGTATCAAACAGTGGGCTATTTATACCAATTTCAAATCCTATATTATTTTTCTACAAGCTGGATTCACAGTAGGGTGAATCCATTAGCCCTTGTTTACAATTTTTGTTTTCAAATTTGTAAAAATTGATTCAACTATTGTTTAATATTTTAAGTCAATTAAATTTAACTTGGTTTAGCCATATATTTCCAAAGGGACCTAAAATAGTACCTGTCCGGTGTTTTTTGTTATTGACTAAGTTTCAGTTTTAAAAATATTATTGCAAAAATATAAATGTAGAAACTTAGCCTATGGACTATTTTATAACCAAGTAGGTGGCATGATTTTTATTGACAATATTTAGCATTAGAAAATTTACTAAATACTTTAAAACATTTTGTTATATATGCATGTTGGTACTATATGAATTTTATACATATATATGTGATTCTCAATGTAGAGTAATAAATTGACTTCTTTTTAATAAATAAATCGCTAATTTTACGCCATAATATACGTAAACCATAATATATCACAATGTGTTCTCACATACATATGTGCACTGATGCATATATAATGCTGTTTATGTTGGTATACATGTGCCAAGGGGTCTTAAAGCTAGCACAGGTAGAGTTATGGGGCAAAATAGGTGAAACGTACAGACTGGAGGAATATACCATTTCAATATATATAATATTTCAAACTTCTATTCAATCGAACATTCTTGAAATATATGACCAAAGGCATGTGACAGAGATAAATAATCTCCAAGATTATTTTCATTCAGCTGGCAGAGCTGCATTGTATTATGTTGCTGCACATCAATACAGTCTAGCTGTGGTTTAACATTGTATATATAATGGTGATCCCATAAACTAATTAATTTACATCTATATTAACCATTAAAAATATTAAAATTTAAATATATATATATATAATTAGATTCCAACCAGTAACCAACTAAACATTCACAGTAAAATATAGTACAATATTTCTCACTGCTGTCAAGGCAACCTTCACACCTTTTAATAGCAAGAATGGAAATCCATTCTTACTAATGGTCCATTGAATATATATGGACACTTAAAAATTGCAACTTGACTTCAGAGTATGAAATATTGATACAATGAAGTTTAAATAAACCTCTTTAAACATGAAATAAACATGTCACTGTAATGCAGACTAATAAATAGTCAATTATAACATTACAAACTGCAATACTTTTAAATTGCCCATGTATTATTTAGAAATAATAAGCGAAATAGTGCCTAAAGCTAATCTGGGATAATGATGTAATTAGACTCCAACCAGTAACCATCTAAACATTCACAGTAAAATATAGTAATCAATATTTCTCACTGCTGTCAAGGCAACCTTCACACCTTTTAATAGCAAGAATGGAAATCCATTCTTACTAATGGTCCATTGAATATATATATATTGTATCGTTTTTCTTATTACTAGGCCCTTCTCCCCCCCAAATTTTTTTTTGGGGGGGGGGTTCTCCCTTTTCTAAAAAAAAAAAAAAAAGATGTTTTTCTCTTTTCCAACAACACATCTTTTTCCCTTACCCCCTCCACTTTATTATTATTATTAATTGGATTAATTCAAACAACAATTTTTTTTTTTTTTTTTAGTATCGGCGGTACCACTCCTTATAAAACATATGTAACACCTCTCCCCCCTCTTTCAAAAAAAAAAATAAAAAAAAAAAATTATTAAATTTTTTTTTTTGGTGGTAATTTTGGTCATATGGACGATAAATGGATTTAACATTTTTGTTTGATTTTTAGTTGAAAAAGAATGGTGAAGACAAAACGTTTTAAAAATAATACACTATTAAATAATTAAAAAAAAAAAAAAAAAATAAAAAAAAAAAAATAAAAATAAAAAAAACTCTTTATTCCATCAAACAAAATATTTTAAGTTAAATTACTATAACTAACAGGAAAGTACACACTAATCCAGATACTGAATCGATTAACAAAAACAGTGAGATTAAGCAATTAAAGCGATTTAATAATGTCCCAAGATCTTGTATAAATTTCTTTATTAGAAAGTCTCTTGAATACGAAAAGAAAAGTCTATATCAGGATGGTAGTCTAAGCTTAGATAAATAATTGTTTGCAAACTTTTAAGTCACTATCAGGAAAATTTACTCTTAACTTACCGGTAAGTTCATGTAGGTTTATGGGATCCCAGATCATGAGAATTTCCATTGGTCTCTCCTGCCGGCTCTTCCATTATTGTTCCGTTCTATAGCTGGAGAAAAGGCACGGTTGTAGTGACCTTTTATTGAAAAGCGGTCTTCCAAGTCCCGTTTCCATGTTGGTGAAGTTGGTACAGCAAGGGATACTGTGTAGAAGTATATTTTTGCACAGGTTATGCTCGTGGAAACCTCCAACTTTAGAGAGTAACTAGAAGTTAAGAGAAGAAGATTGAAGTTGTCATCTCTTTTATATCGCGTCCATTTTTGAACTTCTGCTCTGTTGTTTTTATCAGATATAAGATAATAATCTTATAACTTCTCTAAATTTAAGTTAAAAGTTTCTTTTTTTTTTAGATTATTCTTCATCTTTAATTAGTAAAATTTTTTTTAGTTATATTTTGGAATTTTTTATTTATTGGATTAGTAATTGTATTATTTATTTTTAATTAGATAAAAAATAAGAATATTTTTATTGTTTAAAAATTATTAATAAAAATTAAATTTTTTTGTTTTATTATATATAAATAAACGTTACAATATATATATAAAATAACAAGTTATCTGTTAAAAGTATACTACATGTAAATTTTAAATTATAGTAATGGTGACAATAACAATATATATGGTGTAACATTATTTAATATTCATTTGTAGGTTTATAATATCTTTGACCCCATGATTGCATATTCAAGCAGAAGGGTAGAATGTCATTGATAGATTAATTATCAATGGTATCTATGACCAGATTGAGGCTACATGAGCATCTCTCCATAACTTCTGGGACAACACCAATCCTACAAAAGGCAATTTATTTATTTTGAGATGAATCTCAGCTGCTTTCTAGCCATATAAACTTTATATAGTCATCATGCCCAACAAAAGGCAAATGAACCCAGTGCTTGAAGACTTACTCAGACTATGGGGGACCTGACACATTAATTATGAGTGCATAGCAATAATTATATAATCATGGTAACTCAGACAAAGGAAAAAGAAAATAGATTAAATAATATTTAGTAAACACTGAAATAACATAGACAAAAGAACCAGACATGATGTGATTTTCCAAGAACTATGTATATTAATATTAGCAGATTGTCTATTTGTTATACAATCTTCAAATTGGTTTATAAAGATTGCCCCTTCAATTTTTCTCTTTTTATGATTCTTGTATGATCTAGTTTAAAGATAAATCTAAAATTGCAAGATTTTTCATGGTCCAAAAACTCTGAGGCAGTACTGAACTAATTATTCTTAACATTTTTTACACAATTGGTGTTCTTTTAGTTTTTTTTCCAAAATACATCCTGATTGTCCAATGTACATTTCTTGCATCTATATATGATGTGATATATAATATTACTTTTTAGAATTATTAATAAATTGGTTTACATTTGAAGGAAAATTATACTATAATGCAAAATTTACATATTTATAAAAGTGATGAAATCCAAAATACAGAACTATTTATTCAAGAACTTATAAATGTAGAATATAATAGAAGATATATTCTACACATATTGAATAAGATTAATAATAAACCTAACAAAATTGGCATTAGTAAAAATAATAAAAAATGAATATCTATGCCATTTTTAAATAATAGTTAATTCAAATTTATTAAAAAAATTTGTAATGATAAATACAATATTTCATTTTATGTTCCTCCAAATATAAACCAATTGATTAATAATTCTATAAGTACCATTATTAAAATGTAAAAGAATAATATTATATATCAAATTAAACATGGATGCAAAAGTTATACATTAGGGAAACAAAATGTGATTTGGAAAAAAAAGACTAAATGAACACCAACTATTATACAATCATGTAAAAAAATGCTAAGAATAATCAGCCAAATAATGCCTGTTTATTTTTTTATTATTATGAAAAATCTTGCAATTTTAGATTTATTTTCAGTCCAGATAATATAAGAATATTAAACAAAGATATCATAAAAAGAGTAAATTAAAAAGGCAGTCTTTATACACCAATTTAAAAAGTGTGTAATAAATAAACAATCTCCTAATACAGATATAACTGTTCTTGGAAAATCACATGCTGTCGGTTTTTATTTATCTTTTTGTTATTTCAATTGGCAATGATTACAATGTAATTAAAAGCACTTCTGTTTAATATATATATATTGACATTCTTATTATAATTTAAAAATTATATATATATTTATAGTCAATATATAGTAGTCTTTAAGTAGCCTACTGCAGGAAAAAAATATTTCCAACAGTCTCTTGCAGAAGATCAATGAATGATTTATCAATGTATATATATATAAATCAGATAAAATAAATATAATAATCAAAATACTCTGGAATCTACAATATTCAATATTTCAATATAAAAAAAAATCAATAATAACTATACGGCAGTATATTCTATCCTGAGTAGCACTTAACAATTAAAATTTAAACAAAAAATATCTCATTAAAATTACACAACTCCAGAATTCTCATCAAAATACAGGTGGGTCTCATGAAACAATCCAGAAAAATAAATTTTTACATCACTCAGACACTGAAGGCAACTGAATTAATTCTGGAATCATCTATGTTGCACTTTCATAGTAAACATTTTTCTAATGAATTAGATAGTCTCATAATATAATCAAAATAAGATAATTTCCAATTGATCATTTGGGCTTCAGGTAAAAATTCAGAACTAAGCTGTTTGACTATTAATAGTAATGATAAAAAAGATAAAACAGTGTTTTAAATAGCCCACCACTAGACAATTACCTGTATGATACCCCTCATCAGAAACATGTCACAAGGCATCAATTACCAGATTTTAAAGGTGTTAAGTTTTGCATTTTTGTTTATTGTCTACTTAATAAGTAGGTGATCAATTATCACATATTTAATGACTAACTGATTATGGGATGCTGAAATCTGAAAAAAAAAATTGATACTTGCCTTATATTCAAACCTGGGCCATGGGATTAATAATTACATAAGGTACAACTACGCTGGAATTTCTTAATTTTGTCCTTATTTGACTGAGCTTATGTTATATATTTTAAAGGATTTTTTTTATAAATCAGGTTTAATGACTCTTAAAAGTATCTTGACAAAGAGTATTGTAATGAAGCACTCCTTCGATAATGTTTTGCCGTAAACATTCTATATAATGTCAATTGTATTTTATTTATTTGGCTTTTAAAGATTGCAAAAAAAAAAAAAAAACCACAAAAAATGACACAAATATTTATTATATTATTTAATATATACTGTTTTAAATATTTTTTTAATTTTTGTATTATAAATTAATATGCAGACTTAATTAATCATGTTATTAAAATTTACATTTTAACACATTTTTATTGATTGTTGTCATTAATAATTTTTTTTAAAAAAAAACAACAATAATTTACGAACATAAAGCAATTTTTAATTATATCTGTTTAACTTAATTAATATAATAAAAATTCAAAATTGATTATTCCCATGAAAACAAAGAGTAGTTTCTTTTAAGTTAATTTCATTTAATAATAAGAAAGGTTTTATTTAAAAATATTATATTAAGACATTTACAAAAGACCAATAATTTAGATGCTATACATCAGACAGAGCCTTTACATTAAACATATTTTAAAGTGTAATATTAAAGGATTTGAAACAAGCAAAACCAGTGCCACTCAAGCCAGAGTAATCAATGGATGCCAGAAGGCTTGTGCATAAAATTTCCTATCTAGTGCCTACTCATCCATATTCCCAAACTAGTTTCTAGCTCATGGCCTTCTTCAGTGAGGAGCCTTAGATCTGAGAGCACTGCACCTAGATCTTAGGATCTAATGCAATCTACCACCAGCCACCATTTATTTCTACTTAACTACAAAACTACGAGTTAAAAATTAAATACACAGTAATATTTTCAATCCAAGCTCATTAGCTTATATAGTCATATAGGTCTGAACACAGTTCAGTACCCATACATTTTGGTATTGTTGGATCTTTAATAACCATAGCCACCCCTATCATATTAGTCAGGATTAGTATTCAACTAGTAAACATCACATGATCACCATTTCTTATGCTTCCTCACAACTGTTATTAAAACAGGCAAAATTCTCCATACAGTAGTGCCACTGATGAAAGCCACAAGCTAGAAACTAGTCTGGGGATATTGGATGAGTAGGCACTAAATAGGGATTTTATGCACAACCCTTCTGGCATTCATTGGTTACTCTGCCTTGCACTGAGATGCACTACCATATGAAGAGTTTTGCCTGTTTTAATAAAAGTTATGGGCAAGTATAAGAAATTGTGATCATGTGATTAAAGGATTTGCTGTTCAAATGTACAAAATAAAGTTGTTAGAATCCTATAAAGCTGTTGTACATACATAGCTCTAAGCATAGATGACTCGCTTATGCTTTTAAAACACTTATTGAGAAAGAGCACAAGGAAATTAATACCAATAGTGTATTCATGAAAGATTGGTATGCTCTTACATGATTTATATATATACAAGGATTTGAACTTATGATTTTTCAGTCTATATTCTTTCTTCACTCTATCTCAAGCAACCACTACACATGACCACATTATGCAAAAAAGATAGATGATCTGCAATATATGTATTTCATGCAAGACCAGCATTCATTGAGACAAACGATAGTCTGAAAAATTCAAACTCAAATCCCTCTACTTACATATATAAGAAATAAATTTATAATACATTCAGTATAAGCAAATTATATATACAAGAAGTGAAGAATATGTACTTTCTATATCCTCATTAATAAGGAGAAAACAGGGTTTATTATCATCTTAAAGTATCTTCCAAAAATATATATGCACATTCAAGATATCTAAGATTTCCTATCATTTCTTTATCCTTCAAATCTTTATAGCTACACCAGCTTAAGATATTTATCTCTCCTTTCTTTTTTTTTTTTTGCTTCTATTTACCTCTACATTATCACCAAAATTCATTTCTCTCTCAATACTACCCAGACTTCATTGAAATTCTTAAAAAATTCTTATATTATATTTCAAAATTGGTACCCCATAATTTTTTCCAAGGAAACATAAATATACTGCATTGACAGCTTATAAAAATCAATGGTAATTTCATCACCAAAATAAGTAAAAAATAAAGTAAAATGTTAATAGATAATAAAAGATATATTATTGTTATAATATTAATTAATATGTAAGAAATATTACAAGAGTGAAAACTTATTATCTTTAACTATATTCTGAGTCAAACATAGTATAATTTTTAAGAGTATATATTTATTATAAACATAATAAGATATAAAAAGATTCAATATATTATAGGCTATAATGAATACATTATTTAAATTAATTAGATAAACCACTCTTTAAATATTTTCATATACATTCATATATATTTTAGCTCTGAAGAAACCTGTTGGTCTGTCAAAATTGTTAGATTGATTGAATAAAAAAAATAAAAAAGCCTGTTATGAAGTGATTAAAGAATTGTGGTTTTATTTATTTGTTTTATATATTAAACTAGAGACAGATATATAAAATGTGTTTGGTAAAGCTGTATGAGCCAGAGATGTATTATTATGAAGATAATTACACACAAGAATGTCCAACATATTAATTCTTATCTCTGTTGTCTCATTTAATAAAAACTGATGCCTATCCAAAACAGTGATTTTTGACTTTCCAATAAGCTACTACCATTGTTTCCAATCTCTTTACTTTAAGATATTAATGTCAGTAATAATTATTAAAAATGTTGCAAGAATTAAGACTTATTCTTTTAGTCTTCAGTTTACTTCATATACATTGATCACATTAAATAGAATCTTAAATGACTTTTCGATTGCCTTTGACAAGGGTAAACAGCACTGAAAATGCATTACAGTTATATTCATGTTATCAAGGTTTTCTCTGCAGTAATATTAGTATTATTTTTAATCTAGTGCATCAATAACTGTAAACTGACTAATAATTCCAGTAATAATGCTTGAATTAAGCTTGGATGGAGTGCATAACTTTACATTAAAAGGAAACATGTTTATATGTTTGAAAAAGAGGTTTTTAATAGATATGTATTACAAGTTTTTACTTATATATTTGAGATAGGCATTTAATATAAGAGAAATACAGAGACTTCAGACCATTTAATGATGTATGGAGAGATATATAATAAGTGTAATAAGAAGAGTCTGGAAATAAAATATATGGATAGAAGAACAAACCTGTATTTCTGATAACAGTAAAAGAATTAAGAGATTAAAATGGGATTATATTGGGCATATTACTATAAGAATAATACATATACAATTGAAGTTTTATGTTAGAACCCAAAATATTGTAAGAAAACATTTTAAGATGGATATATTAAATAAGGAAGTTTACTGGTGTATTATGGAGAAGTGGTTAGAAATCAAAAATTTGATTTAATATGGAGAGAGAAACTATCCCACAGTCAGTTGATGATGCTTGAAAAAATAGAATGCTGAACTCCAGTAATCTGCAATATCTGATCTTATAACACAATAATTATTATTTTCTCCCTTTGGGTGAGTTCATAAATTCAATTTGTTATATGGTTAAGATTATTGTGTGACTAATAGAATTAATGACAGATAGTGTAGAATGAAACTTTAAACAATGAATGAGAATACAGAATATATACATAGGTTGCATACATTAAAACTGAATCTCATAAGAAATTGTTTAAAATATCTAAATGAGTAAGTAGTGTTTATCAGTTCTATTTCACCAACCAATTGAGATTCTTATTTGATTTTATTCATCTAATAATCAATTCAGGAATCTTTATCTTTCAAGGCAACAACTCTCCTATTGTGCTATATATAATCATGCCCAAGAGATTATGTGATTCATAGATCAAAATGGCAGATTAAACAATTATTCATTCCATTGTTGAAATTACTTAATTTGGTATATATCCTTAAATCTTTTCCTCTTAGGTCATCTATTAGACTAGTGTATTAAACTTCATATGCATTCACAAACACATTTTTTCATAATCATGTTTGATCTGCATGGTTTCATGCAAAAGTAAAGAGGTTAAATCTGGAGTTCAAGGTACATGTGTTGTGACTCTGTCCTGTCATTTCCTCTGCTCAAACGTCTTATGAACTCCAGACCATTAAACTATTGATTTTTTTTATAAAAAATTTAAGTAATGAAAGTTTGAGAGATTTAAATATTCAAATCTATACAAATACTTTATCATTAATGCATTTTATATTATTCAAAGCCTATTTTCTTGATCATGGAAATCTTTCTACAAAATTCTAAATTAATTAATACTTCATTAATAATTATTAATAAAAAAATAATTAAATGGCTATATTGGTCAAGAGTTTGTAAGAAGTTAAAATACTGGAGATTCAGAACTGGAATTGACCTGAGAACTTTATGATCCAGAATTTGAAGACTTTCTCTCACCAAAATCACACAGGAATAACTATTACTAATACCAATGGTTTTATTAACCAGGAGTTCATTAGATGTTTGAGCACCAAAAGTGCCAAAACTGGATTTGAGAACCTTATGGTTCAGAATTTGAAGACTTACCACTGCACTAAACACACAGGGATAATTATTATTAATCATAATGGCATTATTGCTAAAATGTTCATAAGATGTTTGAGCACCAGAAGTTCTAGAACTTGAATTGTTTTGAGAACCTTACTTTATCATTACTCCAAGCCCTACAGAGATAAATATTAATCATAATGGCATTATTGCTAAGGAGTTCATAAAAAGTTTGAGCACCAAAAGTTCCGGAACTGGGATTGTTTTGAGAACCTTATTTTATCACTACTCCAAACCACACAGTGATAAATATTATTAATTATAATGGCTTTATTGCTAAGAAGTTCATAAGATGTTTGAACACCAAAAGTTCCAGAACTGGAATTGTTTTGAGAACCTTGGTTTATCACTACTCCAAACCACACACAGATAAATATTATTAATCATAATGGCTTTATTGCTAAGAAGTTCATAAGATGTTTGAGCACCAAAAGTTCCAGAACTGGAATTGTTTTGAGAACCTTAGTTTATCACTATTCCAAACCACACAGAGATAAATATTATTAATTATAATGGCTTTATTGCTAAGGAGATCATAAGATGTTTAAGCACTAAAAAGGTGAGAAATGAATTCCAAGACCTTACAATCTACAATATGAAGACTCCACCATTATACGAAACCACACAGAGATAATTATTAATAATAATCATTAATAATTATTTTTATTTTTTACTTTCCAAAATAATCCATTAATTTTTTACACAAATTTTTCTACATATTTTGTTTGTTTTTTTAATTTCTAGTTTATTATATAAACCACTTGCTTTCTTTTTATATATACGTTTTTATATACATTACAATAAAATCTCTCTCCTACATCATTTATTATGGTTAAATTCGAGGATTATTTCTATAAAATATTCAAATATTTTTGAAATATAATATAATATACTTACACTAATTTAAAAATAGTATCAATATACCAAAAACTCTTTTAAATAATAAAAATCTTTATCTTCTTTTTTAAATTTATGTTTCCATTATTATATATATATACAGAATATTGTTTATATTTTCTTATTACAGAAAGCTTTTACATTCTAAATTTTTCTATATGTTTTGTTTTTAAACTATCAAATAACTCTAAACATATCTACTTTCTTTATATATTTATAAGATAAAAGCAAATATGTAAAAAAGTAGATATTTTAAAAGTTACTTGATAGTTTAAAAACAAAATATGCAGAGAAATTTGTTGTGTATTATATAAAAGAAGTTTTATTATATTGATATCATTATTTATAAGTTACTGCAAACGTATTATATCTTATATAATACTATAAATATTCCAGTGCATATCACTAGCTGAAAATTAAATAGAAAATATTCAAATCATCCTCTCAAATATTATATTTCAGCAGTGCCCTCTGTTGCCTCTTCTAAAACTAATTAGGTCTGATTTATAGGTAAATAATGTATTTTTTTAATTTTGGTTTGCAGTTATATAATTATATATAAATTTAATAAGATAATAATCAGAAAATAATAATAGATTCTTTACTATTGGTGCCCTTTTCAAATGTTACTGATCTATTTAACGTTAGAGAATCCCCTGACATAAAACCATCCAGTGTCCAATAAAGGAATTAAAATAAACAATCCTAATATAAATAATTAAAACAAATCAAAACCCTCATATATAATTTCAATAATTACGAAATATTTCAATAATTATGAAATAATTGACTATATCATAACAATATGTTAAATAAATATTACATGCATTTTTTATACAATTATATATATATCATCTTATATAAAAAAAAATAAGAAATAATATAAACAGAGGTAAAATTATCCATACAGTGGTGCCACTCAATACAAGCCCCAATAATCAATGAATCTCCAAAGTACCAACTCCTCCAATATCCCCAGACTAGTTTCTAATTTGTGGCTTTTATCAGTGAGGAGCCTGGACCTGAGAGCACTGCACCCATGGTACATGGTACATGTATCATTAATGGTACATTACATTATTTTTGGTGGTATATTTTTTACACAAAAGATTTAAATGAATTTGTGTTACAAAGAACAATCAGAGTAGAATTGGCCTCTTCTGAAACAAGATGCATCCTATGAAAAGTTTTTAGCTGGATTTGTTATTGCTGTCTTTGCTATTTTGGCATTGCAATAGACTGCAAACAAAAGTAAGGAGCAAATTTGACTTTTATTTTTTGTTTCTTTTTTCTTTAACAAACATTGTTTTTATATAGTTATTTTTTGTTTATATTTATAAATTTTTGTTTGTTTTTTTAAATTTAAATTTGGAACATGAATATAATTTTTTAATGTTGACTAAATTCTTTAAAATGTTTTTAATTTGTATTTGTTACTGTCAATTATTAATTTTATTTATTTTATTATTATATATATTTTTATTTTTAATCATCTGTCATGAATATAATCATTTTAATGTGTTATAAAATAAATTGCTTACATTTTTATATACTTTATTTTATTTATTTACCTTTTACGCCCAATCCTGTTATAAGGGATAAATGATTAGGAATAGAAAAATAAAAGGGAAAATGACTGGAAAAAGACCCTGATACTGCTAGCTCTGCTAGTTTTAATCCTAAATCTCATGAAGTATTCAGAAAACGAAATGTTACTGCTACAAGAAAATATTATGAAATTTATTTGGAATATAGATTTTTTTGCAACAAGGATGAAAATGATCCAAGGCCCAGGTGTGTTATTTGTTAAGAACAATTTTTGAATCATTCGATGAAACCATCACTTCTGCTATGGCATTTTCAAAATAAACATGCTAGTTTAACAGTAAACTTCTTGCCTTTTTTTAAAACAAAAATAAACTGAAATGAAAACTAACATACATTCACTTCATTCTTTGACCACAATCAATAAACGAGAAGTAGAAGCATTATATTCTGTTAGTTTGAGAATTGCTCAAACTCAAAACCACATGTTAGATCTTTAATATTATCTGCAACTAAAGACATTGTGATGTCCATTCGTGGTTCTACTGCATCATACAACTTGAATGTTGTTTCTTAGACAAATAACACTGTTTCATGATGAATAAATGAAATTGCAGCTCAAGTAAAACAAACACTAATTGAAAATATAAAGCAAAGCAAACATTTTGTGATTTAGTTCAATGAAAGTGCAGACATAATCAACATTACACAGTTTGATGGTTTATATTTGATTTGAAAGAAAACAAGTCATAGATGACAAATTCTTATTCTGTGAGTCTCTTCAAAATCATACTGCAGCAGATGAGATTTTTAAAGAAAATTAATGAGTTTATCTCTGGACATGAAATAAATTGGGGAAAATGTGTAGGAGTGTCCTCTGATGGTGCATGTTCAATAACAAGTCATGGTGGAGATGCTACCAAAATTAAAGTTGTATCAGATGCAAAGTTTACACATTGCAGCATAAAAGCATTAGCTACCAAAACAATGCTCACAGTGCTAAAGACTGTTTTATATCAAGCTATAATGACAATGAATTTTATTAAATGTCAGGTCCTTAATTCACAACTATTTACAAAGCTGTGCAACGAAATGGGTAGTAACCACACTAAGCTCCTTTACACACTGAATTATGGTGATTGTCAAGGGGAAAGTTTTAACTTGATTCTACAAATTACATTCAAAGGCCCAAGTATTCCAAATAGAATCCAAATTTGGACTCCATCATTGTTTTACTGATGAACTCTAGCTATCATGTTTAATGTATTTGTCCAATATTTTTGGAAAACTGAACAATCTGAATTCTAATTTACAAAGTTCCAATATAACTATTTTTACTGTACATGAAAAATAAATACAGCTGTGAAAAAACTAGAATACATAATTAAGGATGTGGAAAGCAAGAAAATTGCTTCCTTACCAACACTAGAAGAGTTTCTCCTGGAAAATAACATTTCACTGACTGAGCAACTAATTGAAGATATAGAAAAACACTGCATAGGACTTGTTAATTTTCATTCCTACTTTCCTGAAAATTTAGAAAATGAATGTCGGATAAGAGATCCACTTTCTATTTTAGATACTGTGCTAGATAATGTTTCAGTTCAAGAAAGAGATCAGCTTTCGAATATTTCATGTGACAGATATCTCATGAATGAGTTCAAAAAAGGTAACTTATGCAATTTTTGGTTAAAAAGAAGAAATGAATATTAGTATATTTCTGACAAAGTGATAAAATTGTAATGCCTTTCAACACATCATAGCTTTGCAAAACCGGATTTTCAGAGATGCTACTAAGTAAAAATAAATATAGGGCACAGTTGCAACTTGAACCTGACTTAGGCTTGAAGTTAATGAAGATAAAGCCTGATGTATTGAAATTGGTTGCAATGACACAGCCACATTTGTTGCATTAACCCTCATCAATAATAAATCTTAGAATTTGCTATTGTGTATTATTACCCACTATTTACTACAACATATAGTTTATTTATATTTATATGATGGGTCAGATTGACTTTAGGTCAACATGGGTGTGACAAGAATATTGGCCTCAGAGTGGCCTTTGAGCATTCCATCATCAGATTTTCAATTGGATGGACAGTTGAAAAGTGGAAGTGTGGAGTAGATTGAAGTCTGTCCATTAAAGTATAAGGATTGGCTATCTTAATATATATCTGAGCACTTATAGCATATATGTGTAGAGATGGTAATCTGGGCCAACTGATGATTGTTGGTTTAGCACAAAATACGGATATTGGTGATTATTTATTTTTTTGACATATATGTGTTCAAGTGTATCAATGTTATGAAATATAGTGGAGAGTGGTGGGTCGTGTGAAAGTCTGTGCTCATATACCCTATATATTACATATATAGACACAGATATATAATAAGCCTGTTTTTCAGTTATTTTATTATAATGAAAAAGTTTCATTTACGAATATAATTGAATGATATAAATTTAAAATGTTTTATTCTTTGATTATAAGGAAGCATTGATTTTTAATAGGAAAATACTTTTATGATGGTACAGATATCTTTGATTCTTATTTAAGTGATACAAAATTCAAAAAGTTTGAGAACCTCTGGTCTACATCTTAGGATCTAATGCAACCCTCCTGCAACCATCTTTTATTAAATGTTTTTAATTCATGCTCATTCACTTGTATAGGCATATAAATCTCAAAACAGTTCATAATCTATATTTGTTGCCTTTGGTTTTTTAATAATCAAAGCCACCAATATCCTATAGGTAGTATCAAAGGCTATTCACTGATGAAAGCCACAAGCTAGAAACTGTTTTGGGAATATTGGATGAGTAAGCACTAGATGGGGATTTTATCCATTGATTAATATAGCGTGCATTGGTTGGCACTACTGTATGGAGAATTTTGCATCTGTTTCAACAGCTTGTGTAAGCATAGGAAATAGTGAACATGTGAAGAAATGATATAATGAAAATAATAATAATTATGAACTAGGTGTGATTATTAAATATTGGAATAATAAATAATGAAATAAGTAACTTTAGATAAATTTTAATTTCTTATATCTTAAATCTCTAACAATTATGGTCTTCATCTATATCAGATCAATATTGAGTTGGCCAAGTTGTTTACCCCAGATCTAAACCATTAATGAAACAGTATAAATGTTTGGTAAAACAATGTAAAAAGTTTAGCAGAAATAGTGGAAACTCAATTATAGCACTTGCAGATCCGAGATTATTGTCATTGGCTTAAATAGAATTAACCAAATATGTTTTGCTAAAGATGCCTAAAAAGATGGCTATTATGCCTGATGACCAACTGTCAATTTTTAATAAACAAAATAAAAAACTAAATAAAAATTATCAACTCTGGTGTGTGTGCCTGCAAAATATCAGGTTTTGCAATCACATTATTATTGATTCAGCCCTCTGACTAAAATTTTAGTAAAACTTACAGCTTCTACACTCTTGTTTCAGCCCAAAATCTATTTTAGTACCCTATGCAATTTAATATAATTTTAGAATGAAGGACCTGAGAACTGATTACAGATCATATCCCAACCTGTCACTGTTAGAACAAAAGTGTCATGTGACCTTTAAGAAAGTAATTATTGATTAGTCAAAATAAGAGTCATAGATCACATGACCCTATTCTCTTAAGCTTGTAGGTGTCTGAAAATTTCAGATTTTCCACTCAATAGATAACTTTTAGTTAAATGCTGGCTTTGGGTTGGTATTTTTAGATCTAGTATTGGAACCTACCCTGGCACCTCTCTGAGGAGTGCCAAAGCACGAAACCATGGTCAGGGGTTGGGGGGGAGCGGTTACTGACAGAGATATTTTAAATGCTTTCTCTGGCTAAGCATTTAACACAAAGCTTGTTGAGGAATTGGCAATCCTCACTAATTATTGATTAGTTTTTATTTTATAAATTTAAAATTGGTTTTACCTTACTTCGCATCCACCCTCCCTTCAGAGAAAAAAACTGTAATCCTTTTTGTATTAATAAAACAGGGATTGCCTAAATTACAGAATAAATATGTAATAAAATCGCTATCTAAATTCATGAAAGGAGAAAATAGCCTTCAGATTTCTTTGAAAATAAATTATTATTCACATTTCACTCTCGGATAAAAATACAAAGTAAATAAGTAGAAGCCAAGAGATGGTCTGAAAGTTTGTGATGATAAAGCTACAGTTCTTTTTATATGGTGAACTGTTTTCATCATCTGATATTAATTATTAAATATTTTTAGAAAAATTCAAACTTTATTTAAACTTTTTAAATACATTTAACTGTTAAAAGGAGGTTGCCTTGACAACAGTTATAAATTGTTGATTATTATATTGGGATTGTCTAAGTGTTGACTGTTTTTAATGATTTAACTGTTAGTAATAATACACAGATTAGTATATAATACAATGTTTCGTGTGTTATTATTGTTTCTTTTTTGCAGGTGATGGCAACCTGACCAATGACAGTACTAACAAAGGATTTAAATGTAGACCTTCATATTAAATGAATATTAAATTTTAAATGATCATCTAATCAACCAGGTTACTCTATCAAAAGACAACTATCAGTGGAAATTTTCTATCTATGAGGGTCTTCATGATTTCTCCACTTTTTTTAAGGACAAGGCTAATAAGTTGTATTTTTATACTGGACTATTTCCATTATCTAATATATGTACTGAATGTCTTTAAAAAAATTTAACTTAATTTAAATATTCCAAATACATTCAACTGTTAGTAATAGCACATCAAACAGGTTAGTATATGCACAATGTTTCAAGAGGTATTAGTCTCCCATCTTCTTCAGGTGTTAATGACCTGACCAGTGACAGTACTAGCATGGGGTTCGAACCTGGGTCCTTATATTCTTGAGTTTTGAATTTTAAGGTAACACTCTAACCAATGTGTTTTTTTTCCTTTCTGTCCAATATTTTTATCATAATTGAACATATGTTCATTGGAACATACATGGTTTGCTACACATATCTGCTTTTTTTATTTCCATAAATTTTTCCACATTCACAAGATATTTCATAAATGCAGTGCTTGCTTTAATAATTTAGTTTTTAGAGATGTGTAATTGGAGAATGATGTATTGAGCACAGTGATTGTTATAAGTTATCCTTCTATGCCATTTAACTGCTTCATCATGGTAACTTATTTATTTATCTAAAAGTTTATGATGATGGTATTATATTTGTAATTATATGTTGGACTGCTTCCTTCAAATATTGTTAAATGTTTTTTTTAGAATTACTGTTATATAATAATCTGTATTAAAGAAAAGATTAACTAAATGCTATATGTGGAGTGTGCTATTGTATAGTTGTGAAACATGGACAATGAGTAAAAAAAATAGGAACAGATTGGATGTTTTTGGAGAAGGGTAGAAACTATAGTTGGATGAATCAAATGGAAAATGAAGTAGTTTTAAAAAGCATAAATGAAAAAGATTGATTTAGAAAATTAGAGATAAAAAGAGAAACTGGATAGGACATAAACTGAGAAGAAAGAATAGTTTAATGAAAGATATTTTGGAGGAAGTGGTGAGTGGAAATGAGAAGAAAGATTGGAAAAGGTTGACCTTGCTGGATGATACAAGAGATGGGAAGATATACGTGGATTTGAAGAGCTGGGCAATAGAGGGGGGAAACAGATGAATTTGTAATTTATTGACATTGATCTGTAGCTGTTAATAACAACTGAATTTATTAGAAAATTGAAATATGAATATTTCTAAAAAAGTTTAATAATTAATATTATATGATGAAAATATCTAGCATAATGGTGCAGATTTCACCTCTGGTAAGGGAAACATGTGACTTATATGAGCACTGAGTCAAAAATTGATGAGTATTGGCTTAGCATGAAATACATATTTGGTGATTATTTATCTTTTCAACATGTATGTGATCAAGTGTTACATATATAAGTGCAAGTATGAAAAAAGGCTGTTCTGTAGGGGAAAAAATTCATATATGCTATATTCTTTATGTATAATCATTGTACTCAATTTTATTTGATCACTCCAGAATATCTTGGAAACTGGATAAGAATAAAAAAATACCATTTCCCTCCTCAGCTACATAAAAAAGCCAAGATCTGTTGTATTTGAATTCAAATTGTAGAGATGGAAAGCAATTAAACTATACATGTACAACACTCTTATTATTTGAGATAATTTGACGCTAATTAATGTTAAAAATACAATTAAAACTTAAAAATGTATTGTATTGGTTGAGGCTAGCTTCTACATTAAAGAATTATTATTCAAATTAAAAGCAAATACATAAATGTTATTTATTTAGCATAAGGATTTATTTTTTAGGTAACTTAATTATTAACAAAAATATCATACAAAGAACTTGCAAAGATTTCAATTCAGAAGATATTAAATACAGAGATTTGAACTCAGGATTTTTCACTATTCATCCCCCACTCTATTTCAAGCAATCAGTACACATGACCACCCACATGTGAAAAAGATACATGCTCCCCATTATATGTATTTCCTGTAAAATTACCATTCATCAGTTGGGCCAGATCTTAATCTCCTACACATATATGCACTAAGTGCTTTGGGTTTTATTAAGATAGAAATTTCTAAACTTTTAGTGGACAGGCTCCAATCTTCTCACTTTTCCACTTATTCTACCATCCATTTCATTGCAAAACTGATGATAGAAAGCTCAAAGCTCTTGTTGAATTTGATATTTATAATCATACCCAGGTAGACATTATATCAATCTAACTCCTCATGTTATCAGACATTACAATATTCATGTATATTAATAGGAGAGAGATGGGATGAACTTATACTAAAATGCTATCTACTTTCCAAGCAATATCTACTTCTAAATCAGAGAATATAGGCTCATCAGTGTCTTTATTAAAATCTTTAATTCTGGCATTGTAGCCTTTGATAGTTGTTAACTGTGCAGTTGTGTTTCTCCACACTAACATTGATCAGTGGCTGTTAAAGTACATTTATGAAGAGTGAATGAACCACTTTTGCATATGGAAACATCAAATCCAGATTGCTTTATTGTTGAATCTGGGAAAAAGTAAATTTGTCTGTAATCTTATAAGAATTCAATTTTTTTACACCATAATTATTTGATTATAGATTGCTAGAAATGGTACTTTGATTTGGAATGAGTTTCCAATGTTGAAACTTTATTTTGGACAATAGCTATCCTGCGACCCAATCTGCAAATAGCATACCTTAGCATGTGAAATGATTTATTTTCATATGGAAACTAGTATTTTTATTTTGATGAACTCCTGCTTAAAGATAGCAAATTACGGAAATACGCAATTGTTACCTAGCCTGTGAAATGCTTAACCTGTCTATACAATGTTTGATAAAGCCTGGATGAGAAGTTTTTTAACATTTTGCTAATGAAATTGATAGTTTAAAAAAAAAAAAAACTTAACTTTTGCAATTAAATGAGTTTATTTATGGTTGATATCGCATACATTTCACGATTTTGAAATAAAACTGTTGTTATTATTTTTTTAAATATATTAATAAATAAAACGATAAATTATATTAAATTAGTTTAATGATTTCTCAGAAGATAAATTACAGCAAAACACAGAATTAGTTTTATTTTATTGAGTGCATTTATTACTAATTATACTAAATTTATTTTAACTGCAACTTTGTTAAAAATAATATTGTCATATTAAATCAAAATGATTTTCTTATATGTATAAAATCATTCTCGTTATTTAAATCAAAAAATAATATTTAATAAATTTATAAACAGATTTAGATGTGAAAAAATAGTTTATAATATTTATATTTTTAAAATTAAATATTTTATCAAAATCCAAATGACACTAATTTATCTAAAACAACAGTTAAAAATCATAATTATTTTCTGTATAATGAAGCAAAAATGTAACATTAATCTTATATTAATGTTTATTTTAAATTACTTTATATTTAAATTAAATGACATATTATATAACGATTTTATTTTGAAATTGAAAAAGACGTAGCAAGTTTTAGACGCAGCTTAAACGCAAATCATTCATCTTATTTATTAATTGACTGTCAGCGCCCTCGCATTACAATGAATATAAAATAGAAACAGTTAAATTTGTAAATTGCAAATTTAATAAGACAAAAATTATCTTACTTGCGGAGAAAATTTATTGATGTAATCTGACAATTTAATTTTAAATTGAAATCAATCAGTTGAACTCTTTCTTTGCTTCATTTATCTTTCAATGACTTTTTTCTTTATTACTAAATATTAACCTACTATATATTAATCAATAAACTTTTATGTTTAGTAAAATTAATATCACTTAATACTAAATGGTTCTAAAATATGAAATATTGATTTTTAAAAGTGTTTTTCTAAAAAAAATCTGAAAGTAAAATCATATATTTTTTCCTGTTAAAAGTACTGCAGTAGTTTTATGCATATGCCACAAATTTAATTTATAAATCTCTACCTTGTGAGAGCGTGATATAACGCTATGGGTGATGGACTCTCAAAGGCCCTCAAATCAATTTAAATTCTGATACTTTCAATATTTAAACTTATTAGAAACTCCCAAGAAATAAAGCCATTTGATCATTTATTTTAATGATGTAAGGACAAAATATTAGACAATCAACATAGATATGGAGAAATGTGGGCATTTAATACTCCGATTCCACTTGCCAATATGGAGATTCATGTATTTAATGACTCTTGCCTACCTGCACTGATATCGAGATCTGGGCGCTAAATATCTCTCGCTTACCTACCCTAACAGCTTGCCTACATCAGTGTCAAAATGTAGGTGCTTAATACCCCTAACATACCTGCACTAACATGCAACTCTGGATGTTTACTATCTTTAGTTCACCTGCATCAATGTGAATGGTTTTGGTGTTGAATGCTTTGATCTGGGTATTTAAAGTTGTTTATTTTATTTGCTGTGATGTGAAAATTCAAGTATTTAATACCTTTAGTTCACCTGAATTAATGTAGAGATTTGAATGTTTAATACCTCATATATCTAATTCACCTGCACCAATGTGAAAATTTAATATTTAGTGCCTCTAGCTTACCTGCATTGATGTGAGGATCTGGGTGTTCAATGCTCTAACATACATGCATTAATGTGAATATCTGACTGTTCAATGTGTCTGGTTCATCTATGAATATGAACATCTGAATGTTTAGTGCATCTAACTTATCTTCATTGATATGGAGATCCAAGTGTCCAATGCCTTTAACTTCACCCACTGTGCAGATCTGTGTGTTTTTTGTATCTAGATCACTCGTACATGCATGGAAATCTTTGTGTTTAATGTTTTAATGCACTTGCACCAATGGAAATGTCAGTTATTTAATACCTCTATGTTATCTGTGTCAATGTGAAAATTGGGGTATTTAATGTTCCTGCTCATCTGCAGTGATGTAGAGATCCAAGTGTTAATACTTCTAAATCATCTGCACTGATGGAAATATTAGATGTTTAATGCCTTTAATTCAATTTTTCAAATAAAAATTGTTCATAAAATACATATATATGTAAGAGAAAGTGATTCTGATTTTTTATACTGATGCATTAGTTATAATATAATGAAATTTGAGATGAGAGTTACGCTGATAAAAAAAATTTTTTTTTTTTTGAGATTTTGTAGTAAGAATGCATCTTATGGGGTAACATCATAAGGATGTCTACAATCATTTTACTTCCAAGTAGTTGCAGTTGCTTGTTTGAAATTTATTTATGCATATATGTATTTTTTTACCTGGTGAAAAGTTTTTTTTCTATCAATATCTGTTTGGCTTAGTTCACTTTACTGAACACCACAATCATAGCTGTATTATTTTATTTGGTTTATTGTTTTTATAGTGTTTGTTTATTATTCTCAATATGTAAATGACCTAATTTAAATATTCCACTAGTTTGATAATTGAATGCTATTACCTTTTTGTTTATGACATTGTTGTCATTTGCAATATACAATACCTCTTTTATTTTTCTCTTTCTGTCATCATGTTCTATATCAAAACTGTACCCATGTTCTTTTTCATCATCTCAGAACACAGACATATATTCTAAGTTTTCTTTAGCATGACTGTATAAGGACTTGTACTCAACAATTTCTGCAATAACATATGTATGTGCATCCCTGGGCAATTGCATTAAAACATATGGACTATTTGCAGAATTTTTTTTTATAACTTTGATATTGTTGATCAATCTGTTCAGATTAGCTGTGGAAGCTGATCTTGTATCTCTGTTGGAATGTTATTCATTTTATTTACCATTTTGTAAGTCATTGTAATTCATGATTTGCCATTGTCGTAACCGTAAGTTCTGTTTTACTTCTAGATATAATAATTAATAGAAACAAACAAGGACTACAAAATAATGATAAATTATTAGAAATAAGAAATGCAATCCATTCATAATCAAAAATTCCATTGCCATGCAAATTATCTGGGTTTAAAAGATTCCGCAACAGAAATGACTCTGCAAATATGAAGCAGACCAAATTGACAACATCAAAGCACGCACAAAAAACTTAAGTAGCATAGGTTATAGCCAAGAAGCACTCCATAAAAAAATTAAAAGATTTCACTTCAAAATAAAACAGAAAATAAATTGACAAGATAAGGACAAACCATTACAAAACCTTACATATAAAAAGTGGCAGATAAAATAAAACAAAGCATGTGCCAAAAAGATTAAGTATCAGCTTTTAAATCCCAATCAGCTTCAATAGACTGATCAACAAAAACAAACTCCAAAAAATAAAATTTCACAAATGGTCTATGAGGTTTAAAGAATAGACAAGGATATACAATAATTATTATAGAGAATCATGAACTAACATGACCACAATATACAAAAAAAAAGGTGTTTGTCGGTAGGTTTGTGAT
Source organism: Epiperipatus broadwayi (assembly GCA_028023455.1). NCBI lineage: Eukaryota > Metazoa > Onychophora > Udeonychophora > Euonychophora > Peripatidae > Epiperipatus > Epiperipatus broadwayi. Next base: position 100,641 of record JAQFVV010007001.1, on the reverse strand, counting down.
GGTGACATTTTACTATTAATAATTTGTCAGATGATTTCCATCATCCAATAAAGTTTAAAATTTTTCTAAAGACATTCAGTTCTTAATATTAGATGATGGAAATAGTCCAATAGATAATTAAGACACAAAAAGAAAACCTAGAATATATGTCTATGTTCTAACATTATAAAAAAAGACATGGACATGGTTTTGATAAACAAAATTGTTAAACTAGTGTGCTGAGAGTGCAATGGCAGAAGGAAAGTAAATAAGGCTTAATACATTGCAAATAACAATATTATAAACCAGAGAGCTAATACCATCTAATTATCAAACTTATAGAATATGTAAATTAGCCTACATAATAAGAATAATAAATTGATAATGCAAAAACAACAAGTGAAGTAACTTATGGTGCTCAGCATCGAAAGAGCATGAAATCATACAAAAAACTAATGAATGATGAATAACACACATTTTCAAGCATACTAAATATGTATGCAAAGCTATTACAAATAAGCAATGAAATGAAAATAATTATATATATATATATATATTCTTATAAATAAATATTTATAAATACAGTAATTAGATATATGTAAAGAATAACTTTAAAAATTTTATACACTTAGGAGCACTTTCGACTGTCCTCATAGTCTTTGTCAACTAACACTTTGAAAAACTAACCTTCCCACAATTCCATGATCTTAACATTTTCTGCCTGTCTGTTAATTAAGTCTTGTTTGTATTTGTATATTAGCATAGTTTTCTTTATTTTCCTTTTGTTGTTATTTTTTTCAATTTGCAATATTTTTACATTATTATAATTGATGTTAAAACCATAAATACATGACTTATTAAGATCATAAAAAACAGATGCTGAAACATTATTATTTACTTTGCAATTTTGTTTCATTTTCTGAATTCTTTTTAATAACAGCAAATGCTTTTTAGTTCTTTTTTCTAATGTGCATCTCAATTCCCCTATATATCCGCTACCACACTTCCATATCCATTTATAAATAACGAAATTTTTATTTATAAATGAGGTTTTAAATGAACTAAAGAGCACTTGCTCTTATTAAAAGGGTTCAGAAAAGGTAACAAAATTGCAAAGTAAATAATAATATTTCCGCATCTGTTTTTATGACTATAATAAGTCATGTATTTATGGTTTTAACTTCAATTATAATAACGTAAAAATATTGCAATTTCAAAAAAAATAACAAAAGAAAAATAAAGGAAGCTATGCTAATATACTGCAGTGGTAAATCTGTAGTACATATTTAACTTCACTGCCTGATGACATTAGAGACCTTAAAAATAGGGTTTAAACCAGTTTGTATGTTTATTTGGTCATCCAGGAATGTTAAGCACACACATATACATGTGTAACTTCCACCCTGTTTATTCAAAATGGTTATGTGTAACCAGTTGAATTATTATTTTAGCTTAAGTGTATTTTATTTCCGGGCTTGTAAATTTCCTTTACTTAAATAATTGTGTATGTGCGTATTTGTATTACAGATATAAAAATGAATATGATTAATGTAAAGCTAAAGCAATGCCAGAATATTCTAGAAAGTATTATTACAATTTAAAAAGGTCATTCTCATTTAACTATTTCAAGTCAAACTAACAAAAATCATATTCTTAAAGTTATTTGCAATTTTAAAAATACGTTTAAATAATGCTTTCTGGAACTTATTTGTTTACATCTTCCAATGTTGCCAAATTTCAAGTGTAGGAGGAGTAAAAGTTCTAGGAACGTGCAAAGAACATGCAAAATGAGCTAAAATCACTCTTTCTCTTGTGTTCAATTAGAAAGTGAAAACAGAATGACTTGTGAGTAGTGGAAAGATTTACCGTCCCTGATCTTAGATCGCCTTTGTCCTGCCTTTTCTGCCATGCCATCGCTACTTGAGAACTGTTATGTTTAACTGTAAAAGAACTATTGGAAGATGCCTACCATTATTTTGTTGACAGTGCCTTCACATCTAAACTTCGTATACATTATTATAAGTGGCCGCCATAACTTCTAAAGGTAATTCGTTGAATGAACTCTTAATATTCCTCACTTCTTTCATACATTTTAATTGTACTCATAATGTAATCTTTATTTATTTGGTAACTGACTATAAACTTAATTATCATTAAGTTTGTGATTTTCTATTCTAAAGTTTTAAAAATGTCGTTCTATAAAACGCTAGCACAGAATTATGTATTTTAGATCGATCTTAATTCTTAAAGTTTCACGCTTTAGTTATTTTATTTTCATGCGGCAAAACTTAGTTTAAACTATGTATTTTATTAAATTAATTTTAGTATGCTAATGTTTCAATCTAGTGAACTTATATTATTTCAACCATCATTCCAATATTTGGAATATTTAAATAGTTAAACGTAAAAATTTATTATTGAACACAGTTTGCTCGATTGAATATTTTGAAATATATGATTAATGGTGGATTGTTTAAAAAGTCATATTATGGGATAAGATATTTTATGTTCTCTAAATAAATCTGATTATTAATCTATTTTAATAATTATTTATTGCTTTCATGCCATTGATCGTTAACTTGCTTATAATATAATATCGTTTAAGAATACTTGGGCTTGTTAAATAGGAAAATAATATTTTCCCTCTTCTATATTTGACATCCCAATTTGCTAAGATTTTACGTACATTGCTGAGTGGGTTAATATTTTGTCATGGCGTTACACATGATACTGTTATTTGATTAAGCTTAAATTAATGCAGTAGTCATTTAAGACTTAAGCCATATTCGCATTGCTTACTTATGATAGCATTTTCAAGATTCGTATTTTGCTTTATTATACTTATTCCTCCAGAACTTGTCTAAGAATGAGATTTGGTAACTCCGTTTGCAGGACAAACATTAATTTGTTAAGGCTCTTCATTGGATAATGTCGGCAAATGTACTATGGAACCTTACTACTCATCTCTTTGAATATCGCCTTGTTATAACTACAAGCGATCTCTTATATGATAAAGCTTTTAGTCCAAAGATGGACATACACTCCACTTTTAACGCTATCATTATGGTCAGCACTGCAAGTTCTTTTATGTGTAGTTCTCATATTATCTATAAGATGTGGTGCAGTGATGTTTGTAAACCACTCAACTAATAATTAATCGAATATTTTAGGATTGTCACAGTAAAGCTCATTTAGGCTAACCCATTCCTCATTTGTACAAGCCCAGATATGCTCATGAATGATAAATTATTTAACTGCCATATCAAGAGTAAACCTCTCTTTGGAGATGAATTTATAAACATCCTTTATCATTACTTAAAGTAATGATCATAGCATTGATAACATTAATTTATTATTATTTATAGCTCATTAGCATACTAAATCAATTGCCTATATGCAAAGTAATAACCGCATTAAATGTGTGCTGTTTTCTAATGTAAATTAAATTGTTTATATTCATTAAATTATTATGTGTTGCATTGTGTCTTACTGAATCTCACTCATTGAATTCTATTTAATCTTTATAATAGTGTTAGTAATATTTAAAAGTTATAACTGATTACTTTAAGGAACATTTATCTCTGGGTTGTTCTGTTCTTGCTCATTCTGGATAGATACTATTTTATAATTCATGTTTCTTTTGCAATGCTAGCTGTGTGCAATTCATTTAAATTTATAGATTTTCCCTTCATATAAGATATTTGATTGAGCCAAGATTTAATATTATTTATTTATACTAATTACCCTGTAGATCTCATGTTTCTCCGCCGTGTCTCTAGGACCGGAATGAATAAAATTTCATCTGTTATCATCAGAAGTGTTGTTTATAATGTTATAGTTTTAGAGAAGAGCAAATAGGGCAGAATTCATGATTGCTTCTGACCTGTGTATCTTGGGCATGAGTGGATTTAGGGTACTTTTGCTTAGATTCTAAACCTTGTTAAATGAACATACAATTCTGACCAGTACAATACAAATACAAACAAGATTCAATTAACAGACAGGCAACAAACATTAGCCTTTCCAAGTGTTAATTGACAAAGTCTACAAGGATAGTTGAAAGTGCTTCTAAGTGGATACAATTTTTAAAGTTATACTTTACATATATCTAATTACCGTATTTATAAATATTCAATTAAAAAATTACGTATATTGATTTGAAGAAATACAGACATCGAATTATAATATTCTATATATATATATCTTTCATTAAAAACCAGTCAACACATAGACAATCTCAATATCAATAACAATCAACAATTTCAAACTGCTGTCAAGGCAACCTCCTTTTAACAATGATACATATTAAATTGGGTCCTCTGAATATAGCTTATTCTTGCTAGGTTAATGATGATTCTATATTTGAATCAATTAATCTTTGTAGATTTTTACAAATGAGCTTTATTTGATCTTTTCTAGTATTTCCTTCTTTATCTATGTTTTATGTTGGGTATCATTATGTTGTGGTCAATATGCAAGTGTATTTTGAGACATTTGTAATTCAATAAACTTGAATTTTTGTTTAAATGCCTCATCCATAGGATTTACTTTATCATGTATTTCTGTTGTGCCCGCCATCAGTTTTACTAATGTGGTGTTTTCCGATATTCTATCATTTTCTATACAAGTTATTTTAATTTCTAACTGTTTGAAATTTTTATCCAACTCTTTCAATGATTCTTTATGAATGTCTGAATCAGTAATTTGTTTTGTATATGTTTGACTAATTTTATTAATTTTTACTTTTTGTAGTTATTTTTGCATTTCTGTTTGTATTTTCTCCTGCTTCTCATCTATTTTATTTTTAAAAATTTCTCTGATTCTATACAATTCATTGCATTGAATATTCAGTTGATCAATAATATAAGTCTGAAATTCTTTGAATCTCTGTTGACATCTGGTATCTTTTTCTTCAACATCTTTTTTTATTTCTTCTAAGGCTTGTCTCAATTCAGTATTATCTCTTTGAAGATTATTTAGACATATCGCTAACTGTTCGATATCATTAGATAATTTATTCTCTGAATCCTTCATTTCCGATTTTAATTCTGATTTAACATTTTCCATATTACTTTTAAAGTTTTCTTCTAAATTATTCATATTTTGGTTTGATTTCTTTTTTTATATAATTCATGTTTTCTCTTAAATTATTTTAATTTTGATTTATTTCTTTTTTCATATTACAATTTATATTTATGATGACTTGGAACATTTGTTCTATAGTCATGCTATCTGTTGTAGCTTGTGCTATTTTAGGTGTAGTTATTTGAGACACTTCATCATCAAGTGTAACCTTGGTTTGAGACATTGATTCCTCATTAATGGGTGTTTGTGTAGAAATTACTCTCAGTCATAGTGATTCCTGATAATTGGATCAATGAAGATCTTTCTTCAATATTCCTAATATCTTTTTCTTCATTAGTATTAATATTTTGTACTTTTTCAACACATTTCATTATTGTATTGACTAAGTTTTTTCCACTCTTTGTAATCATGCATTACATTTTATCTTGGTTATAAGTTTGTTTATTCCTCATTTACTAAGAGGGATTATTTGTCATAGGATTTCATGGTATATCTTTCCTTTTTAATGTAATTTTAAAACTTTTCTTACCTAATAAAAATTTTTTTTTTAGTTATTATTAATTTAAGGCCTAATTTAAAATTATCTTTTTAAATGCCTAACTCATCTATTTAATCATTCATTATTTTATTTTAAGATCTTTATTTATTTTATTATTTATTATTTTAAGAGTTCACATGAAAATTATCTCATCCTTTGATGGTTGAAATTATCTATCGTTGCTATGTAAATCAATCGATCAAGGTCATATTTCATAAAAATAATGACGCCATACGTAACTGTCCATATTTCCCTTAAGGAATAAGGGTGAATGCATCTAACTATAGTCAGACCTAGAGTCTTTATGTAGGATGCCATGAATGATGTGATAAAAATCTAATCCATGATTGCATCTATTTCAAATATGATACTTTAATATTCAAACATTCAGTACAGATACAACTTAGACTGTTCATCCAATCTTCATCTCTCTTTACTATTCCATTATGCTCAGTATTTGAACTCAGTATTAATTTTACACTTAACACTCTTCAGGGGTCAATTGATATCCTGTAGCAATAATAATACTTTTATATAAGTTCGATAGATTCTAAAAATTCATTCCAACCAAGTTATCATAATGTTATGAAAATAAAATGAATAATTTAAATAAATCAGAGACCTTCTTAATTTTAAAATAAATTTAACAATGTTTATTAATTGAAAACAATTTAAATTTATCTTTATATAACAAAATTTTTAATTACAAGTGTTTAAACACGTTTCTACTATATTAGGGTATACATTTTAAATTATACCTTCCTATATCCCATCGTAGATATCTATCATAGCACAAACAATATTTAATAGATTGCACAAATAAATAACATTTTATAATTCCAAAGATTATGATAACACTAACTAACTAAAGTTAAATTAAACAATATAAGTATAAATGAAGACTTTTGTAATATCAAATCCTTTTATAGTGGAATCGACTTCCAGTAATTAGCATGTGTTAAATTACTATTTCATTTCATGATTTTGAATTCAATTATTGTTGAATGCGTCATAATTAATAATTGCGTCATTGAGCTCTAATTTTATTTCCTTTGTGTTTAGTTGCCATGATACGACTTGACCTTAGGTTATCTCGAAGTTTTGAGTATTGATTAGTGATATTAGTTAACTTAATAATTATTTTGTACATATATATATGAATGATTGAAATCTAATTTTTTTCTCTTTTTTTTCATGTGTCATAGCATCGGCCGGGAAGCGAACCCGCTAACCCCGGACAACTGCTTGTAAGGCAGCTGTGCTGACCCCTCGGCCACCAACGCTTTACAAATCTAATTATTTTAATATTTGATTTCATTAAAATAACTATTTATTTGACTTGACTTTTATTATTAAATTTTTCTAAATCTAACGTTTAAGTTATATACATGTGCATATGTGTATTTTAACGTAAAAGGATAATGTATTTACTGTTTATTAATTAAATTTATATTTTTAAGTTTATGGTTTGATTTTGCACATAAACAAATGAGTGAACTCAATAAGATTGTAAGCTACCCTTACACAATGGATATCAGATCATATGGGCTATAATATTTCCATCCCCCAATCAGATTTGGTTTGGTGGTTGAAAGATATGTAATTGTATTAATTCTGGCATTGAATCCTAATTCTCAGTGATAAAGTATAAAATCCAGAAACCAGTTTGTGGATAAGAATGTTAGCACTTTACCATTTAATATCTACATATTATTCACATTTGCAGAAGATTAAAGAGATCTATTCATAAAATTATGGTTTGAAGTAAGCATATATAAAATATCTTGTTAACATAGAGCAGTCATGGTCAAACTGAAGCTCATAGATCATGATATAATTTTTTTAATTTATACATGCTTTATTCTTTTGTTGTGGCTCTTTTATAATGATTGTTTGTGACTTTACATTGTCAATGTCGAAGTTTTGATTATTATCATTTCCTGGAACTATAACGCATTGTTCAAACTTACTGGTTCAGTTATCAGATGGAATTCACTGAGTGATGTTATTTTTTGAACAGTTTTAATTTATATGTCATCACATGTGTTCTTCTACTTGACTTTCAAACATCAACAGCAATTCAGGTAATTATTTATCATTTATATTTTGAAATTTAAAGAATTATTACCATTGAAATGAAAGTATAAGCAGAAAACTCAAGCGATGAATTAATTATCCTCATTTAAAAGAAGTTGTTTGTAAATTAATTTTTGGGATCTATTCTTATGAATCATTATACTCAACAATGAAGTTGTAAAATCAAAACATCAAATACAACTGAAAATTAAATAATTTACAAAACTATTGTGTGCAGCCAAATATTAATGATCTTACTAACCAGATACAGTCACATGTGAATAAGAAATAATTTTTTATTGATTTTGTTCTCTTAATTTTGTAATACAATTAATAAATCAACACTTACATATTAATCCGATATTAAGATTTCACATCTGTATAAGTCTGGCAATATTTATTTTGAAAAGTAGCCACCCGTAACTTTATTTTCAAAAGTAACTTTATTGCCTATGAATACAAGAAATAAATAGTAGAGCAAATACAAAGTGAAAAATTAAACAAATTGTCTTAAATTATGATGAGCATTTGGACAGTTTGAGGAAGACGCACTCTTTTCAACAGTCCTGTCCTTTTTCCAAAATTGAGAGATCGGCATCTTTACTTGACAAAACATGAGCAGGGAAACAATACACATTATCCAGGCTTCTGACCATTATGGAAGGGCTAATCCTTTGACTATCAATCACCCGAAACAGACATACCTAACCATGGACAGAGACATCTTAGTGGCTTACATTCAGTGACTTTTGGGCAGATCATGAAGAAAGCCCCCCCAGTGCTGAAGCAAAAACTATTCTGACAACACCACCAGCTTCCAGGTATCATTATAGATTCTTTTGAGCAAGGTTAACTGATCCCTCTTCCTGATAGCCCTGATCTTGCACAAAAGTTTGTTAGGTAAATAAAATCAACATTTTGGCTAATAACTTTCTCCTCACAAGAATATTATTTAATATTCACAAAATAAATTCATTTTTTTAGAAGATTGTTAATGTATTTAATTCAATTTTCTATACACATTTGTTTGTGCTGGCAATTTTTATCATTGCTTGACTAATATGTAAGTACCAATAAATCATATCAATAAATTATGTTTATATTTGCTTCTGTTGAACTCTTCAAAAATTAAATTGTGGTTCTTCAATATATCTGTTTTAATATGTGACTCTTACAGCATAAGGTTTGATCACACCTGACATAAATTCCATTATTTAGAAAGTCTGCTCTAAATTTAATTTAGAAGGCCAAATATTGAATGTTAAACAGTTATTCCAATAGCAAACATTATTTTGGTTTTCATCATCATCATTGCTAACCATTATCAGTCCATTTCAGGATAGTCTCTCCAAGTTCAATCCATCTCCAATCTCTAGCCTCTCTTCTCCACATCACCCATGCACACTTTCTTATTTCATCCACCCATCTCACATGTGATCTCTTTCTGGGTCTTTTACAATCTCTTGGAAACCAGTTTAAGATTTCAATGGTCCATCTATTATCATCTCTTCTAGCAATATGTCCAGCCCAACTCTACTTTTTCCTTTCAACGATGTCATTAACACCTGTTTGTTTTCTTACCCATATATTGAGGTTTCGATCTATATAAATATTAACATATAATTTTATTGTATTTACACAAATTTAAGTTCAAATACGAATAAAATAAAATGTTACTACTATTTCATAAACTTCTTTAATGTAAGCAACATAAAAAAAAATCGGTTTTACTTAAAATTGAACTTTCATTTTTTTATAATAAATGCTGATTTAAAGTAAAAAGAAAATATAAATAATAAAAATCAATTTTATTTATATAAAAAATAATTTGTTTTTTTTTGTTTTGTTTTTAAATTTACTTTTAATATATATTATTCTTTTTTACAATTATATACATATTACCAAACAATTCATGAATAATTTTTGAAATCAATAAGTTAATGAGCTTCGACTGTTCACCAATGAAAATACAGCAGAAATAATAGAAATTAATACTACAGGTCAACATCTTTTGAATAATAATAACTTTTAATGATATATACACTTAACCAACTCATTTAAATTTAGCAAAGATAACCAATTTAGAAATGTTAAAACACCTTTTTAGTCTATTCATATCTCTTTTAAAGAAAATCAAGCATAAAGACATGACCCTTTCCTCCAAGTTTCTATTTGAAGAAACCTGGAATCTATTCCAAATTCCAAAGCCCAATACATTTCCAGATAGCTGATGACAACGATCTATAAACTATAGGATTAATTCCATACCCAGGATTAATATCTCTACAAATAATCCACTATCAACCCAGTAGTAACATTATAGACTCCTGTTTAGTCAATGTACTTTAAGAAGTTAATGTATAAAAAACCAATATTTCTCCCTAAATAAAATTTTTTTAAAACAAAAATAGACCCATTGCAGACAATGCTTGTTAACAGCAGCTCTAACTATTGCCTGTATACGCAATTATGTACCTTGCTCTATAAATGAATAAAATATATTTTGAAAGTAAAAATAGAAAGGCTTCATGTTCTGATGGAATACCTGAAGAAGTTTTAAAATATGGTAGGGTTATAGTAACTTCAAAAACATTAATTTTTTTTAGAAATATATTGACTGATTAAATTGTCCCACCTGGTCTTAAGGCTGTGTCTGATATTCTAACAAGGTAACAGTAATTATCATGGCTGTGTCTGATATTCTAACAAGGTAACAGTAATTATCATGGAATACCATTGCTATCTTATTATAGCAGTAAATCTTTTAGGAATATTTTAAAAAATAAAATACTTCCAATCATAGATGATTGGTCCAAAGGCTGATTGAGATTTTGTAGAATCAACAAGCATTGGAGACCTGGTTTTTGACGTCATTCAATTGCAAAACAAATGTTAGGAACAAAAGATGATTTACATTAAAACAGATATCTAATTTTTTATTATTTGTAAATTTTAACAAGAATAATTTCTATAAATTAAAAACACCATTATACAAGCAGAAGAGTTAATATAATCAATATATTTACATATTTATCATGGCCAATAGTCAGAAGGAGATTGTCTATGAATACACAAACCATGGCCACCTTTCATTACCATTGCACTCACTCCATAACTGCTAGAAGAAAAATACTTATTCTGTTGATACTTTTATTTATACTGGGAATAAATCCTGAAGTGCTATCCAGCCAATTTGATGAATATCCACATAAGACAATTTAAACACAAGCATTCCATGGCTATTCCATATAAACAATAAATGTATCTATCTTAGGCTATGAGACAATGCATATTTAAACACGAACAATGTAGTGGACAAATTTTATCTTAGTAAAATGTTTTGTGGTGAGGTACAGAAAGAGAGAATTTAAGCCAATTAACAATTTAAAACAACATATTTATTTACAAAACCATTATAGCAATAATAAAAACTAATTATAGAATTGTTTAGTATAGATGTCCATGTCCACTTTAAAATAGATAGTAAGAATTCAAAGAGAATGAAATCTTCCCCTTGTATCATTGGAATTATTTCTTATATTTACCTAGGTTTTGCTATAGCTTTTTCTGTAGTGATCACCCTGTCTTCTTGAAAGTTTACAGAGTTTGTGACTGGCATTTTTGAACAGGTTTCTTAGTCTTTTTTTAACAATCACATGATCACCATTTCATATGCTTACACATGCTGTTAATAAGAGTACCTAACTCTTCATACAGTAGTGCCACCAAGCGCCAGCCTTCATAATCAAAAGATGTAGAAAGTTTTGTGCATAAAATTCCTATCCAGTTCCTACTCATGCAACATCAGCAGACTAGTTTTTAGATTGTACCCTTTTATCAGTGAGGAGCCATGGATTTGAGAGCACTGCACCTAGAATTTAGAATCCAATCCAACTCTCCAACAGCCACCTTTTATCTATTTGATTAATTATAAAGCCAGGAGCCCAAAATAGAAACACCATAATATTTCCAACCCAAGGTCATTTGCTTGTATAGTCATATGGATCTGAACTCAGTACAGCATCTATACCTTTTGGATGTCTTAGGTTTTTCAAAAACCAGTTATCATTATGATACAGGTAGATATAAAACTATCAAAACATCACATGATCACCATTTTATATGCTTACACATGCTGTTAATAAACTATCTAACTCTTTATACAGTAGTGCCACCAAGTCTGAGAATGTTGGATGAGTAGGCACTAGATAGGGATTTTATGCTTGAATATTCCTGCATTCATTGATTATTAAGGCTTGCCCTTGGTGGCAGGATTAGGTACTTTTATTAACAGCATAAGTAAGCATATGAAATGGTGATCATGTGATGTTTTGGTGGTTTTATATTTATCCTGCTGGTAGGATAATGGTGATTGTGGTTTTTGAAAAACCAAAGACATCAAAATATATAGGTGCTGAACTGAGTTCAGATCTATATGACTATATAAGAAAATGAGATTGGGTTTGAAACATTTTGTTGTTTTTATCTTGAACTCCTAGCTCTATAGTTAACCAAATAAGTAAAAGGTGGCTGCTGGAGAGTTGCAATGGATCCTATAGTCTAGGTGCAGTGCTCTCAAATCCAATGCTTGTCATTGATAAAAGCCACAATCTAGAATCTAGCTGGGATGTTGGATAGCAGGCACTAGATATGGATTTTATGCACAAACCTTCTTACATTCATTGATTGTTAAGGTTTGCATGTGGTGGCACTACTGTATGGAGAGTTGGGTACTCATTTCTTTTAACAACTTATCACTTCCTTCCAGGGCGCATTTATTTGTCTAGCCTTGTTCAGTAGAATTCTATAATGATGGATCTCTCAGCAATGGCAAATCAAGGATATTTATCATATTTCAGGCTGTCAAATGCATAGGAACAGGGCAGGGAAAACCAAATGAACTCCCTCTTGTTAGTTTAGCACTACATTAGGTTAGGGTATCCACATAAATAGCTATTCATTGCTGAAATATGAACTAGTTACTCTTGATAAAGAAATCCACTGAATTCAGCAGGTGATAAGTCAGCCAAACCAGCTAAATAATGGCATAAGCATTCTAATAGCAGACTGAATAGCAATAGAACTGAATATAATGGGAATTTAGATTTTATATCCTTAACAAAATCATTGTTTTAGCTCACCCATATCATTAATTAGCTTTACAATTTTTTCTAATTAATTAATCTCTTTTAATATTTATTTACAACATTGATTACAGTATTGATTATCGAATTACTGATTTTCAGTAATACACCATCTGTTCCTAATTAAACAATTTACAAAATTATTTTGATCTTTGATTAGATCATAATTTTCTCTAATTAAATAGGTTTTGATAATAATTTTATACAATCATTTACATTTTTTTTTCTTTTCTTTATGAACAATTAATTTTTTAGTTTAAATTATTTCACCAAATATCTTTATAATTCTTAAGTTACCTTTACATAATTAGTTTTCTTTTATTTTGATTATTATACCTTGTAACCTTTTGGAATTTGTACTTTTAGTTAAAAGAACAATAAATCATCCTTTCAAATAGTAAATCTAATTAAAATTCCTAAATTATATTATACTTTAATTATATTTTCCTATCTTCTATTTTCTCTTTTATTTATTAAATTGAGATTAAGATACAGAGTTTTATTTTTCATTTTGTTTATTTCCTAACAGACTTTTGATATATTCTAAAATATCTTTATTTATTAAACTAAGTATTTTCCATTTATTAAAGAAATAATATATATTATTTTTTCTTTTTTTTTTTCTTGAATATTCTTAATATACTTTTAAATGTTTCATGTAACATGTATATTTACACATCTGTTATAATATACTATTGGTTTTTCTAAACTATTTGACTAAATAAGTTGAATAGATTTATAATATTGTTTGAAATTAATTGGTTGTCCACCAGAGTGTATTCATATAATACAATTCTTATGTAATGGAATGGGAATAATTATTATTTATTCTTTAGGGAGAAAATCACAGTCATTTTCAATAAACTCAGGTATTAAATATGGATATATATTAAATTTATCTTTAAGTGATCCTTAGAATTGTTTAGAGGTGGTGCAAAAAATCAGGAATCGTAATGAATAAATATAGGTTTGATAGTGGAATTTTCAATTTGAATCAATTAAAAGCAAACATGACCCAATATTTTTGACTTCTGGATTTACAATAGGTTGATGATTGTGGGATCCATATTAGTTCAAAAGAGGATATACAGAATATGTTTAATGTTTTGAATGCATCATATAAAAACTTTAATATACTAGTTAATATTCTAAAAATCTCAAGCCTTTTAATGGCCCCTGATGAAAAAAAACCAGAAACTGACTCAATTTTAAATACCTAATAGATTTTTAAGCAGAAAGGTGAACTTAGATGATATTATGAAGCACAGATTCCCATGTATTGCTGCCTCTATTAGTAAACTAAACAATGGAGTATATTTTATTGCAAGTATACAACAATTTTAAATGAATTAGTTCTATATAGAGATGCTATTTTAATTAATTGTATTATAGTAAGATTTGAACTTCCTATTGATATACCATAAAGTTATTAGCAAAATTTAATTTAAAGGATGCTCCATAAAATTTTTAAAAAATTATATGAAGATTATATGACCAATCAGTATGTTGTTTTTTAATTTTCTGGGTATAAGATTATAGAATTGACTACTGTAAAATAACATCTTTCTTGTATTGGACATTTGAAATGAATATAATAGTTTTCCTAAAAAGTATCTTACAGTAAACTTGATCATGGTTTTTATGGGAGAGGTAGACTATATTTGTAATATATGGTTTATCTTAACAACACTCTAAAAAAGGTCTTATACTGATTTTTCCATTGAAAAAATGGGACTGATGATAGAAAACAGTAGAATGCTACAATTATCAAGATATTACAGATTTTCAAAAGGAAAAGTTTGCTGTTGAAGTTTAGAATATAGCATTGCAAAAGTTTAAAAATACAAACAACTTGTTAGTAATAACACACAGATAGACAACACAACTTAGTAATGACACAATGTTTTGAATAATATTAGTCTCCACTCTTCTTCAGGTGTTGCTGACATGACCAGTGAACTGTATTCACATAAGAATTGAACTCACATCTTTGATGGAATAGTTTAGTTGGTTAGAGCTTTGCCTTAAATTTGATATTTGAGAATCTAAAGGTACAAATTCGATTCCTATGCTAATCTTATTACTTGTTAATCCTGCAACACCTAAAGAAGAGCCCTCACTTAAAACATTGTGTCATTACTAATCTGGATTGTCTATTTGTAGTTGTTTGTGTTTGAAAAGTTTAAATAAAGTTTAAATTTTTTTATACATTCAACATTTATTGATAGATGATGGAAATAGTCCAACATAATATCACATCTAATATACCAGAATTGCAACATATATAATAAGTAGAATAATGGGTGAGTATGTTTAACATGTGGACTTATAATTATTTTGTTTGCTGATTACAAAATTCAACTGTAGTATATTAACATTGCTATTGTTTTTGTCTGTATATCATTTTTAATACAAGTGAAAAGGTTTCCTTTATCTATGAATGCCTGCTAGTAATGATATAAAAATCTACCAAGTCATTGCAAATGTTATAGCATCTCTTGGGTCTATCATCCCAAACTAGAAACACCTGTTGTTAAGCAGGCTAGTAATTTCCTGTTTATAATAAATAGTATAGTTATATTTTATGTTCATCACTTACATTTATGATGTTATTTTACAGTGTATTTAAAATAATCAGCATACTTACAATAATAATCAAATAATCAAATGATCCCTCAAATAAAACATCATGTGACTTCCAAGCAACAGGTAATTTGATATAGACATGTATCTTATGTGTTCATTAATCACTGCAAGTAAGAAAATAGCTGAAGGATTTACTTGAGAGTTTGTTAGCATAATATTTTCTTCTCATCGTCTTAAGTTTTACTATCTAAGAGATGTTAGATGGCAATACTTAATAATTTCATATCCAGTCCTGTCCCAACCAAATATCTCCAGGTTAGGTTCTAGATTATAGATTACAGCTTTTATCAGTGAAGATCTTTTTGAATTGTACATTTAATGAATCTTTGCTTTAGCATAAATTCAAAGTTCCAACTGCATAATTTGTAAAAACCGAAACAGCTTCTCACTGATGAAAGCCATAAACTAGAAACCAGCCTGTTGATTTTGATAGAATAATACTTGGGAGATTTATTAAGCACAACCATCTGGCATCTATTGATTATTGAAGCTTACATTAGAGAGTATAAATGTAATGAGTATGAAAGGTTTTGCTAATGCATAGTAAAATTGCAAGCAAATATACGGTGATAGCAAGGTGGTCATGTGATGTCCTTATGGTGCTTGAGAGGTCACTACTAAATAATCATTTAAGAAGCTTTTACCACTTCAACCCATGACATTACCTCAGTACTAAACCCCATAGGGTGACATGCTCTCAATGCAAAACAATGTATTGCAACAAACATTTTTTTTTAATATTTTGAAAAATAATAATAATAATTTCATTTTAAAATAATTTTATTTTAATATGTATTGGCAAATAATTAATATATTATGTATATACATATATTAATTAATTTAAAGAGCATATAATTTTATATCTTTTCAAATATGTAATGCTGAGAATATAAACTAATTTCATAAAACAAACAAATCTGAATTATTACTAAGACAGTTTCCATGCAGGATTTCTAAGGAATCATTTAATTATACCTGTAAATAATGCCCATTTTTGCACTAAACAAGATGGATTTTATTTTACAGGTTTATTTAAATAATTCTTTGGGAATCTTATTTGCAAATTGTTTTTGAAGTGTTCCATGGAATAGGCTTCATACTTACACACACACACACACACACATATATATATAATATGATGTGAATATGTTGGATAATCTACACATTGCTTTTACCTCTGAATAATAAGATAAAAACATAATAGACTTCCTTTTTCTGCTTTGATTTACATTTATGAGAGAAAAAAATGATGACTCTTATGTCATGGAGGTTAAAAGAAAGCATCTAATAAAATGACAGTTGATGACTGAGGATAGAAAGAGTTAAAAATTACCACATTTGGATATAAGATGTTATTTTAGGATGCCCTTTTATTATTTTTAACTCTAAATCATTTTAAACAAAAAATGTTAGAAGAGAGGATTATCTTATATAAAATGAGATGGTGCTGAACTTTGTGAAGGTAAAGAAAGGGCCAAAGAAGTTATTAATTTGAAAAGAAGCAATATAATGTACTATAAAGACATAAATATAAAAAGGATGAATGTAGTGAGGTTCACTATAAATAAGAAATGAAAAAACACTGTTCGATAGATTGATAAAATATCAAACAGAATAACAAGACTATTTATTTTTGATGAAGATATGAAAACTTTTGTATCAATATGCAGAATGCTTTTAGATAGATTAAATACTATTTTAGAATTGACACTAGAGAATTTAATGTTATTCTTTTTTTAAAAACGACAAAAAGATGAAAGGTAATCAATAAATTTGGATATGAGGCAAAAATGAGAGAGGATACATACACACAAAATTTGATGAGAAAATAAATATTTGCTTTATATATATATATTTTTTTAAAAATCCAAAGAATAAATGAATGTAAATGCAACTGAATGAAAAAAAACCATTGCGTGATTTTTATGCTGTGGTCGAGTGGCGCTTATGGAGACCTGACAATTATTGAGTTTGAACTTTTTATGAACTTCTGAACAGTAAAGCCTTTTTTGATAAAAGATGAAGAAACAAGATTTGTTGGATTATATTTGAATAACAGAATGTATATATATACATATATTCATTAAAATCAATCAACAGTTAGATAATCTCAATATCAATAACAATCAACAATCTCAATCTGTTGTCAAGGCAACCATCTTTTAACAATAAAGATGGAATTCCATCTTTATTTATGCTTCAATATATTTATATAGATGCTAAAGATTGTAACTTGACCACAGAGATTGAAATTATTTTTATTATAAGGTACTCGAACTCAGCTTTCAAATTTCCTATAGCTATCCAATCCATTCTTTATAAATGATACACATGACCACATACCTGTGAAAAAAATTAATTTATCTTTTTCACATGTATGTGGTCATGTGTATCCATAGCTGTCACATGTTTGAAAGTTTGAGTTCAAGTCTCTTATAATTACATTAAGGTTAGTATAGATCATATACCTGCATTTAAATATTATATATATATATTACAAATAATGCAAAATTAAAAAAAACAAAACAATAAGATAGAAGCATCAACAATTAAAACTCTTAAATTTTAAAAAGAAAAACTTCAATTAATTATGGAACTTACTTGTACACATGATTTTAAAATATTATATAAACGTTGAACATGGCTCAAGATTGAATGCGATCTATAAGAAGATAATGAACTTTCAACAAAGTAAATCTACTATGATAATAGGAGCGAAAAAACTATCAATAACTTTTTACTATATTTTCTATTAAGACAAGATAACTAATTGAAAAGAAAATATTTTAAAAGCAACCACTAAATATTTGGAATAGGTAAAAAAAATATATAATGATGGCAAAAATATTAATTGTAAAATGATAAAGAAAGGTATAGTATAGAATATTAACGAGTAAAATGTTTGTTATGCTGGTAGTGAAATAAAAGTTATTCATTTATAATAAAAAAAAATTGCATTGTTGCTAAAATGATATAAAATATATCAAAAATTCTATACATACCTATATAGTAATAAAAAACTGAGAAACAAAGTATCCTTTATACTTATGACATCTTTTGAAATATTATATGTTTCAAATAAAAGATATATTATTAAATCTAAAAAGAATGAAAAACCATCTACAAAAATAAATCATTAGAAGCTGATGAAAAAAATAGACATTAATAATAACAACAACAAGAACAACAACAATAATAATAGTAATAGTAGTAGATAGTTCTGCAGAATGCAGTCCATTTGTCTACAGCCATGTTAACAAGCTCTTGTTTTTCATACTCCAAAAGTACTTTGGCAAGGTAAAACCCAGATCCTGATATATTTTTTCCAATTTTCAATGAGTTAATAACTAATTAATAATTTTGTGTTACATTTTTCATTCAAAATTTCAATTAAAATTAAGTTAACTAACGATAATTTAGAAATCAATATGGCGACAAAGTCATCACATGATCAGAAAAGGCTGCCGCCAATATTAGCAGTTCAAAATTTCAAAGTCCAAAGTTCAGTCAAATATAATCTTATTTTTGATTTTATTGTAGCAATTTCCGACTTTTGTTTGGGAAAAAAAAATCCGTTTCAGGTTTCCAGGAAGCAGTTCACTTGCTCACAAATAAGTTAATAAGCTGTGTTTGTTAATACTTAAAACGTATTCAAAATCTTAGACTAATCAGAAGGAAAAAACTACTTTCATATACCTTTTTCAATTTTCAATCAGTTGATAACTTATAATTTTGTGTTACATTTTTTATTCAAATTTTCAATTAAAATGTAGTTACTTAACAATAATTTTTTAAAAAAAGCCATCACATGAACAATGTTTGTCAACTGTAATACCAGCGCAATGTTTCAAATTCCAAAGATTAGTTAAGCATATATATATGCTTCTTATTTTTAGTGTTATTTTTTTTAGTAAACTTTGGTATTTATTTAGTAATAAAAATTTGATCTTAAGTTCCCCAGCAATCAGTTCTCTTGCTCACTATTAAGTTAACAAGCTGTGTTTTTTTATGTGTATAAAGTACTGTACTCAAAACCTTAGGATAACAAATTAAAAAAAAAACAACTACCGTTATATATTTTTTTCAATTTCCAATCAACTGATAATTTATTTCCTAATTTGTGTTATATTTTTCATTTACATTTTCAATTTAAACCAAGTTACTCATGATAAGTTAAAAAAACATGACATTTCCAATGCCAAGCTTTTACCATATCTGAACCTTCTATCTATGAATCTCACACTTAAACTATCAGCCTCACCTTTAACACCAGCTCCAGATCCAGAGTCTGATCATCTTACCACAAACTCCAACTCATCAATTGCTAACTGTATCACCAACCTCCTCTGGAAATCTGGACCCTCTACCTGTGGATCTCATACTTAAATCTCACCAAAAGTCTTACACAGTCTCCATCTCTAACACAGCCATCTGATCAACCTATCCAAAACAACAATTGCAAACAATTCTAACATAGCTGCATCTTCAATCCCTCTGAAATACTTATCTATTCAAATGCATCAGAAAACAGGCATAGCATAGTTAACAAAACCTCTTCACCAATATAAAACAAATTTCACCACCATACCTCCTACCTATACCAATTCACTCCCAATGAAACCAAAAGAAAACCTGATCACCCAAAAAAATCTGTACCCTAAAGAATCAAAAATGACACATTGATTTAATATCAAAGTCTGCAGACTTCACAAACAATTGCCACACTTGATGAAAATCACTAGTCTCTCATATCTGTTACCCAGGCAACCCAACCACATATAAAACTAAACCTGGTTTGCATGTGTAAATACAGCAATCCATAGCATGTAAAATTCATGTAATCTTGTATAAATCAATAAATCAACTTTACAGATTGCCAATGTAACCACAGCAATCCAAGCTATGTAAGCTTTTAGTAACTAATCCACTGCTTGTGAAAATTGCTCCAGTCCTTGGTAAATCAATAAATCAATTTTTACATATGTATATCTACAACTACAGATTGCTCATGTAACCAAAGCAATCCAAGCTATGTAAAACCATTGTAACTAATCCACAGCATGTAAAAATTCTTGTAATCTTGTGTAAATCAATAAATCAACTTTTACATACGTAAATCGACATCTATGGATTGCCTATGTAACAACAACAATCCAAGCAATATAAAATCCTTGTTACTATACAGCATGTAAAAATTTTTGTAATCTTGTGTAAATCAACTTTTACATATGTGCTCCTATAACTACAGAATATCCATGTATACTAATAAAAACCCAAGCTATGTAAAATCCTCATGACTAATCCACAATATGGAGAAATTTATGTGTAAATGAATAACACAACATTTATGTATATAAGCCTACAACTTCAGATTCCCTGTGTAAACCCAGAAAATCCAAGCTATGTAAAACCCTTGTAACTTTCTAAGATAAATGAAGCTTATCTTTGAAACATAATAATAATACTAATAATATGATGATGATGATGTATTACTCTCTGCCTATCTTTCCAATGGAAACAATATTCCACTTCTTTAGAAT
The DNA here is from genome assembly GCA_028023455.1 of Epiperipatus broadwayi. Taxonomy (NCBI): domain Eukaryota; kingdom Metazoa; phylum Onychophora; class Udeonychophora; order Euonychophora; family Peripatidae; genus Epiperipatus; species Epiperipatus broadwayi. The sequence goes on along the minus strand of JAQFVV010007001.1, from coordinate 79,633 downwards.
GTCTTTGGGGTAATCTTTATAACATAGATGGAATTTATCTTTCGCAAGAAACCTATGCTCATGTCTACCATAAAGCACTCTTTTAGAATCTTGCATTGATCATTCATTTTTACATTTCACAAATAATACCTAAATTACAAAATTTTTTCAAACAATTGTAAGAATTCGACATAGGCAGATTATCAATAGCCCCAAAATCTGTTGGAGCTTCTTTGGATTTGTAAATTCGTTGGATTTCAACAATGAAACTCCCCCCTTCTTCCTTGATAAAAACCCAAAGGTATGCTAAACATTTTCATAAACACTATGATTTACTATTTAAAATTTATATCTATTGAAATATTTTTTTAAATATAAATTTATTGAATTAATCATAATATTCATCAGCACAATTTTATACAGCTGTAATTTAAACAATACATTACAATTCTGTTTGGATAATAGATTTTGTACTAGTGGTGTTTGCATTAAGAACAATCTACCTATAAGGATATTAACACTTAAGAAAATAAATGTCAAAATATAATATTAAAATTACAGGCTTATTCACTTTCTATTAATTCTATACATAGAGCTCGCAAAACAAACTCTTAACAAGCTTTGTAGAATATCTCAAACCTCAGACTGGTTTCTGCAACTGGCATCCTCAATGAGGTACTAGGATATTCAATCATTAGATTAAAAATACTAGGACAAGCCTAGTACTTTATCTAATGTATAACTATTAAGTAGAAACTCTGAAATTTTCAGGTATTCATATGTCTTCCAATCCAGCTATCTGACTTTAAGAGTTTGTTTTGGAGCTCTATATATAACATTTGTAAACACATGCTTGTTAAATTAAGTCATGTGACATCTGACTTGATTTTTTTTGTTATGATGGCTTTAGCAATTTTATATCACTAAAGCTATTAATATATGATCTATCTGAACTTAGTTCAGTTCCATATGTCTATTTAAGTTAGATAGCTGGATTGGAAAACATATGGATGTCTGAAAATTTCAGAGTTTCTACTTAATAGTTATACATTATCTAATGATTGAATATTTTAACACATCACTGAGGATGCCAGTAGCAGAAACCAGTCTGAGGTTGAGGGTATTCTACAAAGCTTGTTAAGAGTTTGTTTTGTGAACACTATATAACATTTGTAAACACAAACTTATTAAATTAAGTCGTGATATCTGATTTGATTTTTTTTGTAATTTTATTTTTTGCTATGATGTCTTTGGCAATTTTATATTGCTAAAGCTATTAATATATCATGTATCTGAACTTAGATCAGTCCCATATGGCTATTTAATTTAGATAGCTGAATTGGAAGACATGTGGAGTTGCTACTTAATAGTTATACATTAGATAAAGTTCTGGGCTTGTCCTAGTATGTTTAATCTAATGATTAAATATTCTAGCACCTTACTGAGGATGCCAGTAACAGAAACTGGTCTGAGGTTGGGGGTATTCTACATAGCTTGTTAATAGTTTGTTTTGTGAGCTTTATGTATGACATTTGTAAACAAGCTTATTACATTAAGTCATGTGACATCTGACTTGATTTTTTTTTGTAATTATATTAATTCTATATAAGATTTTTACTAAGATTGTTGTAATATGTTAATACAGAACTCTATACTTAAATTAAACAGAAAAATAAGCTGGATCTTGAATTTTTTTATGACAATAGATAAGATCAAGTCTTAAAAGTACCTTGTGATGAGTTTCCATTTTTACAATATATTTGTAGATTATAATTACCTCACATGACCACCACCTCTTATGCTTATGTATAACTGTTGTTAAAACAGGCAAAACTCACTATATGTATTGCCACACACAGCAAGCTAGAGTAATCAATGGATGCCAGAAGGCTTGTGCTTAAAATTCCCATCTAGTGCCTATTCATCCAATATCCCCAGACTAGTTTCTGGCTTATGGCCTTCGTCAGTGAGGTGTTTTCAATTTAAGACAGATAGTTTTGTAGTTAAATGGAGATAAAAGGTGGTTGCTGGAGGGTTGCATTAGATCCTAAGATCTAGGTGCAGTGCTCTCAGATCCAAGGCTCTTCACTGATGAAGGCCACAAGCCAGAAACTAGTCTGGGGATATTGGATGAATAGGCACTAGATGGGGATTTTATGCACAAGCCTTCTGGCATCCATTGATTAGTCTAGCTTGCTGCGTGTGGCAATACGTATAGTGAGTTTTGCCTGTTTTAAGATTATAATTAATAATACTTTTCTTTTTCCACTTTATATATTTGCTACAAATAGTTTTATTTCTTTTATTCTTTCAACTGTCCCTCAGCATTCTTCTAAGTTACAAAGTATTAAGTGTATATTACTACATAGAAATAAAAAATTTTACTATAATTATATCTAAATAAATATTTTGTTTTTATGTATCATATATATTTAAATATGTATAGCTTTGATGAAGACTGCTGGATGGTTGAAACTGTAAGGAAAAAAATTATTTAAGAAAATTATTATGTTCACATTGTGTAAATTAGAAAAAAAAGATGATATTAATTATATATATTAATAATCAATGCACTGAGCATAAAAAAAAGAAAGAATAAGATATCTAGATTATAAGAAAGGAATTTGCCTGTATAAATATTTCTTTTGTGATACACAGATCCAGATTTTTGCCAAATTCCAAAGGATGTTAAAATGTAGAAACAGACTATGTGATTTTGCTAATATGGTTAACAATAGAGAGGTTGGTATCATTTCTCTACAACAATTTACAGTAGTTTTAGGAAAAGTACATTGTACATAAATTTAGTTTTGAAGATGATGGGGTGGGGGGGGTTGAACAAATTGTGTCAGAGTTGAAGCAAATGTGGCAAGGAAAAAAAGTCTAAAGATAAATATTAATCAGATTAAAAAAAATTTCAAATTATTGGACTTTTTTAGTACATTTCTCATCTCAAGATCACCAATTAGCAACCATACACTCATGCAAAAACTCAGAACCCCCTCCTTCACTATGCATACACTTTATTAATAATATTCACTCATTGGATAAGTTGCAACTATCAAACACCTAAATCTCCATACCTGTGTACACATCTCAATTTTCCATTAACCACTCATACAAGATAGAGTTTAGCTCTTTTTTATTTTCAACACTTTGTGGATAGTCAGTTAGTCACTACACTGTAGAAACATTTTCATGTTTTGTTTTGTTTTTTGAAAAAATGTATGATATAATTAAACAAATCCATCTTTATTTATTATTATAACAATTTCATCAATCTTACAGTTTCAACTGATCAGCGATCTTCTTCAGAGCTAATATATATATGAATCCACAAATATTTATTATATAAACAATATAAATGAATATTATATCCCTTATGAATTAATAAAATAAGCATTATTACAGTAACAAAGAAAAATGGATTTGTTTAATTATTTATAATTTTCTCAATTCATATGGAAGTTATATAAAATGAAAGGAGGAATACAATACTTCATACAAAAATGTTTGGTGGCTTTTCTTAAAATAAAAAAACATAATAACTGCAAGTAAAGTTCTTCAAATCGTATTAAAGTCATATTAACATTGAAACAATTGTATGAAGTGGAAAATAATCCATAAATATAAGGAAGTATTTCTAAAATAGAAGATGATAATATAAACAGTTGTGTAACTCTGCTCTAAGTTAATGGTTTATTTGGATGATAAAAGTAAAACATTTAATAAAGTCAACAACTATAAATGTTTTAGTTAAGTGATTAATGGATTAAATGAAGTATAAAATTTAATTCAGTTTGAGTTTGTTCTGATATTAATAAATAAATATTAAAATACATTCATGTGAGTTTTTTTTTTTTAAAGTTTTTAATAAAAGTGCATTATGAATGTTTACTTATGGATCAGAGATTTGGTCATTTAACAGTGGCGCAATACTGAGACCACAGTTCAAATAATGGAATATGATCAGATTAAAACAGGCAAAACTCTCTATACAGTAGTGCCACTCAGTGCAAGCCAGAGTAATCAATGGACATGAGAAGACTTGTTCATAAAATCCCTATCTAGTGCTTTCTTATCCAATATCCCCAGACTAGTTTTTAGCTTGTGGCTTTCATCAGTACAATATGATTAGATATATATTTGAATTTTTAAAAAAAGAGCTTGAAAAAATATAAGATGAGGCAACAAAGTGGAAGATAAGAGGTTGAAATGAAGTTAATCTGAGCATGTCACTAAAAGAAGGATAATTGTTAGATAATTAGTTTGCATGAAACCTAGAAAGAAACCATATGTGGGATGAATAGATAATATGAAGTCATTTACTAGAGTCATAAAGAAATGAGAAACTGCAGATAAGATGACCTGAATTAAATTTGGAGAAATTATTATCAGAAATGAATTGACAATAATTGAAACTGATGATGATGATCATATATTAAGATTTGACAGTGTAGTGTGGTGCATCTGTCTAGTTATACCCATAACCTGGCCTTGGATTTGAGTGGCATAGTAAATTTTTTGTAGCTGAGTAGTAGTGCAAAGTTTAGAATTTTTGTCAAGGTGTTAATCTACTGGCTGACCAACTATTAGTTGGTTATTTGGCCATTTTTAGTTAGAAAGTTAAAACAATATATATAAAATTTTCTATACTGTAATTTTCACTACATAACTCTTTCACATATCTTTGGACATGTGTTTATGATTACATCCATCTACAAGATGTTAAAAGCGGATAAAAACCAATCTCTACTTTGAGAATGTGATCTAGTGAAGATTACAGTTTAGAAATCTTATTCATGAAGTGGATAAGAGAAGTCTAATGAATGATTAATAAAAAATATTAAGAATTATATGTGATGTGATGTATTTGGCTTCTCCTTAAACGAAGTCAAGAATATCTCAGCAACTATGCCCAGATAAACCTGTTAGCCACTTTATTTTCCATTCCCCACTCTAAGTCTTCCCATATTCTGCCCCATCCCATTTCCACAACATAATCTTTGTCAACTCTATGGCCTTTAAATCAAAATCCCCCTTATCTTTTCGCAAACCCAGCATAAAAACTACTAACTCACTTTCTGTATTGTCACTTTGTTCATACCTATTCTCCCATAACTTCATTATCTGTACCCTTTCTGCTTTCAAGCATTTACATTCGATCAACAGATGCCTAATATTTTCTATACCTTCCGTCTTCAACAGTGGAGATCAGCGCCATCTGGATAAAAGTGATGACGTTTTTATCTTACAATGAAATATTTATGTCTTTTTTTAATCTTAATTATTTGTGTATATATTTAGGGTGATCTTTTTAAATCTGTCTTAAAGTAATTAAACATGAAATCAAAAAACGTAATAAAAGAACGTAAATAATTAGATCTTACAGCAAAAAAGATTGAACAGCCTTTTTAAATAAATAGTCACTACAGTGCAGCAGTTTCGCCCAACCTCTCATAAAGGAACAGTTCTCATTAAGTTTACCAATTTCAATTTTGCTTTTTCTCTTAGTTAAAGGTAAATAGATGCCTATTTACCAACCAGTGCTGGACGGGTAGTTGGGTTGCTACGGGATAGCTACTGGAAAGAAAAATCCTAAAATTTTTGAGAAAACAAATTCTCTTGACCTAGTTCGAATTCCAGATCGGAAGCATGCTAATACACTACTCAATACCATGAGAGTACATTTATTTATTCATCATACAACCATCTACATAAAAAATCAAATGGCATATAGGCAAATAAAGTGTAATATATATATATTATTCAGTAAACGGAATTTTCATTTTCCCATCGGTAATTAATTTAGGAACTTTACGTCATCAGTAAGCTGTGCTATCACTGAGATAGATACTCAGAGTATTAACTAAAATAAATTTTTAAAAAAATACTTTTGACCTACAGTAATCTACTAAATTTATCATTATGGTTTATAAAACTAAGTGAAAGGAGATACAATAAACTACAATCTTCAAAAGACAAAATTTGCTTCGAGGGGAAACGATTTCTTACTCATACTCCTACACTTAAAAAATGTTTAGTTTTATTTGACATGTAAAATCAATCACTTTAATATATATTTTTTAAATATTCAATTATTAGACAATTGCTTTAACTTGCATGATTGCCTTTTAGAGTGTTTGATAATTGAAAGAGTTCTTGTGTTTTTGCCAAATGCATTTCTACCTGTCACAACCTGGTTCATTTAACTACAACATCATTTTTATCTTCCATTACTTCGGATTTTATTCCATTTCTCTTTCGTTTTGACTTTAAATCACAACAACTCTGAATTTTAAACACAACTTAAATTTCATGACATCTCATATCACCTGTTTTTTTTAGTTTATTTTGATAAAACTTTGTGTATATATTTATATAGAAATGAAAACGAGAATTCAATATATAGATATATAGAAAAGCAATAATAAGCTAAAGAGCTTCTGCGGCCATGACAAAAAATTGTGAATATAGTTGAATGCAACATAAAACAATATTCTTTATGTAAATAATAATAAAAAAAGAATTACAGAAAATATTTTGATTTTTGAGATACTCTGACATTTATATAAAGATGTTACACATATTTCAATTCTTCTCATCATTTATTTCTTAATACGAAAACTATTAGATAGGTCAGATTTGTTACTAAATGAAGACTTCAAACCAAGATATTCTTTAGATTTTGTGATGTCCTGGTTAATACCAGAAGGGGCAATCGCAAATAGCTAAATTACTTAAATTATTACTATAACGCAGGGCTAATAATACGAAAGTAATATTTATTATAACGATAAGATTGGGCAATTTTGGACACAACCACATATATATAACTATCGGTTTCACAATAATGTTATTAAATACTTGGCGTATATCATCGTTAAGTATTATTAATCCACTGCAGGATAAATGTTTTCCCCAAGTTACATACAGTATATAAATAGGTTTAAATAACTATTATGTACAATAACTAAAAAAGCCATAATGGTAATACGAAAATAATAATAAAGACCATATGACTTGTAACCAATAATCAAAACCTAGCAGCAGTTGGAACCTTCAGGGCTGACCTTGATAAATGCAGACCTTCGCAATCTTCCACTATTGCATCTGGTAAGATGTCTTCTGTCAGATTCTCATGAGAAAAAAGCAACCCCCGTCCTTATTGGTAGCTTGGTTTTTTATTCCTTTGTTTTGTTTATTTCTGGAGAATCAGTACAACTGGATGATGCAACTTCTTGATGATGCTATTTCTTTCTGATACAACTTTTACTTTAGGGTGACATAATCTCTGGCTAGTTCCAAATTGGATTTAATACTTACATGCAAATGGTAGATTAGGCTTATATATGTATCTGTCTCAATAAGCATTATTATTAATACATCACGGTTAACTTACTCTACTTTTTTAATGCATATGTATATAGTCATATTCATATAATATGTTTATTAAGTAACATCCAATATATATATATATATATTACAAGGAAATAGGTCACATGACCTAATTTAACAAGCTTGTATTACAAATGTTATATATAGAGCTCACAAATAAGCTCTTAACAAGCTCTGCAAAATATTGCCAATTCCAGACTGGTTTCTGCCACTGGCTTCCTCAGTGAGGTGCTAGGATATTTTAGATAATGCTTGAATATCCTATCACCTCACTGAGGAAGCCAGTAGCAGAAACTGGTCTGGGGTTGGAGATATTCTGCAAAGCTTGTTAAGAGATTACTGAAGAAGCCAGTAGCAGAAACTGGCCTGGGATTGGAGATGTTCCGCAAAGCTTGTTAAGAGCTTATTTGTGAGCTCTATATATAACATATAAATATATGTATGTCTGCATCAGTACACAACAGATGTTCAACAAGAAATGCATGAAATAACCAAAAAATTATGACAAAGAAATGAGCTTTTGTGAGGCTCCAACTAAATTTGTTTTTATAGATTGAAAAATCAATCAAATTGCATTTACTTCTTCTAACCCTTACTTGATTATCATAACTATCATCACATCATGTTTATTTATAGTTAGTATACTTATTATCTTGAAAATGAAGATTTAACAGTATTAATCTAGAAAGCATAAACACAAGTAATACTCATCTAATCTATGCATGCAATGGCAAAGTTTAAGGATTTAGTTGAATCACTAGAAAATCTAGATCCAATTCCTAGAAGATCATGGAACAAACCATTCTAAGTACCTCTCTTTTGTCATAGATACATCTTCAGCCATATATTCTTTTCCATGGTATGTTTATTTTATTGAACTTATAACAAATATTTTACTTAAATTATCAATGTTTTGACCATTTTATATAGCTATGGTCAAGTTTCTTTCATCTTTCTTATTTTCCCAATTTACATTTTAAAATGAGTTGGGAGAATAATAGAGAAAAAAATATTTTGGCAATGGCTATATAAAAATGTTTGAAACATTTAGCAACTTATGCAAAATAGTTATGAATTCAGTAAAAACAAATTTTGAAAAGAAAATTGTAGATGGAGAAATATTTTTGAATTTAGAAAATTGGATAGAATTTGGAAAGGAAATGGGGTGGTTGGATTTTTGGATTTTAAATTTTGATTTTTTAAAAAGATTGTTATTTAGTTTTGTCTTAGTGTGATTTTCTATCTTTTTTTACATTATGTGACTTAATTCCAGTGTAACATCCATCTCCTTTCCAGGGTATGTTCATCAGCTGATATGGATCGATTCTTTTGTGTCTATGCTAATATTATTGGCTCCTGGTTTAGTAAAGAAATCATAAAAATATTTAAATTAATTTAGTTACAAATGGAATATTATTTACATAGCAATAGAAGTTTATTCACTCACTTCTGGCAATTATAATATACATTAATTGTTAGTTTAGATATAACTAGATTTATATAATTGCAGTCATTAGATTACATATAATAAATTAACATATTCTAATGTACACATTTCTGCTTATTTAACCCTTCTTTAGCCAGTATGTATGTCTGCTATTAAGCCATGTATACATGCCTGCTATTCATTCAACAATAAAGGGCAGTAAGTCAGCTCAAAACCTAGAGATTGCTTTTGCTATACAATTTATTGTGTAACTTCAGTTCTACCATAGCTCATTTTATTCCTAGACATTAGAAATGACTTATGTCATTTCAAGAAATGAGATATGTTATTTCAAGATCATTTATAGCTTTCAAAGGTCATTTAAATTAATCTTCACAAGTCTATTATATCTAAACTCAGATTTTTAACAAAAACTTTTTTGTCATCGTAAATTATATCAATATATTTATAGATGATACACATCTTTTTTTCTTCATATCTCTATGCCATCTACTGCAAATTTTAGTAATAGATGCAGATGATAGTATCTAATACATTCCTATTCATTACTGTCTTATTCAATATCCCCAGACTAGTTTAAGGCTTATAGCTTTCAGTAGTGAGGAATTTTGGATCTTGGAACAGTGCTTTTAGAAGAAAAATACATCAAATCCTGAAGTCCAATCCCATTATTCCAAGACTCAATATTCCTCACTGATGAAAAACAAAAGTTTAAAACTAGTCAGGGGATATTGGATACGGTTTATCAAACACTATCATCTGGCACTGATTAGTTACTACTATTTACACTAAGTGGCATAGAGACGTGTTAAAACATTGCCTGTCTTGCTAAGCTGATGTGACTGATTTGTTCTGCAAGATAAGTTAAAGTTTATATATATATTTTTAATATCATCTGCAAAAGTTTGTTGCTACTAAATTTTTTTGTTTACTCTGTGGAGGTGATGAGAGATAGATTTAATTGGATTTGGAAAGATCGGGAATAATATTGATAACATTTGAAAGTGTTTTTTTATGACATTTTAAATATAAAAGGAAAAAAAAAAATTTTGTGTGTGTGTGTGTTACTGTAAGGAGCCTTTAAAATTAACTTCTACATAAGATTAGTTGTATTTTTTAATAGATTTGCTATTAAAGAATTTTTTAATTTAAGAAAGAGAGTGGTTTATTTGAGAAAGAATATAATGTTTTTGAGGTGTATGGTTAGAAAACACGTGTTTATCGATCACCATTAAAAGAAAGAAAAGTTTTTCTTTTGTATAAACGGGTTTGAAGAATAGTACAGAAAGCATAAAGTTAAATATAGAGTAGGGGACTTGAAAAATAAGAAATATGGATTGCATTTGTATTCCACAATGTATATATAATGGTCAGAAACAAATTAGGCATGCTGTGGTAGAGTGTACCATCTGTGGTGATAAGGTTTATCATTTGAAATGCTTAAATAAGACTAGGAAGGATGTAACAGGTTAAGCATTATGTATACATGAGTATAATTTTTACCCTGCATATATGAGTGCAGTGGTACAGGGTTAGGTGCTGAATCTGACCTTTGAACCAGTTATAAACTCTGAAGCAATAAAGTCTTTTAATTATCTTTTTTTTTTTGTCTATCTTTTTCTACAATTAGACTGATCATATTGTTTTCTATCTGACTTATGATGGAAGAAGAGTAAATTTCACAATACAATAAACAAAATGTTGTAAACTCATTCCACACATACCCTGAATAATGGACTTACCTGAACTCATTTCAAACTTGTTCTCACTAATGGACTTGCCCAAATTATACAATTTATTCTAGACTTACCTTCAATAATGGACTTTCTCAAACAATGGAGCTCTACAAGTTGGATTCAGAATACAAAGTGGATGACTGATGAAATGATAATAATGTAAACAAATAACCAACGGCACAAACAAATCAATCAGATAACTAAACCAGTAAATTTGATTATTTACAGTGAAGTAAGAGAGCTGGTTATAAAACTGCAGTTGGTTTGAGAGAGGGGAACAAGTATTAATGAGTCACATTTAGAACAGAAATTCATGGTCTGAATTGCATTGAGAATGCATGCTATCCATTATGTGTAAAATACACTCAGGCACATTTAAATTCAGAGCAGGAAGTTTCTAGTGGCAATGGTTTTCCATTAAACCACTAATTATTACTGGCAACTGCTAATGATTAGATCAAGGCAAATTCCTGTAATTGTTACGATTATATTATTATTATTATAAATAAGTGCAATAAATGTTTTGATGCTCCTTTAGATGTATCTCATTATTTATTATTGGAAAACAATATCTGCAGCAGTAAACATAAATACTCAATTTAAAGTATGTCATTTTGAAGAAAATGAAAAAATCAAATGCATGATAAAGCACTCTAAAAAAACCATTTATGAAGTCAATTTGATGATTAACTAATAAAAGATTTCAATTTACTTATATATCAATTCATATCTAATAAAAACATTTAATACAGAATTTAGGTTGATATACTCAGTGGGCCTCAATAAAAAGGTGACTTGTTTTCATCCCCCAAAAATCCAGACAGATGTTATATGCAACTAACTATTTTTCACAGAGATTTTGAAGCCCCTAGCAAGTCTATATCACAAGTTATGACATGAAATGTGATCATGTGTTTCGTATCTTTGGGGATTCTCTTTTATATTCTCTCTACACTTAGACAATCTTGCACTTGGAAATATATTTGCGAGTCATAGCTTCACTGATATACAGTATATATAGTTTGATTTATTTAAAACATTTCGGTAGTGGTTTTGCTCAATTTAAAACAGATTTAATGTTAGCACATCTTATTATAGGTTGAGATATGAAACACACCGTCACATTTGATGTTACTCATGGTTCAGACATATCAGTTGTAGCTACATAACATATATAATGATTCAAAGATGGTACTACAGGCAACTTGGAGAGTGAACCAGTCACTTTTTATTGGAACATATTTTTTATATGTTATTAATGGTCCTGTGATATTTAGGACTGTGGTCGGGACATTTTTAATTTTAAAGTTATTATATAAACAAAACAAAAATAGATAATTGCATTATGGTTAATATAAATTTTAACTATGTTCCCTCAAGAAATATCATTTCTTATAACCCACGGCAATGTTAATTAATGGAATCTTAAATTGGAGACATTTTAAATTTATTATTAGAATACATCACATATTTTATTGAAAATAAACCTGAAGGTAAAAACGTATTTTAGTTTTGATGCAGTTTGTAAAATATCAGTTTAAAGTTTCTTGTTGACGAATTCAACATCACTTTTTCTTAAAATGGTTGCAGGCCTAAATAATGCTTTCATTAACATTATAAAATCTTGATTTTATTTTCTCCAGCACTTACTTTACATAGTTCAGACTTATTTTCCTAAGGGAGCATTACCCGGTCTCTCTTTAGTTGAATGTCAAGCAAAATGTTTTCCATATTGCTAAAAGGTCTTTTCCCAGAAGACCCGATAAATCAATTTAATTCCCTAAATTTATATTAAAAAAATAGATTTTTTTTTCCATCTTTTTTTTTTTACACTTTCTACTTGAAAGAAAGCGATAAACGCGACTGAACTCGCGGGAGGTGGTTTAAGAATAAACGGTTCAAAATATTTTATGAAATTTTTTATTTGTTTTACATAAAAACAAAATTTAATTTTCTATTCGACTTTTATAACTTTTTCAAGTAGAATAAAATAAAGAGAAACAAAATAGATAATAAAATGATGAAAAAATATTAAGAAAGGTCAAAAGTTATTAAAATATATATATATTACTTTTATGGGGGAAACTGTTTTATAGATGCATTAAAATGTCAACATTTTTTTTTTTTAAATAATATTATTTTTCACCGCTTAGAAAGACTATGTCTTTTTAAAACTCCAAATTACTTTTAATTTAAAAGGAAAACTTATTTTGAAAAAATTCCACTAAATATTGATTTTAACCTTACCTCTTTGTAATAATGTAAAAAAAAAAAAAAAAAATGATATTTAGTTTATATAAAGATTATATTTTAATTTAACCTTACCTCTTTGTAATAATGTAAAAAAAAAAAAAAAAATGATATTTAGTTTATATAAAGATTATATTTTAATTATATGATCTATAGGATGACGGAAAGATAAGCGAGAAGACAAGGTCAAAACACCCTAGAATATATATTGAAATAGTTTTTTTTTTTAAATTTCTTTGTAAAGAAAACAAATTTAAAAAATAATGAGAAACTATGATTGGTTATATTTGAAGGTAAAGAAATTATTGAGAAAGATGTTAGAAGGAATTGGGAAGTATGAGAGAAAAATGGTGGAATTTAATTATTAGTTCGGCAGTCACCGGCACAAACAAATGTGTATATAAAAAAAAACAACTTAGATCAAGCGTTGGTAGCCGAGAGGTCAGCGCAGCTGCCTTGCAAGCAAGCAGTTGCTTGCAGACAATTGTCGCAGGTTCGCTTCCAGGCCGATGCTTTGACATATGGAAAAAAAAAACCAACTTAAACACATTTATGGAAATTAATTAGTTTTCTAAGTAAATATTAAATAATATTCCAATTAGGAGAAAGTAATTAGTCAAAATGTTGATTTTGCACATCATTTTATGATTAAATTATGGTATTATGTCATACAAGAATACTGGCATGAGTAATAATAGATCAACTAGATGCATATATGTGATTTACGGTCTATCTTGCAAAGCGAATGTGGATAATATTTCTTTCCAAAAGTAAGCGATTAAAATTTGACATTTTATGTTCACAATTTGAACTAATAATGATGCTCTTTCATTTAGGATTGTCAAAAGAGAGTAGCCATTCCTAACGGAACGTGTTTCGAGATAAGAAACTTTAATTTATTGCAGTGATGCTAAGAAACAACATTTTGTAAATTGAAAGAATTACCTGATCTTGTATATATATATATATGTTTGGTTACCACTTGTAATAAATTTACATTGTTAAAAGTTTACTTATTAGAAGATCATTTCTCACAAAAAAAACATAAATGCGTGTTTTATAAGATGGCGATTTTTAAAAAAAAAATGTTTATAAGTTTAGATAGTGAAATTCTCACAAAAAAACAGTAAATGAAGTTTTAGGTCGTTGTTTTTCCAAATAAATCTTTAATTGATCAATTATGTTTGTCAATAGCTCCTGTGTAAATGTTGGTTTCCGAGATCACAAGATTAGAAAATTATTGTAGGAATAATATTAATCATCATCAACCATTATCAGTCCACTGCAGGATAAAAGTCTCTCCAATTTCAATCCATCTTCTCCGAACTTTAGCTTTTTGTCTCCATACCACCCCTGCACACTTTCTTATTTTGTCCATCCATCTCACATGTGGTCACTTTCTGGGTCTTTTACAACCTCTTGGAATCCAGCTTAAGATTTCAATTGTTCATCTATTTATTATCATCTCTTCTAGCAATATATGATATCTCAATAAGGTTTTGAATAATAGAAGAAGTGCTATGACTAATTGAATGAACAGAAAAGATAAAAAAAAGTTGCATAAAATGGTTTTGGTTGATATAAAGATTTGTCTTTTAGCAATTAAATAATAATGAATGTTTATAATTTCTTGTGCCATTTAATGTAGTGGTAGAGTGATGAATCAAAAACTATATGTCTAAATTGATGCTCAATTTAATACTTTAAATATTTAAATATCACATGGCCTCTATGTAAGAAAGTATTTGATGATATATGTTAATCTTTATAAGAATTTTAAATTAAAATCTCATTTGTTAATTAATTTTCTTTCATTTAAAAGATAACAATAATAGCTCACTACAAAGCAAGAAATAGTTCAAGCTTTTCAACACTAGGACTGTTGTCAGGACAACCTTTATGAATAAATAATAGATTCCATCTTTTATTCTAGTCTATGATATTAACAGACAGGATAATTGATACTTGTAACTGATTAAGATTTTTAATCCAAAAAAGTATAAAGAAACCTATTAAACAGGTAAATTTAACTGGTTTTGAAAGCAGGCTAATAAATAATTATTTTTAATACTCTCAAACTCCATTAAGCTTGGATTTAGCATAAAGTTAAATGTTTAAAAAGTCATAGCTGATTCACCAGAATCTATGTATCTAGATCAAATGGATCAATCCAATGAATTCAATCAATTTAATACACAAATACGCATTGAATCAGAAATGTTTACAACCTCTAATTTCAATGAAATGCAATACTCAAACCTAACTTTCCAATTTAATCAAACGATCCCGATGAAATTACTTAAGTCACTCGCTGATTATAACAGTGACAAAAGCTTAATTTTAGCCATTACTGACTCTAAATGCTCATTATTTAGATTTCCAATCGAATCTCTATATAACCTAATCAGGCAAAACAACATAGGAAATAGCATTCAGCGCATCTCAACCCATCCAAATGACCGGTATATAGCACTCGAATTTACTAATTGGGCGAATCGTAATAACTATAAAAGTGCCATCAAAACAATAGATGACAAATTCGCCTGCTATATAGATGTCAACAGAACATCTGCACTTCATGGTAAAATCAGAAATTGTGTAACAGGCTTTGACGAAAACCAGCTCCAAATTATTCTTCAGTCATTTGGGAAAATACTTAATTTTAAATACCTATCAGAAGACAAAACTGGATTTCACATACCATCCAACACTGCTACATTTCAGTTACAATTAAAAAAAGATATAAATCCTACAGATATACCAACTTCTATTAAACAAAAAAACTCCTCTATGATTCTATCCTTTTTGGGGGTGAGACCTCAATGCTTCCACTGTGGACAAAGATCTCACCTCATAAAAGACTGCATGGCTCGTATTTGCAATTTGTGTGGCATTATGAAAAACAAAACACATCAATGCGGAGAAAACTCTGACTTACAATCGAGTTTAGCTGATCAAAATCAAAGGCAACATTCTTATCAATCACAAACACCTGCTCATATGCTTGAGCCTGAACGATTCAAAATTACTAATCATCAAACACATAGAATAGAAACCACACTCAAATCTACACAAAACCCTCCATCCAACTCATGTGAAACCTCAACTAAAACCGCTAATAACATCACAAAACCACTCATCTCTAATAATCCCAAACTAAACACATCCATCACTACAGAATCCAATGATAAAGAAGAATCCAAAATACATACCTCTCTCACAAAAACAACTCAAGACAATATGATATCTGAAATAAACCCAAATATTCAAAATAAGCATTCTCTCTCTTCTCAAACTTACAGATCATCCAAATCATCAAAAAGCTTTAAAGAAAATCCCCAATTACACTAACTCATCTCAATCTATTCAAACTGAGCACACTAGTACAAATAAACCATTTCCAACCATTACAACTCCACAAACCACTAAAACATTTCAACCTGAATCAGAAATGGAATACAATAACTCAACTCCACCTAGCAATAAAAGAAAACCAGTGCATTCTAATAGATCCAGTTCAGATGATGAAACTCTACCTAACCAAGTCAGTTCTTATATAACAAATTCCAAACTCAAAAGTCCACCTGACACTCAAGCTTCAAACAAGAAACCCAAAATCTATAATTCCATTCCACCTAATCTACTAACTCAAACCAATATTAAATCACCTGATAAAGAGTTAGTGATTTCAACCCCAATCTCTAAAAATAATTTGCAAATAATCAATAATAATTCAAATAAGCTTATACAACAACAATCAATCAATAAGCAAGCGGTAGATTCTAGCCAAAAAACAACCCATGTCTAGAATTTCATGTAAAATTGCAGCAATTAATATAAAGGGCATCAATTCACCTATGCAGATTGCTGCCATTAAACATTGGTTCTCTTCCATATCTCCACACATTATGTTTATGGGAGAAACTAAATTTCACCATAATTCCAACAACTATATTCTTGCAGAGCTAAATAAACTGGGCTACACACAACTAACACCCAATTATGCTGCATCTGAGGGTGTAGGTTTATTAATAAACAACAGATTTCCCCCTAACAAATTTAAGATAACATACCAGGATAAGAATCTAATATGTCTAAACCTTACCTACAGCACTAGCAATATAAATGCCTTCTATATTTATTCTCCAAATTGCCAAACTACGTATCTGTGTATAATAAACACAATTAATATGCTGACAACAAACAACAATGCTCCAGCTATTATTCTAGGAGATTTTAATATCTCATATGACATTTTCACAAAAAAGTACCTACATCTCTCACCAGGGGTTTTATTAATGGGAGAGGATTCTTCCCATTAAAGATGCATATTCCTTTTACAACAAAAGATAGGTAAAACTCTTATAGATCTGATGTTTTACACCACTGAACTACATCATGATCTTGAAGCTAATCTACAACCAGTAGCATTCTCAGATCCATCATGCAATAATAGTTTCAATAGAACCTAACAATTCTATTCCTTATACTCTAAAACCAATCAATAAGAATGCTAACAAAAGCTACCTCCACTGAAGCCATTATATCCGAGGCTTACATACTATTTTTTAAAATAAACATCCTAAACATTCATCCAGAGGAAGCTTGGTTTGCCTTTGTTGGCATATTGCAATCTCCTAATAGCACATCACACCAGGAGCAACAAAGGCCCTTCCCCACTAATCACTGAGCTTGACCAGATAAATAAAAATTATAGCTTGCTCAACTGATCCTCACCACATAAATCAACTACTATCACTCAAACTAAGATATAAAGAGGAAACCAATTAGCCATTGTGGAATACATCTCCACAAAAAGAGCTCAAACTTTTTTACAGCTCAGCATTGCTGGACCAGGGGGGCTACCTGAGATGGGCCTTGGGAGCTCAAAAAAGAACAAAACTCCAAATTCTCTTAACATTGATGGTAATCACATAACAGGACATCAAATGATTAATCACATAGGATTATATTTCTAAAATCAGCCTACGAAAATAATACACAAACAACCAATGATGACAGGATCATACCATCCAATCTAGAAAATCATGGAAAAACACCAACAGATCTGAAAAACCGCCTTAATGCCTTATCTGACAATGTACATCCTGGGATGCATGCCATCCCAAAATTCTTAATCATACACCTTAGCTCATTCACAATACCAATTTTAATGAACATGATTAACCACTTATCTATATAAGCAGAAGAGAAATAAAGACCTTTACCCTTGTAGCGCTGGTGCCTTTTCTCTAAAGAAAAACAGAGATCCCACCAACATTAACAATATTAGACCCATCTCAATGATCCCTATCCTAATCAAAGTTATAGAGGGAGTCATTAAGGAAAAATACAACAAAAAGTGCTATACAATGTATCTCACTATCAATATGCTAGAAAAGGCTCGACAGCGCTACGGCAATCGGAGAGGTGAAAACTGTGTTAGACCACATCAGATCAAACCGATTATCTAAACCAATCTGCACTTCAATTGGACATAACAGAAGCATTTGATTCAATCAACATCAACACACTCCTATCAATTTTGAAAACAGTCTTAACATTCCGTTTCAAATCATCCGTATAACGGAAAACTTACTA